>JAOXJM010000023.1:114739603-114777313 GCA_026413425.1 Tringa solitaria | reverse complement strand
AGGCACTACTAAATCAGTCTATGCAAACCCTATCTTCTGCACAAAGTGAACTAATCTCTCCACAGCCATGCTGGATTTTCATTGCATTTTGTATGAGGCAGTGCATAATACAAAAGTACTATAGAGCTTATGTACACTCATGCAAGTAGATCCATATCTTTAATTCTCCTTTAAAAATAATTAGCCTTTAATAAATGTAACAACATAGCCATGTGTTAGTGGTGGAAACAGGAATCCCTACATATATCCTTAAACAAAGATGGGACATGTGGGAGGAGGGGCACAAAACGATAAAGAACTGAGTGTTAATTTTTGTTAAAAATTTTGGACACCTAAGTTTTTTGAGTACTGAAAACAAAGCAAACAAATAAAAGTGGATTTACATTCAGAAATAAGAAATACTTTTGTCTTAAATCTTCCTATTTTTGAGGGCTTCTCTCATGTTTGTGATGAAGTATCTCCTTGGTTAAAGGATTATCAGACATGTTGTTGTTAGTCTGAATGATGGGAGGACAGAAGATGCATTTCACTATCCTTAAACCATCCCTGACACCACCAGATGAATGTCAGGTCTAGTCAGGAGAAACAGAAATGATAGGCATTCCCCTGCTCCCTTGAACGACTTACTCTATTGGAAATGACATTTACCCCTCATGAATGGGTCCTGTACAGAGGCTTTTGCACCACAGGCATGACACAAACTTCTTTGGGGCTCTTCAGCAGGGCAGCTCTCTCTCTGGTACACTATGGTAGGTTTCACCCTGCAAAAACTGCCCACAGTTCTGGTTCATTGAAGAAACTCAGATGCTCAACTTAAAGGATCTGTATTATTTCTGTAATCAGTTCCCCAAGTGAAGAATATACCTATATACATACATAACTTCCAGACTGTGTATTGTCCCACCGTATGACGCCATTTAGATTGGAGGTTCCTAAACTGGCTTTATATAGATTTTCACATGAAAATAATCCACCTGAATTTTGTGTTAGTAATGGGGAGAGACAATTTTGAAATAGTTATAATCCCTGACATATATGATATTTGAGACAGCAGTTAATGAAATTATCACTTGTTTTTCTGTTTACTTCCTGCCTATCTGCTTCTTCTTTGTATCCATCTATCAGTCTATTAATCTTCAAAACCAATTACAAAGTACAGCTGAAAACACAAAGTTCCCATTCAGGGCTTTGTATATCCAAAGAAGAACCTAAGTGCTAGCTTAATACTTACATTCCTCTTCCACACAATTTATAAAACTTTTCTTCCTATTCTATAGACTTTGAATATGTGCCCTTGTCAGGACATGTGAGGTCACTGATGTTGTCAAAGATGATCTTTGTCAGTTATTGAAATGAGAACTAATTTGACCTAATCTAAGCTGACAGACAAAATAGTTCATTGGTAAAACAAGCCAGTTCCAGAAACTGGTGCTAAAGAAGAGGACAGGAAGGAAAAACGTGAGTTTCCTTTCTCGGTTCAGGTTTAGAAAACTGGACTTTTTATAAGACCCAACACAAAGCATCCATCTGGAGCTATTAGTGGGAGGAATGTGTGCTAAAATAACTTCTTACATTATATTTACACCTTAGACATAGTTTGATGTAGCTTATTCTCTTGCAATGCTATACAGTTAATTGCACTGTAATAAAATTATCATTACGATATGTGATATCGATGTAGAATCCAGGAGGCATTGGTATTGTGACCAGGAAATGATTCTAAAAATCTACTTCCTGGCAAATTTTATTCTACCAGGACAGAAATTACTGTATTACCAGTAATGCTTGATCCTTACTGTGTCAGGAAAAAAAAAAATGGTTTTTTTGAAAGGGATGACTGTTTGGCCTTTTTCTCAGCGGAGCATTTGAGCTTGTGCTAAACCTTGCTGAGAAGAAGACTGTACTCTCTGCCTGTGTGAGTAAAGCTAGATATGAACTTTAGTACTTGTGGGATTAAGTCCAGGGAAGACAGGCGGTATAAGGAAGATTAACAGCACTCTGCATGCTATTAAAATTAATCACTTAAAATTAAAGATCCTCTATCTCCTGCTGCCCCTTGATTGTTGTTGATATGACAGTGTCATAACTGATATATTCAGCTCATGGATACCTCTTAATAGCTAAATTGAGATATTCCATTCCTGCACAGTCCCAGCATGAATTGAACCCAGCAGTTTTCAAATATATATGTGCACATTTCTTATTTATGGTTCTGATTTATAACAAGGAAAAGAAAAAGACAAAGGTAAAATAATATTAAATATTAGCACCTAATATTTAGGAAGCAGTTGCCTTTCCCAAGGATTCTGTAAAGCTTTATGAACGTGACATCTCTTAAGCATTCACTTCACCCATCAGTGAGACGCAGTCACCTAAGGCTGCTTAGACTGCTCTGAACATTCTCCCTTTAAACAGCTTTGAACGGAAATTGTCTCTTTGTTCAAAGTGAAAATGTTTATGGAAAATATCCATCTCATTGAATAAATAAAGTGTTGTTTTCCACTGTCAAAACAAGCTTGTTTTGTTGCTTTTGCTTTGTTTTGTTTTGTTTGCTGTCTAAAAAAAGACAACACTTTAGAGTACATTTAGAGGTAAAAATCCTATTAAAAAAAATTTTACCAGGAAAAAATAGCAGTTTTTTGTTAATTGCTGACACCAAGCTGTGATACCTTGGTCTGCTGGGTAAACTACGACATACTTAAGTGAAAAGACATTTTAAGTACAAAAATGCTGAACACTTTGCGGGATCTTCAAGTGTTCAGGATTAAATTCAATAATTGAAAAGTATCAAAAAGTGGGAGAGCAATTACATGAAGCCTAAGTGGCAAATAGTTTAGTTAGGGCTGAACAAGTGGTGGATTTTTGCAGTTTGTTGATATATTTATAAAGGATATCGTCTGAGGGAAACAGTATACCCCCAAAATAAACAGGCAAGGTGCTCTTTCCATTGAGCTGAACAAACTGAATTGTTCAACTCAAATAAGCAAACTGTAGTTTCACTTCTCATCATTATATTCCTTTTGAACTTGTAAAAAATACATTTGCTTTTTTTTTTAAATGGAAAGCTCTTCTATACAGGTCGTATATTTTCAGTTTATAGTTTCTGCCTTACTAATGAACACCAAAAAAATAAAATAAAATTTTTAAATTATGAAATATTTCATTATTCACTGAGAGTCTTAAGGTTTTTCTAAGAAGTTGTAATAAAAAACTTTCCTCCAACATCCAATTCTGAAAATCCTGAGAAAAGGTATTATGTATCTTTTATGTAGAGAGATCATCCTAGAGATCATCCTGAGAGATCATCCAGAGAGACTGTTTGATGTTTGAACCTAAAATAAGTTACCTTCCCTCAGAACTTAAACTAATACTGGCGTTTCTTTGAAGTGCTGTTGTTTTTCCAGCATCTCAGCCTAAAACAGAAAGGTCAGGGAAGGAGCATTAGATGCTGAGAGCCAACCTACTTCTTTCCCTGGAACAGGAGATGTTCTTGTATATCAACAGAAGCCACTTCTCTTCTTTTTTTAATGTTTTAGTGACTGTGATAAAAAAAAAAAAAGAGAAGGGAATGCCCTCTGATATTGGCAAAGGAGAAATTAGGGCAAATAGAAAGCCATATCAATGCATTTCCCTTTTTTGATTCAAGACACATGGTGCAAAAGTCTATCTGTTTTCCCAATGTGCGTACGTGTATGAATTTGTATGTGTGTATTTACAGTTTTATGTGATATGCATTCTTCTCCAGGCAGGCTCCTGTATTATGCATCAGCTTCATTCTTCTTACTGTTTTATGGTGTGTAATTTCCTGTTACAGTACAACAAGTTAGATTGCAGCAGTGATATATTTAATAAAAAATTAGATACACTTCTACTGCCTCTCTTTTTTACTTTTCCCTTCATCTGTCTGGGATGCTGACCACATCAAGTTAGTGTTTAAAATAAAATGACTGAAATCGCCGCTAAATAAGTAAGATACTCTGCATGCTATGTGTTCTGTCTCAGCCATGAAGAATGAAGATGTTTTGTAAAGTGCTAATGCCTGCCACACTCTTGAGTTATGGGTCGCGAAAGAAGCAGAACACTTACCCTAGGGACACAAGCTATCCCACACGTAATATATTTTCCAAAAGTGCAATGTGCTCATAATTTCTGGATGTCTGTAAACTCAGAGTTATTACTACTGCTATAGTTTGGTTCAGGATTTCTATCCAAACTCATAACGTTTCTAAGAAATCTCTCTCTCTCCCTCCTCAATTAGTGTACAGGTTAAAAGGTCAATCAAACAAATAAACCAGAAAAACACAAACCTGGTTCAACCCTATAAAACCAGTGCTCTTGAGTCACTTTTCTTCTGGGGAGGAGTGAAAATGGACACCTCCTGTCACGCTCTGAAGATCAAAACCCTTGGGTTATTAGTGATTCAAGCCTGGGAACACAGGTGCTGAAACTGGTTGTCTCACGTTTACTGATGCCAGCTGCCAGCTATCTTCTATCCACCATGTCCACCCTCAGTTTTTTCCATTGAGGGTCCAGCCTCAATTCACTGTGCAATAAAGCAGTCTTCAAACTCACATATATTCAAATTCATATGTAAGACTAATAAGCAATTTCAAACTAATTGCGATTCTCTGTTCATCAGGTGCTGTCTTCTGTCTCAAAGTTGATCAGTGTTACTAATACAATAATTTTTTCAACAAATTCCTATCATGACCAAATGCCTCACATGCCTTTGTGTTCAAACCCAGAGAGGGGATACCCACAAGAATTGATTTGGGTGAAGAACTAGCCGAGATGCAAGGACTGGGCATAACCCAAGACAACTTGAAATAGTTGGACTTGCTTTGATGGTTGATTGGCTTATATGATAACCAGAAGTTACTTCCAATCTAAATTATCATATGAATTTATGATTGATATTCTACCTGGGTTACTTCAAGCTGATAGCACAACTTTATGGTCTAATCTGTACTGTTTTGTGTTCAACAGCAACAACAAAACAAGCAGTTGCAGGTAAAAAGTTATTGCAGAAACCTCTGAGGCAAGAACTGGAAAACTGCTAGAGAAAAGATTAAGAAAGTCCCAAAGGACATGAGACCAGAGACCACAAGAAGTTCACTAAAGCTAAGAAAGTAGCAGAGGCCCAGTGTTGAAAGAAACCTGATGTCTTTTCTAGGCTAGAGGGTCTTGGTTGTCTTATAGAATGTAACAACCTGCTCTTAAGTAGTGTTATAATGACGGGTGTAGCTGCTCTGATGAGGTTGGAACCTGCATGAGCTGGCAATTATACATGCTGTATAGTCATGAATGTGACATTGAATATACAGCCACATCTACAGTAGCAAGTAAAAAAAAATGCTAATATATAAACATGGGAAAATAATCTTGATCGTTGTTCAACTGGTGGTATGGTGCCTATTCTGCTTTTGGTTAATGCTCTTGACTTTCTTCTAAACCATTCCTGGACACTGTTTGGGAATTAACACAGGAAAGGAACTCTTTTCAGTAGGTACATGTATGCAATCATCTTCTTTTAGACATTAAGAGAAACTAATACTGTATGTGGCTAAGAAACAGCAGACGTATTCAGGGCTAAAGAACTGGCCCTGGCACTGGTAAACTTATTAGTTAATTTGCCATTAAAGTACCAAATCAGTTTCATTGACTCCCAGAAAGGAACATGGACCAAGATCCAGGAATGGAGAGAGATCTGATTTCAACATCTGTTCTTTTTTTCTTTCATCTTTTAGGAAGTGCTTATGCAATAGCATAAAGACACAGCTGTGCTTAGATATCAGTCATATTTTAACTCTTTTTGCAGCTACTACCTGGATTATTGGCCACCAGAACTAATGGTACTGGAAGTTAAATTAGGAGACTTTATTCTGACTGTAGTAACCACTGTTAGCAGTGGGAATGGTTTTGGGTTGTGGGAACTAATATGAAGGGATAATCACCTCATTCAGGTTGAAAAAGTAAAGGAAGGGAAGTCAGGCAACTGCTCCAAGCTATTCATCTTAGACTATAGCCAAGGGAGGAAGACAGATACCACTAGAAGGTCCTGCTGGCCTCCAGTTCCTGGTCCAGAAGCATGAAGTCTCCTATAAGCCAATCCTATAGTTGCCAGAAGATGTTCTAAAGCATCCAAACAGTTGCTGACCGTATAGAAAGACCATAATTACTCTCTCTACATGTAACATTTCCATTTCTAAAAGTCAGATGAATCTCACCCTCTCTGGCTTCAATATGAACGGGGTACATTAGAACAAGTCATTGGTGCCAATAGAAGATACAATAATTTAGGGAATCTGTTCAAGAGAGAGAAAAGTGTACTTCAGTAGAATCTAGGAAACTGAAATCCATAATGTATGTGGGATAAGGAGATCAGGTAATTTATATTTGTCTGCTTAGCTCTTCAGGTAGGTCTGCAACGAACCGGAATAAAAGTGGACACTGTGTTTAGATGGAGTCAGTACTTTTTGAAGTAAAATAACTCAATCCATTTAGATGGGTCAGAGGCAGACAAGTAAAATCAGCCAAGGGGCAGAGTTAATTTGGAATTGAGTTCCATGCCTTTAGGAAAGGAGAGGACTTTAGAAATCTGTACTGTGTAGGTTTGCTGTCAAGAGATTTTGCAAAGGTAGAGGAGACCAGCATAGATATGTCTTCATTCGGAGCTGTTTTTAAGGAGGGATACGTCTGGGATTAAGAGGTTCATAGCAGGATAAGATGCATTCTTTGTCACACCATGGGACAGGGCTGCTCTTGTGGCAAGGGCTTCCCATCCACCTAGCTCTTGTCTATAAGTAACACTGGTCTGTACTATTTAGATGTGCCGGGCTCTCTTCCTCCTGCCTGAGAGTGCGGGACAAAGACCAGCCTGAGTCCATGGTGAGATTTTCTTCTCTACCCAGTGTGGCCAGATCTCTGTCGCTCCCAGGGAGCCAGCGGGTCAGGCATTTTTCCCTGAATGATGCTGCCATTGCTCAGCAGTGCTCCCTGTCTCTGCCACCTCTTCCTTGAGAGGTGAGACTGAAGGAAGGAACACGATGCCAACACCTTCAAACCACGTCTTACTGTGATTTTGCTTTTCCCAGGGAAAGAAGCGGAAGCAAGGTGTTGTGAAGAGCTCGTGCCTGGCAGGACCTTGGAGCTGAGCTAAAAATGGGGTATGAGTTTCTTCGAAAAACATGTTTCAGAGACAGCAGCTTGTGACAATATCAGAGCAGAATTGTTGTCAGCTGCCTGTTATTCTGTTGCCTACTGAAGCTTCCCCAGGTGCATCCCTCCCAGCTAAGGTGTGGGACCCTGCTGAATACCAGATCCCTTTGTTGCATATTATCGTGTTAGCTAAGCTGTCACGAAAGTTGCCAGTATATATGTAGAACACAGAGATTAATCCAATTAAACCTCCACTGACTTTTCCACATTCCTCCCGTTGCAGCCCATATCTCCTCACAGGTAGTCGTTAGAGCATGGGGAAGATTAATCAAATGATGTTTATGGAGTGGCAACCCAACAAAAAAGCGTGACATAATGAGAGGGAGAGAGTGAGTGAGTGATTAGCAGCTCAGCTTTAACCCACCATAACTGCTGGTGATCCTTAACCTTTTGGTGTCAATTTTAATTGTAAGGATGGACTTTGAAAAAAGGGCATTAAGGTAAAAGCATTGCACTCCCTGACCTGACGTTTATGAATAATACAGGTTTCAGGTTTTTCCAACATCTGAAGAAGAGCCCTAAAGACAGCGTAAGGTTTATAAAATAAAAACCAATATGAATAAAGGCTTTAGTGAGAAAAAAAATAATAATCTAGGAATTAAAACTAACAAATATGCTTAGACTGAAATTTATGTCGTCACATAATAACACAGATGGTAAATTTTACTGATATATATTTTTCCCTGGTGGAGAACACACAGTTGCAATCCAGCATGACAGATTGTATCCTAGGCTAAAACTGTGTCAGACACAAAGTAATCAGAAGATGCTATCATGTAATTTGCACTGGGGCCAGCCTGAGTCTTGTAAGCATTCTTTGTTCAGCTGCATTTGAGTTGTATTTCAACTGGGGGTTCCTTCTGTAATAAAATTATTGTATATTTTTCTGGTATTAGTCCTTCTTCTTGTTCATTTCAAACAATGCTAGACCCAATAATTAACCACTATTGACGTTATTATTATTATTACTATTCACATAATAATAATAATATTAATTATTATTAATACTGGTCCCTTACAGTGAATTAATTCAGCCTGATCTGCAGCCCTTGGTGAGGTCAAATATCAAGATTTAAGTCACCATTGAATATGCAGAGTGAGATATGAGATAAATTTCTGCTAGTTTTGACATTTAGGATAAATTAGTCTGTCTAATTAGGCTCCTACTAGTGAAAAGGTAAAAGAAATGTTTCTCCAGAGACTGTTTTACCTTATCCCTTCCAGAAGTTTATTTTAGGATGGGCAAACAACCCTGTGAGGATGTTCATCTCATCTCCAGAAGACTGACTTTGGTGAATCATCTAATATTTTAATTGCTAAAGTTAGAGAAGATTAATCCTTTTTGTGGTTACAAAGAGGGAGGGGAGGGGGGGATTTTTTACACACAAAGGCCAGAAAGAGCATCTATACTGGCCAGCTACACAGTGTCACACAGCTCTTTGAACTAGGTACAGTTGTTGAAATACATTAATTCACAATCGTTGGGAATTGTTTGAGAATTACTTAGGTGATCGGGAGCAGGTGCATGTGAGGGCCCACATGTACAACTGAGTGGTGTAAATGAGGTTTTTTTCAGTTCCTTGGTTCATGCTCAGGAATTGTTTACTAATATAGATGTAATCAGATCAGGCACAGGTTACAGCTCTAAGTATCTTTTAAAAACTAATTCTACTTGTGTCTGGATTTTAAGGATGTGTAGAAATTGCTACAAAACGTCATTCTGCAAAAATATATACATGTATTTCAATTCATGGGATGTGACTGATCCTTCCAAACTTGAATTTTACTCAGGTGTGTCAAGCAAAGTACAGAGCTAGCCATTTGTTCTATGAAAACTCCAAATATAATGTTCTAGCTGGCTACATATCCTTTCTCTTCCCTCTATTTTAGGGGAAGGATAGGAAAGAATTGATGGTAAAAGGATTTTTCCCTCTTTATAAGCCTTCAGAGAGAAACTTGTTTTGTTTGGTTTGGGGTTATTTTTTGGTTTTGGTGTAGTTTGGTTTGGGTTTTTTTTTAAAATATTGAAATATTTTCTAGCTGTGGTCTGTGTATACTGAGCAAAGGATCAGAAAACACAAATTGTGTTCCCATGTCTGCTTCTGGCTTGCTGGGTCATGGTGAACAAGAGTAATTTTTCTCCTCATGTTGGACCTGTGCTTTCATAAGTCTGACTGGTGAAGAAATAGTTTGTCTTACACTTTATGACTATGGCTGTACATTCACTTTTTCCTCTTATTTTGACGTATGTCAACCTGGAGAAGAACTGGGTTTGAAACCAAACCAGTTTCTCCATCCATCTTTGGTCCAAAGAAAGTATCTTTAGGTCCAAAGAGAGTATCAGAAATGCATAGCAGTGAGCAGGGGCAGGCAGTGTGCACTCCAGTTAATTATACATGATCAGGAAACTGCTACCTTGGCTTCCCTTTCTGTAAAAGCAAGATACAGTGGCAACATCTGAGCTCACAACCACCAGAGAAGAAAAGACCACACAATGCAGGACATGCTTTAGAGCTTGCACAGTTTGCTGCCTGCTATGAATTCATGCTGGAGCTATGAGTTGAAGGCTTTAGACCCTCCTTACCCTGACCAGTGTCACCTCAGGCCATGCAGTCATGATGGTGCCAACCTCAGTGCATCAACTTCTTAGAGGGGTAGCACTTATGGATCCGCCTTGGATATCTCTACCTTCTGCTCCCCATTCCATAAAGCTTTGGGTTTAGCAGGAACTGGAGGTGAGATCTTTCTCTTTCCCACGCATGCAGCAAAGCCCATTAAAGTCTGAGGTACAAGGGCCCTCCAGAAGGATCAGGCCACTGCCCAAAAGCTGCTTCTCCTTGGATATTTTTGCTCAGCAAGTGGTATTCCAAGTCCTGTTTTACACAAATGCTGCCTGTTATTGCTGCACATTCTTGGCACTCACTGTAATGAGTTGGAGCCGTAATGGCGTAAGCTGTGAACTTGCAGCAATAATAGTAATAATACAGAAAGCTCAGTCTATTTTTAATGTCCCCATATTTACTTCCTTTGTTCAGTGGGGCTGTTAGTTTAAAGAAAAGAATTTAAGCTGCAAAAGCTGCAGCAGGCTGAAATAATTTTACAAGGCCAAGGACAGAATGACAACACAATAATAATGACAGTGCAATAATGTTCATTTATAAGATGGTTTCCATCCAAAGCTCTTAAAGCACTTAACAAACTTTGTAGGCAGAGAACAAACCGGAGGCCACGTGCTTTGGGAACTAAGGTACAGGTGAATTGTAGTGGCTTTCTAGATATTTTGGAACATTGACTCCTTTATCGCTTAAAGACTGCTGGATGTTGTAAAATCAAGAGGCTGATTGAACATGGTGACAAAATTAATGTGATTTTAGAAACTAGAAAAGGAGGCCAAAGCTTTTACAGATGGACATTACTTATTTATAGAACACTGTGGGCTTTGTGATTTGGCAGAAAAAGGCTATCCAAAATCCCATGTCCTGGAGTTGGATCTAGATGATTTCAGACTGGAAACAACAGCAAAACACTTAGCAGTGGCAGTAATTAACTATCAAATCAGCTCACCCAGGAATGAGTGGACTCTCTGTTGCTTGAACTGCTTAAGTCAGAACTATACACAGCTTGAAAAGATATGGTGTAGCTCAGAAAAGTTATGGGCCAGACATAAGAATAAAATTATAAAGCCTGTCTTCAGGAGAGGCCCAACCAAGGTGATTGTAATGGTCCCTTCCAGCCTTAAAAATCCATGAATATATGAATCTATCTATTTATTTATTTATTTATTTTGAAAAGGGCTAGGAAAGGGGATAAGCAGGGACACGAAAGATATATTTCTGCAATGGGTTAAAATAGGGCTGTTTTTCCTGTTCTTATATTTTTGGCTGGACTGAATTAATTCTGTACTTATATATGTTTGCTATTAATTAGTAACAGATTTTATAAGTAAGATTAATAGCAAATAGTAATAATATTTCTTGCTTCTAATAGTTACATGTTCTATTCCTTTCCCTTCTCCTTTTCCTGTGGGCACAACAGTTTCCTACTACACCCGGAGCTTTTCATTTGGCTGTTTTTTAATGTTATTTCCATTCAAATATGACAAACCAAGGGACTCAAATCCTCCATTGATTTGGAGGATGTCCATTCTCCCATCATTTTCTTAGTGTCCTTTCAGTGGGAGGCTGCTTGCCTAAAGAAGGATTTCAGTCCTGTTTTTTGTAAATACTTGAGATACATATTTACATTTATAAATACAACTTCAAAAATATGTTAAAATTGGGGCATGTTTGGATGTATTTGCATGTGAGAGCAGAACTTGAATACATTACTAAAACTGCTATTTTTTGTATCTCTCTGTTTGTGTGTACAACAGAGTTGGAAGACAGATACACAGCCAGATCTTGAATCCTTAAAGCAATATAACCCTTGTGATAATAAAGCCTGTTTAAGGAGAAGGCAGTTTAGCTGTGATCTAGGACTGCACTTCTCTGGCTATAAAAGTGCATGTGAATTTATTTGGCCTGATAAAGGGGGTCCAAAGGAAGTTTTATCCTTCATAAGACCTCTGGTTGATGCAGTGAACACAACTTCCCAGGGCATCTTTGTGGCTGTTCGCTTCCTCCAGCCAAGAGAAAACCCTAGGAAAGATCAAACTAACCCAAGTCCAGTGTGATGCTATGCTCTTCTCTCCCCTAGCCCTGTGTGTGCAGATCTCCTCTCTTGTCTCGTACTGAAAAAAGGCAGTGAACAAGTGTCATTGGTTGACAAAAGTAAACACGTTTCTTGCCTTGGATGAGGTTTTAGCCAAACTGCCTACCCACACAGTTGCATTACCTGACTTAAGGTGGATGGGAACATGCAACCGGGAGATTTGAATGGAACCACTCAAGCTTGTGCTTAAGGAAAAGTCCACACTAATGAATAGGCAGAATTATTCCTTAGGTGTTCTGAAGCCATATGACATGACACTACTTCCATCGTGCAACTGAACTTTCTTATCACACCAAAAAAAGACTATTTGACTGGCATACATCCCTCTCTCATGATAGCCTTGAACCATGAGCAGGCACTTGAGTGTGCTGGTTGACTTGGATCAAAACAATGACAGCTATGTAACCTGTACTGATACAGATGATAAGGGGCACAAACTCATGCCTGTACTCACCTCAGTTTGGTTTTTTTTTAATATAGATATAGCCAGACTGGCTTAGGCCACCATGGAAATGCAATCTCAGATCATACTGGTGACAATCACCAGATCAGACTGTACTCAGCAGCTGGCTTATGTCTAACTAGCTTAAAATGCAAGGTTGCATCTGTCTGCAACTATCTGTGCACCCACTAATTACCTTTCCTCATCTGCATTTGCTTTAGAGAGATCAAGTCGTAGCTCATGGTGGAGTGCCACCATTCAGGCTCTCCTATTTCTTGCTGACTTCACTTCCAAAACCCATTCATTCCTCTAGCCCTTGTAATGATCATAAAGATGTGAAATGGAGCTGTGTAAAACAGTAGGCCCCAATAGTGTGAATTACAAGGGGAAAAATCAGGAATGAACAATGAAATCAAATAGTCAACAATAGGCAAAACCCACCTGTAAAAGCAACTGCTCCCCCATGTTCAACAAGCTGGTGGGAAGGGGATGAGGCTATCTGTCTGCATTATCTGTGTAGATGCATATCTGCAGGGGTTTTATCTGTGCCAGTAAACAAACCAGCACCATTGCACAGAAGCAAACACTGGAATTTGACAGTCTCTGCAGCTGTGACTGGTGAGATGGTCCCTGGTATGTTGTCGATCCAGGCTCGCTAGCATGGTCCCGGACAATTCCCAGGCACAACTCGGAAGCCAGCATGCACCAGGCACTGTCCCCGGTAGGCAAGTTGGAATTGGCTGTTTTACTTTGGAGCTAAGGTTGTTTAATACTAAGGAAATGGGTAGGCTGTGCCAGTTGGCCTCAGGGACAGAGTTGATCCTGACACTGCTTGGCTTACTAGCAGTGATGTAGCCAAAATGTCTGGCAGGAGATTTGTCTTGGTCCCACTTCTGCAAGCTTGCCTGGCAGTAAACACACAAGTTCCTTTCTCCTCTGCTGTGGCTCAGCAGTGAGGAGCTAAAATACTGAATTTTGTTAATCCAAGGATGAGGAAGCCCTATGCCTTCAATGTGAAGGGAAGAAATGAAGTGAAGGGGAGAATCTGATATACAGAGCTGGAAGAAAAGCCATGAAGAAACAGCTCACTGTGCCTGCTCCTGCTGATAGGGCAAGAAGAAATGGACTCAAGTTGCACTGAGGAGGGGTTAGGTCAGATATAAGGAAAAATTTCTGCACTTAAAGGGTTGTCAAGCATTAGAACAGGCTGCCCAGGGAAGTGGAGGAATCACCATCCCTGGAGGTATTTAAGAGACGTGCAGACATGGTGCTGAGGGACGTGGTTTAGTGGTGGCTTGGCAGTGCTGGGTTAACAGTTGGACTTGACGGTCTTAAAGGTCTTTTCCAGCATAAATGATTCTATGATTCTATGAACAGGATGGTGGGGACAGAAGATACAACCTTTGCTTTTTTTGTTGAAGCACTCCAAGTACATAGGCTCTCAGCACTTACAAGAGCACGTTTGTCTTTCCTGACATAGACACAATTAGCAGCAAAGCTATTTTCATATTGTTGCCTATTTAGCTAAGTGGTAACAGGCCCCACCCATTAGCCATAGTCCCATTCCTATTACGGCCCAAGATAGTCTATGTACAGAGAGTCGTTTTGAGGATTTGGCTCCGTCACGGCCACCTGAATGAGAGACTGTGGAGAAAGAGCTCAGACGGGAGAAACGAGGGGAAGGGCTGCGGAGGCAAAATTTCTCCTCGGATTTTCTTCTCTCTCTAATTAAATACAGGTTGCCCTTTATTTGAGTTCAATACATAGTATCCATTTTAAAATAATAATAATTAAAGATTCTATGTATCATTTTGTCTCACAGAAGGCTTGCAAGGAGTTGTTCCACAGCCTGAGGCTAAAGCTAGCCCAGATATTAGCTGAACCAAACAGGGCTGTCATTGTGAGCCAGTCTGCACCCCTGCAACGTTTAAAAAAAGAGTTAAATTAATGCCAAAATAAGAAAGCTAGGATAGCATCTGAACTGTACAGGAAAACAGAGATTGCAGAGGAAGAGAGGGCCAAATTCCTATATTTAGTCATCTACCACAGGACCTAAGGTGGACTTTGATTATGAGCTCCAAGGGAAAGAGCTCAGTGGTTTGTTCAGCTTTCCTACTATACCTGGTTTCATGACCTTAACTCCCCAGGTAAAGGAAAGAAGAAGGTCTTGTATTCAAAACAGAGCTTTATGGATGTCCTTTAGCTATTGCATCTGGCTTTCCTCTCTGACTCTACAGGGAAATAGAACTTGGCTGCCTGAATAATAGGTGAAGTTAATTCTTCTTTTGGGCACACGCTCCATGGCAATTATAAAAGTTCATTTCAGGAACCACAGAAAGCTGCTTTGTGCAGCCCAGGTAGCAAGTTTGTAACCTGAAGAACCAGCAAGGACAGGAGCACAGAGGCCTGTTGCTGAGGGAAGCTGTCACCAAGCAGCCTGGCAGGAGCAGAGGGATGTCAGTGATGTGCAATGTCGCAGACCCTCCAGCTCACAGAGGCAGCGGCACTGCAATATGTCAAGTGCATCGCTGAGTTTCTGCTCAGTGGAGAGGACAACACATACACCTGGGAACTGGGGAACAGCTGCTGGAAGAAGTCACTTGAAAAATAACCTTGCGATGGCTTGGGAGAAACATCTGTGCAGCAGATGACGTCCCACCAGTAATGGAAGGATGGAAAGACAGAAGTTGGGGAAAGCACAAGAACCATCTTGTGTCGGTAACCCAGGGAGCTGGTGACAGCACAAGGGGAATTTAGGTCAGCAGAAACTTATTTGGCTATAACAGCTTTTCTGCACAGGAGCTGATGCAGCAGCTAATTGAAATGACTGTGCAGCTGTTTTACCACGGGCCAATACGAACAAGGGGGATCCAAACTTTCCCCCTTTTCCCCATTCTCCACGCTGAAACTCTTTCTCTGTTTTATTGTTTGCTTCTTATAAGAGTTTGCTCACACGTGTTTCCTACATACACAACAGCAATCTGGGAGGATACGACTGCTTGAAACCAGATTTATATTGTATCCACCTAAGAGATGTGGAACCTAAGGCACAGAATGATATGTTTTGTACAGAACAAAGCTAGTGGATATACAGGATAGGAAAAAACTCCCAACCCCCTCATGTCTTCACATTAACTATCCATTAATTTGGGCAACTCTGTTATTCAGGCTGAGCAGATTCAAATCTTCCAACAAGATTCATTCACTTCAGGAAGTACTGGTTGACATTCCCCAGGTTACGTATTTCAGGAAGCCAGACTAGGTGGTTACTTTGGGCTTCATGTGCCTGCAGATTTGAATAGAAAATTATTTCAATAGTCTGAATTAGTAGAAGTCAAAATCGTGGCGGGGACTGTGTTAACAATTTACCAGTGTGTATGTGGGGATCTATACTCAGAAACGTACCCTGGATCTGTTTAGCTTAGTTTAGTTTAGTTGTAGCCAGACCATCCTAAAGGGTCATGCTGGCATCCATTTGCTGTTGAAGTTGTGGACAGGATTTGTCTCCTTTCTGGTCAGCTTCTGTATCTGGTCAATGCAGGCTCAAACCTACATGCCCTAGTGTAAACAGATGATCAGATCAATTTGTTAACATCTCAGATTTGCAAGATTATTTTTTCCTGCAGACCTCTGCCCTTGCAGACGCACATGATGGAGAGTTTGGGGGAGACAGTATGCTCAGGTTTTTTCAGTCACCAAGGAAAAGGCAGCAGCACTTTCTTGAAATGTGAACCAAAGTTTGCTGGCCACAGTACCCACCAGTCCTCACCATTTCATAAGGTTGCATGGTGAACAGAGATGTTACAGAAATGGTTTGACCAGATTTGCACAGCAACTTAATATGAAAAATGGGGACAACACCTACAAATTGTAGGTGTCTCTTCTGTAACCTCTTCACCTTGCCTCCATGAAGGTAAAGACATCAGCTCCACAAATGCAATACAATGTGCCTTTTGAGAAGGAACCTGACACTACAGCAGGACTAGCACAGTTGCTGGCAGCCCCAGAGAAGGAATTCTGTGGGAGGACATCGAGTCACAAGGGTTAGATGGTACAGATCTAAGGAGTAAAGAGCTATGATACTGAGCAAGCAGAACAGCTCTCATGTATGTCGAGTGTTAGAAATGCAGAGGAAAAATCAAACGTAATTTGGGCAGGTCACAGTGGGATTTATGAATATCAGAGGCTTGGAGGTATAATTTAACAATTATTCTCTACTCCCTGTGTCTTTAAGTCAGACATCAGCTCTTGGAGAGTGCTGGAGAACGAACTCTGGATTAGACAAAGTATATATTTTGTATAGATATATTTTTACTGAAGACAGCAGACCAACTACCAAATTGATCTGAAGTCTTTTCTGCCAGAATTTCTACACTCCTTGATAGCTGCCTTTTGATTGTTTACTAGATGGGCAATGGGAAGAATGGAAGAGGAGTAAAGGAAGAGAGTGCGAGAGTAGGAGCAGGAGACAGAGAAAAATTAATTAGCTGCACATGAGTTTTGAAAATATGGTGTTTCTACAAGTGAACAGATGCAATACACTTAAAGAGAGATCTTTAACCTTCAGAGGAAGAACCTGAGTTCAGTGAAGTGGAAAAACAGGACAGAAGGAATAAAACAAAATGAACAGGCTTCAGAGGACTTCTGTCACTCATCACAGTGCTGTGAGAAGGAGACTGAAGTCAAGAAGTCAAAAGCCTTAGGCATGTTTTTACTAATTTTATGTCTGTTTTTCTTCCTTTCTTCATTCTTGACCAATTCATTATGGCTGCATTGATCTTAACAGCTCACCACGTCAGCAGTGCCAAAGAAATGCAAGTGTAAAATGCAGCTGTTTGGTTTATGCCACACACCATGGGTCTTGCTATTTGGAAAAAATAAAACAAAATGACACTGTCATAATAAACCTTTTTGGTTCACTGTTATCATAACAACTATTTCATGGCAGTATGTGAACAATTAATGCCACATGGTGTAGCATTTGCTTATGGTATTGAAAGTATACATTTAGAACTGGAATTTATCTTTGTGGCTAAAGCAATTCAAGTGGTGTCTCTACTCTCCTACTGGAACTTTACTACTTTTTCATCACTGTGACCTCCTTTTCCCATTGATTCCCTTTTTTTGCTCATCAGACAACTTGGGATTCCATATGTTTTCTTGAAAGAAAACCATTTTGTCATTGGAATTTCCATGGAAGTTCTACTTTCCATGAGACTGGGAAATCAAGACTAAATCCCATTTAGCCATTTCTGAAGATATACCTAACTTCAGCATATAATCCATAATCCAACTCCAAGGAAAATCTATAAGACTTGATTTTCTGAGGCAAATCTTTAATAGTTTGGTGTCACTGTTACATTGGCTCACCACCTGATTGTCTTTGCTACATTATTTTTTCTTTTGTTGGTAACTGCAGCCAGTGCTGAGAACAGTTTCTACAATAACAGCACAAGAGAGTAGGGTGATGGGATATTGGCACCAAGATAAACCTGTTCACTCCTAGGCCCCCTTTCTTAAGCAGGCAACAGTACATACACAGCTGATAAGATGATGCCTTCCAGGGTCCATTTCAGAAGCTGTTGCTTTTTTACTCCTACCCAAGAGAGTTTTTCCAACAGTACACCCGGAGGATTTTCACTCTCAAACACTTCCATCTGCCCTCAGGATGAGCTCAGTATCCTGCAGTGCTTTTTCATGGTGCTAAACTACGCAATGAAAGAGCTACTTGTACCCTTTGTACACAGGATACTCCCTGTGTACCTGAAAAGACACCCACAAAATTAAAAACTGTCACTGGACCACAGAAGAAGCATTTGGGATGCTGCAAAGACCCAGGCCAAATGTTCTGCAGTGTATATGGCTGGTCCACATTAGAAGGTCACAGTCTTGACTGTTATGGACACAATTAACTCATATAAAGTAACTGAGGGAGCACAGAATGGTTTGTGTTGGAAGAGACCTTAAAGATCATCCAGTTCCAACCCCACTGCCACAGGCAGGGACACCTCCCACTAAACCAGGTTGCTCAAAGCCCCATCCAACCTGGCCTTGAACCCCTCCAGGGATGGGGCATCCGCAGCTTCCCTGGGCAACCTCTGTCAATGTCTCACCACCCTCAGAGTGAAAAATTTCTTCCTAAGAATTTCTTCTTTGATACAGACTATTAGGACAATATAAATATACCACAACAGGAACTCTGTCTGGTCTCCTTGGTAAAGAAAGTGGACATTCTGCCACTGTGATAGATTTCACATGATTTGCACAGGCAAAAAGAATTGGGTCTTTTGAATTGAAAAGGAGGTTTCTGCTACATGCCAGCAAGCTGCTGACAAGGTCTCATCAAAAATGCACCATGACCATGTCTCCCCCTTGGTTCCTCTGTAAAGCATGTAGCAACCTGTGTCTGCGCCACAGGAAAAGCTGTTTGAACAGATCATCCTCGGGACTTGACACCGAATGCGATACTGCACTCGAGAGTCTATGTAGTACTTTCTGTTTGTGACTCTGCTTATCATAGTACAAGTCTTGATTATTCTAATGACACTGGGCCTCTTCAGAAACACATTGTTTATACCCCCAAGGAGTTTGCTGCACACACAAATATTCTCAATCTACTGTATAAACAAATGTGTTATTCAGCAGACAGCTGCAGTTCTGCTGCTGATAACTGGCAACGGGGCTGACAACAACAGAGCAAACAAATATTACCACCAACTCTAAGTAGTTTGCAGACTTTTACAGGGACTGGATTCATTCTCCATCATTTCAGCATGCTCTAGAACTTGCCATGCTATCTGCTTTTGGGTCCTTGGTAGGATTTTCTTAAACCTTAACTCTTGACCCTGCATCTAAACCTTCATTTTGCCCTATATCAGCAAATGCCTAATCACAGCTTTCAGAAAAGGAGTCAGTTATCACACCCACAGCTTTGGGAATGCATCAAATACAGGTGCTTCTCTATTAAAAACACACAAGTTGCGAGAAGGTATGAGCTGGCAAGTAGTGGAGGTGTTTTTTCACTGAAAGTGTGGTGGTGTTGGCCTTCCCTGCGTTGGTTACCCCTGATGGTTCATACAAGCCATTTGCTTGAATACAGATTTTAGAAAGAGTCCTTCTAAGGTGTTTAAAGTGTTTAAACCCTGAATTCCAGTCAGAGTGAATGTATCTATGGGGAGAAGGAAGAGTAAAAGTGAAAAAGGGAAAAGAAGTAAAGAAGAGAGCTTCTCCAGTCAGTTGCACAATATTACATGAGGATGCCTGAAGTGATTCAAAAAGAAATCACTGAGTTTGATGGGCTAAACACAACATAGTTGAAACCATATTCCAGCACACAGAACTGGGAGCCAATAGAGATCATCAAAGGAATCTGGGTGTTGAAATCAACTGGACTTAGAAATTGGTATTGTTTTCTGGTTTCTGACCCTTCTCAGTGCAATGTGAACATCGGTCTCTCCCTCTGAGTTGTTTTAGGAATATCAAAGTTAGAATTCCTTCCTTCTTTCCTTTAAGCCAGCTGGGTAAAATTTAGAGATATCAGTAAGCCAATTAAAATTAT
This sequence comes from Tringa solitaria, assembly GCA_026413425.1. NCBI lineage: Eukaryota > Metazoa > Chordata > Aves > Charadriiformes > Scolopacidae > Tringa > Tringa solitaria. Next base: position 114,757,385 of record JAOXJM010000023.1, on the reverse strand, counting down.
GATCTGCTCAACTTGTTGTTCGAGCCATGAAATGAGGGATACAAAGTCACTTTATTAAACAATAGTGGCTTTAAGAACTTCAAAACATGTCAGTTGTTCCAAGCAAGTCCAATCTATACCTGCAAACACAAATTCCCATTGTCCTGCCTTAGCTATTGTGTTGATACTCAGCAATAGACTAAGCTGCTCGGTAGAGATCAATGTTTTGAGCCCTTATTTCTAGCCTTTTTGTGTGTGTGTGTGCTTGTTAGTTTTTCCTCCAATATTACCTTCCTTAGATGCAGATTGGTCCCTCTCTAAATGAAGACATCACACAACCAAGGGTGAACAAAAGGGGCAGCAGAAAAATATATGATTGTCATTGTCTGTCCTTTCCTACCTTTTTTTTTTTTCACTCACACACACACAGACAACAATACTTACAGGGAAGCCTCTGTAAGTGTGGAAGAAATGGAAAGAAATGAAGCAAATGGTTCAACTGGTACAACTCTTCTATTTTCAGATCCATTTCATGTCACTGGAGCCAGGTGTATTTTTATTTTTTTTTTAGTGTTTTTATTGCTTATTTCATTTTAGTTTTATGTGTGCATCCCAAGCTTCATATTAATATTTCATATGTCTCTGGAGCTGTGGTTTGGGGGTTGTGGGGAGAGAGTGGACTGTCCCACCACAGCAAGAAGATACAGGTATTGATCCCTGCCATGAATACCATCAGCACTCAAGCTTTCTCAAAATTTTAGACAGGAATGAGAAAGAACTGGGATCAGGCCAAAGCTGGATCTGTGCTGTTGCAAAAGGGAAAGAGACAGAGGAAAATACAGAGCTGGGATGGACACCCAGGAAAAAGTCCTCAAAGGCAAACTGGTCCTGAGAGAAGGCAGACAGGGGCAGTCACCAATACGCGGTGAGGAGCTGCTTCCCAGCAGAAGTAGATGCTTTGCCTTGCCAGGGCTCTAACATTCATGAAATAATCAGTGTGATTGGCCATTTTATGGCCCAAAGCAGTCTGCTCTCCTGGGCATCCATCTACGTTTGAGCAGGTCTGGTGCTCATCATGGAAAAAGGGCTACCTAGAGAAAAATCATCTGATTTTATTCTCAGTCTCTGTTTTCTAGTAATACCAGGACACCAGCATTGATGTAGCTGAAAGTCTCTGAGCCCTGCTCAGTGCTCAGACTCTGAGGGGTTGAGTAGAGTGACACTGCACAGAAGTGTTCATATATGACCAGTAGAGGTGGGGTAGGAACAATCCTTCCCTGGCAGGGGGATTGTGGACATAAAATACATTACAATTTCAAACTGCTCAGAGGTGGAGGGGTTCTTGGAAATCTCTCAGACAGATTCCAGGAAGAAGGACTACAGGTCCAGAAAAATATTTCATGTGCTCACTTTGTCCTGAGTTTTTTGTCTTTTCTTTTAGACCAAGATGTCTTTAAGTAAATTTACCTTTTCATCATGGAGACTTTTATAGTTTTATACTGTCTTTGTCTGGCTAGCTAAAACCACTGTCTTCTAATTACCCTCTCATAAATTTGAAGGCCAGAAGAATCATTATTTTAATGTAACTTGACTTCTTCCATATTGCAAGACACGGGATTTAACCAGTGATCCCTCTATCAGGTCTGTAACTTCTGGCTGAACTAGGGAGTCTCTTTAGGAAAGACATCTAATCTTGATTTAAAGACTTCTTTAAAGACTACTTAACAACTCATCAAGCTTGTCTGGGGTTTCTTCTTTGGTTTATAGAAGTAATGAACCGAGTCCCCCATCCTCCCCTCCTGGAGATACTTCTTAATGGAAAGTAAAAATGCCACAATTACGACACACCATGTGTGGGACATAAAACCTCACTCTCACTCTAGTATCTGTATCGTATTTAATAAAGTACCAACAGAGCAGCAATAATGTACACTGGGAATCAAGCATCATAAATAAAAGGAGGAAAATGTAATAATGGGAAATTGGAGAAAAATATGAAAGCAGCTGTAAGAACAGAAACAGACAAGGAAAAAAAAAATCAAAAAACCTCACAGACAGGCATGGAAATAATGTATTTTAAAGTAAGTATACTTTTAGAGGATTCTTCCTGGATAGAGGAAGAGATACACAGGCGTGCATGTATACACACACACACATACACAAGACTTGCCAGATCTTACCAGATGATGTAGTTGAGGCTGGCTGAACTTAATTAACTTGGATGAGTGGTTTTAGATTTTAACCTTCCTTGTTTATTTGCTTTCACTGTGCAGTGGTAAAGACTTTCAGACATGGAGGGAAGGGGAGGAAAAAAGGGAGGGGTGCAATGACTCTTGAAGAAAACAATAAGCATCTCCATATTTGTCCAGTTTTTTGTTTTTAAGGATGTAGGATAATTGCTCAGCTGTTATAAACCAGCACATCTCTGATACTGATCTACACCAGCTGAGAATCTGGCCCTGGGAAGCTTTGCCACTCTGAATTTAAACATCGTTAATAGTTCCTTTTTCCTACAACTGCATTTTTGTTGCTGAAAGAATCACTGCAGGGGCCGTTGTTTGGCACTAAATCCAGCTGATGTGGTTTGACCACTTCCATAGTTCTCTTAGCTTACAAAACAAGCTGTTCATATCCAAATTCATTTATAAGAATGGTACCTGGCTCCCCTGACCATGCCTGGGAACTGTTTGGGAAAGTGCTAATTGGTCTGGGCTGAAGACTTGACTGGGCATGGAGAAGTTTGGAAGAATGAGCCCCAAAGCCAAGTTCTGTGCCTTGTCCCTGGATAATTCACTAATTTAGACATTGCCTAAGCATCTAGAACAAGGTAAGATATACATATATACTGACCATATGGGTCCTTCATGTCTGAATTTAGGCAAATCAGGACATTTAACTCCTCTAAATCACAGAATCATAGAATGCTTTGGGTTCAAAGTTATCTTTAAAGATCATCTGGTCCTCCCACCATGAGCAGGGACAGGTCTGCTAGATATGATTGCTCAGATCTGACCTTGAACATTTCCAGTGATGGGGCACCCACAACTTCTCCAAGCAACATGTTCCAGTGTCTCACCACCTGCGTTGTAAAAAATTTCTTCGTTATGTCCAATCTAAATCTACTCTCCTTCAGTTTAAAACCATTGTCCCTTGTCCTGTCACTGCAGGCCTTGCTAAAAGTCTTTCTCCATCGTTCCTATAAGCCCCCTTTATATATTGAAGATCTTTACATAAAGAACTTTTCCCTAGTCTCTGACAAATGCAGGTTTTGACATGGTCTTCAGCATAATTTTGGAAGATGTCTCTCAGCCCTGCCACAGCTTTTGTGTTCTGATCTTTATACCTGGTGTGACGCACATCACAGGGGATGGTAATGGAGGGAGGTGTCTTTGTAAGGTGGGTGAGGGATTCTTCAGAGTCAAGATTTTTTTACTGGTATCAAGGAGTTTCTGCAGAGATAATAATCTGCTTTTGGGAGAGATAAAAACCATCCTGGTTAATGTGAGAGGGGTGTATAAGCAGAGTTTAACTCTGCAGAAAACAGATGAGGTCTAAAGTCCAAGGTGCAGCCGAGATTGAAGATGGAAGGAGGTTCTGACCTTCCTGCCAAGGAATCCTTACTGCTCCTGCTCTGCTTGTCAGAAACAGAGCTGACCTGAGCTGGACTACATGGTCTGGCAATGCCTACCAAAGAAAATTAAAACAGCAACAGGAAGTAACAGAGGGCTGCAAATGTTTGTCCATCTGTAATCTCAGACCTTTGTTCTGGCCTTTTGCTCCTGACCGAGAACCTCAGCTCACTGCTTCCAAGGAAGGTGGATTAGTCCCTTGCACATAAATGCCCTGCCAACTTGCCATGGGGCCAGGGGGAAGCTCACTCCTGACTTCAGCACTGATAGTCGGTACGGATGAGCGAGATTCACCATGGGTAGGGATTTAACCTGACAGTGAAAAGACTGACAGCCACATTTAAAAATGCAGTTCGGCTCTAAACACTGGTGTGTAAAAATGGCACTTTCTCACTCAGCAGATCAGCTCCCTGGGCCTGATCTGCTGCCCTAGCACTCAAACATAATAAGAAAAAATGCAGGAGGAAGATCTTACTTGTGTCAGCCCTGTTGAAACACTATTTTTTAGTGTTCAGGCCAACTGACCTGGGCACTGAAGTTCTTCATTGCTGTGGTAAAGCCTTTTAGTGTTTGGTACCAGAGCTCAAAATGGTGCAAATAGTCCCACCTCTCCTCAAGGCTTCTGGTGTAGGGGAACGTGACGTGAGATCTAAGGTACAGTAACTACCATTTCCTCTCCTGGGTGGAAGAGAGAGAGGAAGGAAGGGAATGCAGGGCTCAGTGTCTATGTTTTTTATTAAGTCAGTTGAGGAGAGAAAAATGTCTCTGAAACTTTAAAAAACTTCAAGGCTTCTCAAGAGAACCATGTCTGTGGTGACTGCATAGGAAGCCGGTAGAAGTGAGGAGGTGCCAATGGCTGCTGAAGACAAATAAGAAAGAACTGGTTATTTAAAACAATTTTTTAAAAAAACAGATTGTGATGGCAGTATCCATCATTTTTATCACCACAGCCTAGTGGTTAGAGGATTCTCCTTGGTAGAAATCCTGGGCCCTTCTCAGCCTGCAGTTACTTCAGCTATCAGATCTCACACAAAAGGTTCCACCTGCTCTCTGGAATGTGGGAATGAAAATGGAACCTTAGAGCAATCCTTGGATAAGAAACAGAGTCTTTGGGTTGGGGATGGCAACATCAGGTGTCCCCTTCCCTCACCAAATGCTCTAGACAAGGCACAATGCAGGTTCCCTCTTACCTGATGTCTGTCTGGTCCCTTGGTCTTACATTCTTGGCTGTACACTCACCCACAATTCCCCATGAGATGGTTGTAACAATATCCTCTTGGGATGTGCAAATATATGGGTTTCAACCATTCAGGATAGAGCTGTCCTGAAGCCCAGTCTCTTAAAACCTCTGCTGTGCTCCGTAAGCTTTTTTATTATTCCTAAAAAGTTTGGTTTTGACAAGAAAGAAAAAAAAGGGGGAAAAAGAGGGAACTCCCACCACCATCAAAGAATAAACAGCAAGAGACCTGCATTTTTTCAGCAATTGGTTTGCAGTCCAGTAGATAACCAGTGATGGATATTTGACTCTCACGCGGTCTCTAGCTACATTAACTCTTTCATGGATCCAGGAAGAGAATTGCAATAAAATGCAATAAAATGTTATTGATTCAACCACTACATTTTCCTGATCAGAATTACAACAGTCCAATGTCAGATGAACCAGACACGTGACATGCCCCAGAACTGGGCCTCTTTTCCTAAAATACAGCTTGATTTTAGCTCATGAGGTGCTTGCAAGGCGATATTAGCCAGCTGTCACTGGAGGATCAGATGATATTAATGGCAACTGGCATGTCTATTCAGCAAGCTGAGCTCATCCCTGCAAAGTCAGATGGAGTCTATTTCAAACAAACAAGCAAAAAGGAAATCAGAAGAAGCCAAGTGATATGACAAAACTGTTCCTGACTTGAACAATCCAGCAATTCATCACCTGAATGTGTTACTTGTGAATGCAAGGAAGCCACAGAGCAAGACTGGGTCTGCGAAAGGTTTCCTCATTGCTTGTACCAAGTTATTTATTGAACATCAGTCCTTGCCTCCTAAAGCTCCGTGCCTGAGCATCTGAGACTGTAACTTTAACCGTGCACTAAAATCCTGGCTGGTAGTAACACTCAGTCCTGTGACTTGCCAGTCAAAATGCACCCTGCATTCTGCCCAACTGGTTTTTCATGTGTGCTCCAGGGTAGCAAGTATTGGCCCTACCACTCACCCAAGGATGGGCATAACTTAAAGTGTATGAGTAGTCCCATAGACTGCAGTGGGACCACAAACGTGTTTACACACCTTAGCAACTCACTCATTAGTACACAAAAACCAAATTATACTTCTGTCAAAAGGAAATTTGAAGTTCGCTTTCCAAATGCCAAAGGCCGGTGCATTTACCAAGAACAATATTTAGCTTTTCCAGCCTCTGGTCCTCAGGGCCAGAGAACTTGTACAAAGGAGGAAAATCACCCCAAATGGGCTTTTCTTGTACCACAAGAATGAAAGCAGAAATTCATTAGACAAAAAGAAGGTCTGCATTTATGGTTAAATATTGGATGTGTAATTTAAAAGAGAAAGCCAAGTTGAATGCAAAGCAATTACCGACACTTAATATTAGTCAGACTAATAAAGCAGCAATTAAACCTCATTATACAGCCATAAAATTGATGTGTAATAGATTGATTGCACCAAATGCTCATACCAGTGTTTGATGACAATATCACAGGCAAGGTGAACTTGTTCATTTAATTGGCTGATCAAAATAATTTCCTGCAATAGATTTAACCTTATTGCATTTCTTGGCTTCAGATGACATCGGTGACAGTACAAACAAATAAATAAACACAATGAAAGCAGAGCAAAAAAAAAAGCCTACAGACCAGCTTGCTCTATGGCAAATACTCTTTATTCCATAGTATAATATTCCTTCTCCCAGGAGATCCACGGTTATTTGAGAATCTTCTTGCCAGCAGCACAATTTGGATCTTGCACAGCAGCGCTGCTTCATTGTTCACTCCTTGAATTGAATGTGAGGAGCTAAAGGAAGTCTACATGTAAATGTTTTGCTGCATGTTTACAGCTGACATGGAATTCGGCACCTTGGAGTATATTAAGTCTGATGATTAAAAGAAATTGCTGTTGAAAACCTAAAGGGTAAACAGTGAGGGGGCCGTTAATAAAAATCTTTTAAACTCCTCCAAAATCGCATCTGAACCTTTTTATTTTGGCAATGTGTTCAGACCTAATTATTATATTTAATCACTGTCTAAGGGTTCAGAATATCAGGGTCGCTCCCTTTTTTATTACAAATTATTTATGTGGGGCCATGTGATGAAGATTTTTTTAAATTGTTCAATTCCTTGATGGCTGTAAAACAGAATATTTGCTGAAGACAAAAAATTTGGGGTTTTGTTTCGTAGGGATTTTGACATCACTTATCACTAAGGTCATATAATGACCCATCCTTAGCTACCCATCTTTGCATTTCACAGCATCGTTACTAAATCTGAGTCATCACAGCAATAAAGCTAAATGAATGATTTTCTGCTCTGGCCATATCTGCTTTGGTCAAGAGATTTTTACCTTTTACATGGACTTCATGTCTGCAGCAACCTCATAGCTGCATAACCTCATGTCAGAGGAACCCTTTGTGGGGAAGAAATATCTGAAAGTCAAAGGTACTTTGACTTACCCCAGGATCCTGTGACCAAGTAGGGTTTTAAATGCTGATCTCCTGTACAGCTGGCCAGCAAAGAGTAAGCATTTGCTATAAGGAAATAAAAAAATCTATTTTAAAAATCTTGAGAAGACTGATGTCAACAGAAAATTTGCTTTTGACACCAGGATTTCCCCAAGGATTTTAAACAATGCTCTTTAGTAAAATCCAGGCATGGAAGTAAAGGATATAAGAGAGCTATAGCCTGTCCCTCATTTTAGTGTTAGTGATTCATCTAGTAAATTTTACTCCACAACTCAAAAATCACAGAATCAGCAAATGTGCCATTTTTATCAAGCTTTGAGTTTGCAACTAATTCTGTGAGAAAGTCATCACTTGCAGAACCCTGTTGCTCTTGTGAACCTTTCTCTTTCCTTGGTCTGTGGTGTGCTTTGGTTCATGCTGATCAGTTGTGGTATGAACTTATTCTGGGTTCCATCAGAGCGGTGACCTCAGGTCAGATTCATTACTCTCTCATCCTACAGAGCTGAAGCTCCTTATTTTCAAGTTCCTGGAGTTTCTCAGAACCAGATGCAACCACTGTATGAATGGTACGTGCTGCATCACCACATGGTCAGGAGAAATGGCTCTGAGCTAACACCCTGACATCTAGCCCTCTGCTCACATACGTGACTTCAGTCCAAGAGAGCATCACTGGCATGGAAACAGAAGAACACAGTGGAGAAACAAGATACTGTTCAGAACTGTGAGGCTTTATCTGGTTTCACTCAGCCACTTCCATTGTTCAATATGAAAAAAATTATATAAAAAGAAGAAATTCCTGAATATAGCTACTTATACTTAATTTTTTCAAAGTGGTTTAAGTAAGAAAAAAAATACTTAATGCTTAATAAAAACTGTTACTTGGAAGGGGTTTTCATCTAGGCAGCACATACTACTCTAAGACGCGATTCTTACAAGTAGGATCCAGAATTTCGGTCCATATTTGTGTTCCCTTTCCTGTGGATTGCTTTTAGAAATGATGCTCATCTCATTGAAATGGAACTGCCAAATAATTGCTTCTTGCAGAAGGCAGGCTTGAGTTTATTGTCTAAATAGTAGCAACAGAGCTTGAGTTTTGGCACCTATATTTGTAAATCTTGATCCACATTTTGTGATATGTTATTTAGATCAAAGTTTCTGAATTTAAATTATAACTTATTCTAACATTTCAAAAATCTAGCATTCCAAATTTAAATTGGACCTCATTCTAACGTATCAGTTTCTCTGAAGTAGTTTTTTATAGTTCCCCTCTCCTCCCCTCACCTTGCCACTTTTCCTCAATGGGTAATCATACAGCTACTGGAATGTATGAAAGGTGAAAATGCAATATATTGATATGGATATTTTCCAAACACTCTATTAAAAATATCCAGGATCTTACTCTTTTTTTTCTGACCAGCTGCCTGTAAAAGCTGTTGCTGTGTTTTCAAAATCAATAAGGTCACGCCAGCTAGCATGTGTTTTGGATCCTAAATAGCTCTTCTCTTTTTGTATGCAGCGCCTTGTACACACTTCTGCTTGTTCCTTCCTTATCAATCTCTCCAGTGCAGGCAGCACTGTTTTTTCATGTGAACTCTTTCATTGGGTTTATTTTGTCTAAAATGGACTGAAAAATTGTGGAGAGATATGGCAACTGTCTTCAAAGATGTAAAAAGTTAGCTGCAAAGGAGAGAAATGAACTGGTCTCTATATTTTTGGAGGAGTGGAGAACTAAAAGACATCCAGGGAGATTTAAGAGAGGTTTCAGGTAAAATGTGTCAACCGCAGCATCAGTAGGGCCTGAAAGAGCTTGTCTGCAGGGATTGCTGAAGCTTAACAAGTGTTTAAGAATGAATCAGGTGAGCACCTAAAAGGACTCATTTAACCACAGCTGATTCTATTTTGGGGCAAGGGAATGAGCTAGGTAATAGGCTGAAATTTCCTCCTCCAGTTTTCTCTGAGACTATCCATTTTAAGAAGTCTGTCTACACTGAAGAGAAATCATCAAAAGGCTGATAACAACGATTCTTAGAGTTGTTGCCATGTAGGTCTAATTTTCACCCACCACAGGATTTAATATGGCCTCTTATTTGAAGAAGGATTTGATAGGAGGTTAATGGTGTTTTGATTAAAATTAGAGAAAGGATAAATATTTTGAGGAAATCATAAATTCTCTGATAAAATATTAAATCCTCTGAAGAAAGCAAGTCTGAGACAGAATTGAAATTACTTTCAAATTATTTTCCAATGTGGGGGAAAAAATCAGCACAGAAAACTGAAATAAAGTTTGATATGTCACACAATTTGTTAAAGCATCCAATATTGATTTGATTTTAAAATAGCTTTTAAACAAGTACAATGAATAGCTCTGGCATGGTCGACTCCCTCTGACTTGAGGAGTCGAGGCTTAGCTTAGAGCTGACATCTCTCTTAGAAGGCCGAGGTCAACTGAGATGAGGTCTCTTCTAAAATATCCACCAGAATCCCTCTGTGGTACTTACAGATACATCTCTTTAGCAGCAAAAGACAGCCACGCTCTATGACCATCCATAGCGATACACAGATTTATCCCAGCTGTGTGCCCAGACAATGCATGCATGTCAATGCAAATGCACATATGCCTTCAGCTGATGCCCATATTGCCTCCAGGGAGATGGGAGAAGGAACGTGGTGATGCTGTTTCAGTGCGAGCCCTCTCTGTAAGCAGTAGCTGTGGCCCCCTGCTCCCTCATCCTTCCCTCTGTGGTGGCAGCAGCCAGCCAGACTTTCCAGGACGGTGCCACTGGCCACTTGGTCCACTGGCCAAAATAGTATGTGGAGCGTGGGGCTTTGCTGTTTCCAGAAGCCTGCTGGCCTAAGCAGCCAAGTATATTACATAGAAATAAGACCATCTTGGACCTGAAACAAAACAAAACTCCATAAGAGGGGTGTCAAATCCTTGTCATTTTAAGGAATAATGAAAGTGCTGGGGATAAATGTCCCTCTTATATGTGTTCACCTAATCTGTAAATATGCATTGTGGTTTTCACATCTATAATACGCTCTCATTGTGAACCATCTGATGTCAGCAAGTATAGCAGCTTGAGTACTGGCTAAGGTGGCCCATGGATTTTTGGTAACTCTTGTGACGCTTAAGTATGGTTAGATAGGAAGGACCAACTTGCCTTGAACACAAGCAGTAACAGTGTCAGACTCTCCAGGTTGTCTTGCACTGGAAATCAGTCCAGCGACCTTGGTGTGATTGAAATGAGAGAGGACGTTTCAGGCCACATTAACAAAACGTGGTGGAGGCACTTTGAATAAATTTGTAAGCAGCGTATAACTTTGCTGGATGGTCTCCAAAGAGAGAAAGACGCATTAGTCCAGCCAAGATGTAAAGGCAATTACGGTTAAGTGATCTGACGTCCTCCTTGGAGAGGCAGAAACGCAGCCTTATAACACTCACAAGATGGAGAAAGTGAGCTGATCTGTTTTTTCTAAAAATATTCAGGACATTTTGATCACACAGAAACATTTCTTCACTGCCACGGACGTACAAAAAATTACACATGAACAGGGCAAGAAAGAGATGGGCAAGAAGCAGTGGAAACAACAGCAAAAGTCATGTGGCTTTTTTGCCTGTAATAATAGCAAACCTTAACGAACCATTAATTATTTCCCTGAGTCTGGGCAGGCTTAAATCATTGTTTAGTGGCCACTAATATCAGCAATGCCTATTATTCCTATCTACTTTGACAACATGAGGGACCAGCTTTGATCTCCACTTTGTTGCCACATATGAAGGTTTCTTTTTAGGAAGACTATTGCATTTACATGTTCAATCATACTTACTAATATTCTGAGACATTAAAATCTTTGACACTTCTTATTCATAAATATTATGCCTGGAAAATCATCTTTGTATAAAACAAAATTTCTATAAAACATTTTTTCATTTTGTATTTAGATATATAAGATTATAATTTTGTTTTCTCTTTTGTGAGTTGTTCCAGTTTACTTGTAAGTCAGAGAATGAACAGAAATGAGAGAAAGAAAGATATGGAGAAAATGCTAAAAGGCTTCATATTGTTTTCATCCAACATTTGAAAGTTTCAGATCGTTCAGGAAAAGAACTCAAAATTATGTCAATGTTCAAATATTACAAAATCATTAAATGTGTGCTTTTAAATCAATTCTACTCGTAGGATTACAAAAAGAAAATTTTAGTGCCTTGGGGGACACTGCACTAGCAGTATTTGAGGGCTGGCTGGAAATATGAAACAAGCAGACATGTCCTGAACTGAATCCATTCCTATAAGATTTCCAGCCCAGGGCAGCATTCCTTGAAGGATATACGTATATCTGCTTAACTATACACATGATGCTCTGTCCCACTGAAGCCAACAGGACCATTTACTGTTCATCAAGTTAAGCATTTACATAAATCTCTGCGATAATGTAGTTTAGTCAAAGACTCAAGTGCTTGGATAAATCTCAGGTTATTCAAAGCAAACTTCAAAGCTTTTTACTTTCACTTAGCACCAATTATTACCCAAACAAATCAAATGGGCTGTATTATATGTGAAGTTTTAAATTCATAGATTTAACATTACAGTGGCTTTTTCTATTCATCTGCATCCTTTTTACCTCACTGAGAAAGGATTCCTTATTAAACTGCTTAAAAAAAAAAAAAGCCAGAAAACGCCTGGAACAAAGTAACTGTAACTGTAAAATGTCCTTAAAGGCCAATTAGAAATTGCAATACTGGGAGTTTTATTACAACTAACTCCTCCTTAATTATCAATCAATGGATTCTGTTGGAAAAAAAAAAAATCTCAAATTCACAGCTGGGAAAATGATGCTAATTATTTTCTGTTAATTAAGGCTGTGCTGGGATTCAGACTTGCCATCCTTCAAATAAAGGATTGACATATCAATGCTAACATAATGCTTAGGGTCTTTTCCAAAGGCTTTATTTCTAATGGTAATAAATTGGTGTCACGTTATTTTAAGTGTCTTAAGCTATCATGCTATTACCTAACCCTGATATATACTGAAAAGCATGTGTCTATCTCAGTACTCATACTGACTTCTGATATGGAAGTTGAATATTCATCATTTTGCACTGTGGCTTTTCTGTTGTGAGCATGAAGGAGCTTTAAATCATTTGGAGATGAAATAAGTAAGGCTAAAAAAAACTGAGTGGCAGCAGTAGATTCTCCAAATATAGACATTAGAAAGAATAAAATGCTTGAGTAAAATTCTGGACACATATTCAATGACACTGTTCTCATTGACTTTCACAGACCAAGATCTGTTTTACTGCAGTCAAACCCCTGGTCCTCCTTCGTGGCCTCCTTCATTGTGGCAGTTCCCCAAACAGGACGTGAAACTTCTCATGGTTTTTCTGTGGAAAAGGCAACCAAACTTAATCTATTAGAAGTCTCCTTTCTTGCTTGCTTGATGCTTGCTCTGCATTACTTACCACATTTCTTATAGCCAAGAATGATGAAAGTAAGAAATAAGGTAGTGGAGACAGATAAGGGAAGGGGGAAGATAATATTCTGCCAGACTTGGTGTGGTATATATTTGAAATAAAGCTCCAGGTGAATTTATGCACAATCTTAGGAACACTTGGCCTAAGATTTAGACATGTTTTAAAGATTAGTTAACAGTTTGAGACAAAATCTGTAGGAGGGTGGTGTTTTGCTTTGGTTCTTGCTCAGGATGAGAAATTACTGTGTCTGTTTCTGAAAGGCAGATGTCTGATAACACAGCTCTGAAAATACACAACCCATACACCAGCACAGATTCTTGGAAACCATAATAATAAGCACTTTAAAACACCTGAGATAGGTTGGACAGGAGCAGACACGAGAATTAACCATCTTATCTCTCTCCTCCTTCTCTCTAGGAAGATGTTCTGGAGGAACTTGCTGTAAGTGACAGAGCAGGACAGTCCCTCCTCTTTCTGGCCTCTGTGTGGAGATTGCTAACATCATAACTGCACAGGTAGGTACTGTTGGCATGGGTTGTAGACTACAAAGCCTGAGCTTGTTTAACAGATGCCATGAAAATGACTGTAACACGCAATTACAGTCAACCAACTAGAGCATAGCATGGACCAACCAAGAGACTGGGTGAGTCATTCATTCACTGTACCTGAGGCGTCCAAAGGTTCAAACTTTGACAACTACCATCCGTTCTAATAAGCAGAGAGAGACAGGAACCTCCGTGAAATATTTTCTCTCACTGGGTGATAACATCTAAAGTCAAATGTATTTTCTCCTTCTGCTGTGTATTTCTCCCCAGTGACCAGAATATTAATTAGGTCTCACTCAGATTTGGATGTTCACCTTTAAGGTGTCCAGAATTAGCTGTTACAATGCTTCCAGTCTATATGTCTGTTAAAACTCTCTTCAGCAATTTATTCAAAGTCCAGGACTGGAGACAATGTGGCCTTTCCCACTTCAGTTATTTTTCAGACCTGGAACATTATCTTCTTCTTATGAATAATACCAGGGCAGATGGATCCATGGTTTCAAAGGCTGTTCCTGCTGCAGTGTCTGACCACATAGTCACAAATCCAAGGCAACTCATCAAGAAAGGAAGAGCAGACAGAGGAATGTAATAATTCACAATCCAAAACCAAGGCCTTTAATCATCACTTAACAAAAAGAAAGTTGTGGGAACTGGGGTATCTCTGGTGGGTGGAAGTTAAGAAAGCTCTTCTTAGCAGTCTTTGTAAATGTGAACTCTCCTGCAGAAGTTTCTGCAGCAGTGAGAGCCTACTCAATGACATAACTAGTCCTGCTCTCCTACAAATACGAACTTCCATTTCAAAACATATTAAAGTCATATTTGTATGGCATGGAGAACTATACAAATGGATGGCAGGCAAGTTAGGACAATAGATATAACTTAACTTTCCCCATGTCTTCAAAAAGCAAACTAAATGGAATCTGGAGTGTGTATCTTTACATTTACCTGATCCTTATCTACCCCCAAATAAAAAAATATTTTACCTGTGTTATGTGATTACAAAGCTTTCTCTCAGCTTTTGTAATTCATTTGTGCCTTCTAGCAGTCATGAGTCATGGGTCTTTTACACTTGTCAAGTACACCTAATCCCTACCCTTCATGGCCCAGAAATCCTAAAGATGGCTGAACATGTAATTGCCTTGAAGTGTAAAATATTTCCCACATTATTTATTATAGCATTGCCTGCTAGCACCTCTATAGTTAAGGTTGTGTCAGCATTTTCATTATAAGCCCCTATTTTCAGCTGTAAAAATGTGCTTCAGGCTGGAACTAGGAATGCTAGTGATTTATTTTTTTTTACTATTTTTTAAAAATAAAATTACCTTAGACATTTTTTAAGTTATTCCATCTGTAGTCACAAGCACATGCACACACCCACACATGTCTATTTGCACCTGTAGGTGCACGTGTTAAGGAATATCTAGCGTGGTAGAAATGAAAAAATAGGTATTGTCATAATAACGCACATAATTATTCACTTTTGTTTTCAGCTCCTTCTCATAAAAATTGTCACTGTGTGGGAGAAATTTTACTAACAGCACAGGTTTTATTCTGAGTTATCGCAGTGTTCTTTTCCCTATGATGCTGTTGATAGTAATAACAAATATTAATTTATTCTTAAATCTTATTGTTTCATTCTGAATTGACCAAATTTTCTTCTGGAATAATTCCAGAAAAAGTATGTCATCTCTGTTCTTGGATCATAAGCAAGGATACTGACTACACTCAGATACTACTCCTCCAAGTGCACGTGATTTAGTTCAGCATGAAAAATGACTCATTTTGTCAGGTCTTACTTTCACACAGGTCCAAGAGTAGGATGCACACACCAGCACCAGGACTTTTCAGCCCTAGTGGCTGAGCACTCATCTGCCCTTGAGGTACATCAGTTTAGACCCCACTGCTCTTTTCCACACCTAGCATGGATCACATAAGTAGAGCTAAGATTTAACACCAACTTTTGTCAGTTTACACATCTCTTACGAAATGACCTACAGTACCTGGTATCTAGTGGAGACTCTTACCACAGAGGCACAGTTTACATATATCCTAATATATACATTATCTATATTTTATGGGTCATAGACAGCATTGTCAGTATTGTATAAAATTTGGAGTTCCATTTTGCTTTTATTGCTATTATCCTTAGTACTAACAATAATAACAATGACTAGACCAGAAGAGGGTTGGCAGGGACAGGAGAAAGATTCCTGTCTTTGAAAGATCAAAAGATTCCCTCTGTCTGTTGAGTTTAGGTTTTTTTAACTATTTCTATTCTCCTGTTTTCCTCAATATTTCAAAAATAAATGAACAGAATAAGAAGATAGAAATGTTACCAACTGTTGGTGGTATTTAACAAGGTGTTTCTGTAACGAATGCCAACCTTAGTCCTTTCAATATCAAACTGACCATATGCCTTCATTCTGAAATGGGAAGGGGAGGTTTTCACATTACTTCAGCCCTCAAAATATACAATTCCAGCTTCAAGTTTTTGAATATATTTATACTTTATGGCTTTAGCACAGTTCCCCTGTCTTTCCCCAAGTATTTCAGAACTTCTACCACTTCTAAATCAGATACAAAGTAAACAGACATGGGGTTTTTTTGGTTTTGGGTGTGGCTTTTTTTGAAGGAAAGGGGGTTTTGAACCATTCTGGACCTATCTTTGAAACAAATCTTTGCTAAAGGCCTTATAGTTTGTGGAAGCTGCCCAGAACACCTGGATTCCTGTGATCTTGATTTGAAACCTGGTGGGACTGTGCTTTTGATTGAGCTTCATTTGGACATTTTAGGTTTGTTCAGATCTTGAACTCTGCATTTTGCACAAGAATATAAGCTGAAAAAAAGTGAAGCCAAAGCAAATGCTCTCATAACTCCCAACCCAGAACAGCTGAGTTTCATGCAAAACTGCCAATTGCATTCTCAGCTTAAAAATTCTTATCCCAAAGTATTAGGTAGAGCTGCAACATGAACCATTATTAACATGTTCTAAATGGAGCTGATCCAGAAGAAAGAGACACAGTTTTCAGCTATGCTAAAACTGTTCAAAAGAAGCATAAAGGAAAAATAAATCAATGACAGAATTCCTTAGTTAAGTTATTCTTATACAGCCTGGCTGTTGATGATTTATGTATATGTTTATGAAAGACCATTGAGATTATATGCCTTCTACTAGATGACATCTATTGGATAAAATATTATTCATACAGTTTTCAATCCCCTTGTTATATCCAGTTAGGAGTTTAACCCTTAATATTCCTAGGAAGAGGTGTTTCCAAAACTTTAAGCTTTAGATGAAATGTTAAAATGTTAGAAAAGTTAGAAATGTCCCTCTGAACATTTTTTTGAACATCTTTTTCAGATGGATTTTTTTTTATCGAATCTAGATGCCTGATTGTCTATGTTTGAGGCCTAATTTCACCCTGAATTCCCTTTATATTCCATTAGAAGTAGTTGTTTTTAAGTCAGATTCATCTAAGTTTAATAATTCATCTTAGAATGGAGTAAGACCTAGAATTACCTATCAATCTACATCACCTACATATATATGGTGCCAAGGGCAACACAGACATCTGCATTAAGAGGTATTTACATTAAATCATATACGTCTCATCTTGGTTTCCCAAGTGTGTCTATGGGACTCACCACATCCCAAAGTCTACATGGTAAGTAACTCTATTTTGTTGAATGCTATAAATATCCATACCTACAGTGGTCAAGCCTTGCAAAGCTATAGATCAATGGATTTGTCCTCGTAGATAGCAGAGAATCCAACTCAAACACAGAAATCACATGGTTTTCCTTAGCTGTGGAATGCCTTGCTTTTTTATCATGGTGCCACACGGGATTTTAAGGAAATGGGTTAAGATTGTATGGGGATAGAGGCTGTACAAATATAACACAGACAAATGCAGGCTGGTCCTGAACATCTGAAAGAAAATTGCTGTCACATATCCATCCCCCTAAAAGATATAGCCTTCATCCACAAACAGCTGCCACTCATATCCATTCACATTGTTGTTACTCTAAACCTACCTCCTCCCAGATTCAAGCCATAATTCGTGCCTGACACACAATTTTCCTGTGCAGGGAATGAGTACATACTTTCACATTTGTTAAGGCTGGTATTGGAAAGTGAGCAGTATCTCAGACTCGTTTCTCTGATCTTTTGGAGTGGGATTTATCTTTTCTTGGTTTAGGTATCTGAAAGTAATTTTAGCACAGTGCACAAAAGGAGGTCCTGAGAAGCAGACAGATGAATCTGAAAGGAGATTTTTCGTGTCTGACTTAGATGGAAAGAGCAAGAATCATCTCACCTGATTTTATCTGTTGTAATTGTAGCCATCAATTTTAAATTTATCATCTGGAAGATGACAATAGTTCAAAACCAATGCTCTTAGAACAAATGTATTTCTTCCATCCCTGGAGGTGTTCAAGGCCAGGCTGGATGGGGCTTTGAGCAACCTGGTCC
>JAOXJM010000023.1:114718962-114731976 GCA_026413425.1 Tringa solitaria | reverse complement strand
GCAATTGTTCACAAAATGGATCGTCTTAAAAAGGACGTGGATATAATAGATGCTGTTATTTTAAGCTGCCTAAAATGAGATACAGTATTGCTGTATAAGGACAATGTTTTCAGAAGTTATTGTCACCATACTTAATAAGTACTTTGCGAGTATACTCCTAAATGTACACAGGAACACATTTGATTGTAAGTATTTATTGCCTCTGAAATTTCCGTGGATTCTAATGAAGACCTAGCAAATGGTCTAAGTTCCTTCTCCCAAATGTTTTCCAACCCAACTGAAATGCAAGTGAAAAAGTCAGAGTAGAGAGCAAATGAGGTGAGGGAATCATGGTCATAAATCTGGTTCCCTTTTATGTTCATGTTCTGATTTTTAGAAATAGTTCTACTATTTTTAGACCCCACAATGAGTTGAAGAATAGAGATTGCTTTCTTTATTATGCATCTATTGAAGAATCAACCTTCAAGAAGAACCTAAATCTTATAAAAGTGTGAATGGTCTATCTTTCTGAACCTCACACCAACAGGATCCTTTTGGCCAAGAACTCCAAGCATACTATCTCTCTTTGATTAGGGTCAGCAGAGGCTGTTTATGGTCTAGAATCACAGAATTATAAAATCATAGAATGGGTTGGGTTGGAAGGGACCTTCAAAGATCACCTAGTCTAATTGTCCTGCCATGGCACAGCTACATTGCCAGTACAGGTAGCAACAGTTGCCCAAGAAAACTCTTCCTCTACTCACAGATTGGCCCGGACCACAAGACTACCAAGTGGGAACAGCTTCAGTAGGCCCTGTTGACTCATTTACTTCTCTCCAGGATTTAGCCCTATTAAGTCAATGGCCTCCTGCTTTTTTTTGTTGTTTTTTTTTTTTTTTTTTTTTTTAAATCAACGCATGGGCCCCACATGGGCTGCTTCATTTCTGCTTTTTCTTTACTTTTGTATGTGTGGGCGGTTGGGTGGTTGCTCACACACACCCATACACATGAACCTATAACATTGATTGAAACCTTTCCTCAGATAGTAAGTTGTATTGCAACATAGAAATCTAAAGAAAATATAGTATATGAACAAGAGCAAAGCTTTTTGAAGTGCTTGAGCTGTACCTCTAACTGTGGTAGAATTCTGTGCAAGTATACGAGCAATATGCAAGCGCACACACACACATGTGTGTGTATATATATATTTATGCATAAATATGTCAATAGCAGAGCTCTGCATCAGTTTTGTCCTCTCAGAAGCATGCAACACTTCTAACTGAAGTTAAGTCTGAATGTTCAGGACAGATTCTGACCTGTTGACTGGTCTCATTCATCATTAGTAGTAACTATGGCCCAAGGGTAAAAATAGCTCTTGAATCTGTAGCATAGTGCCCAGAGCTTAATGATATTGCCCTCCAAGGCAGATGGTATTTGTTTTACTGTTCCTCTGGTGGTTTTCAATTAATGACTTATTACCCTCCTCCCTGCCTGCCCCCCAAAAAAGATTATTTCAATTAGGTTCAGTTTGTTAAATAATAGACCATCAATGTTGCATGGATAAGGAGATAAATGAGCGTGGTTCTTGAGGAGGAATTTCATGTTTGGGAAGGCAACCTCGCATTCCTCCGCAGAGAAGTGGCTGCTCGGAGGAATGAGTGGGAAGACATGTGATATGATGTGGCTGGACATTTGATACGGACGACATCCCTGCATACATGGACAATTGCCATCCGCCATCAATGAGCTCTTGCCATGCGGCGTGTTTTAAAGGAAACAGGTTGCTTTAAAATCTGAAAGATAAATGCCACGTACACGGGCACACTCTTTGGCAGATACACCTAGTGTACTGCACATATATCGTATTTTGCGTTGTACCTATAAATAGTATATACAGATACTTCCAGACTGCTTTCTTTGCTCCCTTCTCCTCCAACGCTTCCATTCCCATAGCTGGCTAAGCTCAGTGCTGACAGACACTAAGCACTGTCATCTGATAGAAGAATAAAAGCCAGCAGATGTGGATTCTCACCCCTCTAATTTAGTAGGGAATATCAATGTCTTCATACTTAAGCATTCCTGGAAGAGGTTGTGTTTTCTCAGAATGATCTCCATAAAGTCTTCCCACACAAGATGGTGTCACTAGCATTAATTTCTGAGACACCTGCTCATTGGGAACGAAGTCCTACAGAAACAATTAATGGCTTTTCTGCTTGCCTGGATCCAGAGTAAATCCCTTACTGTATTATACTATCAACCCAAGCCTTCCCCCAAGTGAGGTGTTAACAGAGGCTCTTAGGAATTAGGACAATTATTCTAGTAAATAATCTTATGAACCTTTGCAAGTTATGAATGCAGTCTGAATAGTAAAATGAGTTAGGACTCATGTCTTCTAACTTTAAACACCTACAATTCAGATACCTTGTCTAAACCAGCCATCTTATCTTCTTGCATAGTTGATTTAGAGATGTGGGCACTCTAGAGATTCTTTTTATGCAAAGGTGGGATGACTCAGACTTATCTCTCTCTACTAACCAGAGACAGGCAAGCATACATGAGGCACTCTTAGGCAGACAAAATGTGGGGAATGAATCTTTCCATTCACATTTGTAGACCATTTTATTTATTTTTTTTTTAGTGATATTGGCATGAATCCTGAACAGTTCTCTCCCAACAATGATTAAAGTCTGATTGCAGAATCAGAATGATGGTATTTTCTGGAAAATAAGGGCTATAAAATGTCTATCAAACAGTGAAATAATTTTTGCCATCTAAGGGACGAATGTTTGGAAGCTGGAGGGAGATTTTTTTTAAATTTTTTTTTTTTTAATTTAAGGAATGGTTTTAGAAGTGTTTTTCTTTCTGTTTTGTGATTCTTCTCTCAGATGGCAACTTGGCCTGTCAGTTTTGTGTCACTGCTTGTTTATGCCATAAATGTCATTTGGAATGACAACACCAGGAAAAGGTCAGGGCTATTACTGAACAAGCTTACCCCCTGGAGCCTAATACAGTCAAGACACTGTGATTCAACTGCTGGGAGTGGCTGGAGAGATGGCAGCAGGGAGAAATATTTAGGTATTTTTCAGTGCTGGTCCATGGAAATCATACCTTGGGGCTCCAAAAGGGACAAAGCCGAGAGCAGCCTTATGCGTTTGATTCAGGTAATGTATTCAGAAGAATTAACAGCAAGCTACAGGATTTGAGGAGGCAAGCAGAGCTGTCTGTTTCTTTTTATTAGTGCATGGATGCTAAATACTGCTCAGAGAATGAAGTTTGATCAATAAATCATACCCTAGTTGTTGTTCTACATTGGCTTCTTTGTCTGGACTGCTAGAAAAGGACCGTGTGTTTGCCTTTTTTCTTTCCCCCCAGAGTAAAAACCTTTCAGTAAGTAGAAACATGAAGGAAAGAGGAAAGAAGCTCTAGCTAAATACTCTTTACTGTCATCTGTGGCTTAGGCAAATAACCTTGCATGTAGGTGACTCCTGCTAAGGTAGGTAAGTGTCTAAATAACAACACCACACAAAAAAAACCAAACCAAAATTCTAGCAATCGCACCAGTTGATCAAGAGCCACCTTAGCAGGAGAAACAGAGAGGAGAGATAATCCTTTCTTAGATCTCTTCAGATCAAAAATATTGACTCGCCTATGGCAACTCCAGGTAAGAAACTATTTTTTTTATATGCCATCATTTTTTCTTTTAATCTGCAGTTTTCAGGACTATAAGACTTCCATATTGCATACCATCTTATAAAATCCCCAAGAACATCATTAAGCTTAGTCCAGTGAAATTACTCAAGCATTCAAGTTGAAGAACGAGTGTGTCTACCATCCTAATTTGAAGCTACAGGAAAATATGAGTTCTCTTTAGGAATGATCCTTGGAAAAGCCATGAAAACAAAGACATTAAATACCTGCCGAAAATTGTCCCAAAACACACTTACTAGATTTTCTTTGAAGTAATGAAAAGAGAGAAACCAAAGAATAAGCAAGCAAACAATCTTCTCATCGAGGAATGATGAAAATGTGAAGTTGTAAATACCTGACAAGTAACTTCTGGCTGTTTGGCCACCGGAATTCTCTTTGCTCCTGATAGCAGAGGAAAGTTATCAAGAAAAAAATGTAAAGACATGTTTGTATGCTCAAAAGCTTGTTTTCAAACTAAATCTTTGGAACTCTTAGAAGATCTTATCTTTCTCTTGAAGCGTTGGTTGGTAAAATATATATTTTATATAAAAAATATACTTTTGCTAGTTAACAAAAGCCAGGTGTAACAAAAAATGTTCCTTCCAGATTTTCAGAACTTTATAAATTCTGACTCCCCCCTTTAATCTATTTTTCTTTTTTAGAGAAGAAAAAATCCCCCAGTGTTTGACTTCAAACTGAGTTTTTATTCCTTTATCAGATGAAGTCTTGAAAAGATGCAAATTGAGCTATTGCAGCTATACTTGTATTTATTTATTTCATTTCTATTTTACAAGCACTTATCTAGAAATCTTGGCACCTAATGTTCCATGAAAACAGTGCCAAAAATTCAGATTGATCCAGATCTACAAAACAAAATCCAAGCTCACCATGAGCAATACAGGATCCATAAATACTGATAGTCTTGCCATATGATAAGTGGGGGATGGGGAGAAGAAAAAGAAAAAAAGACCCATGTGGGACTTTGGAATAATTATTATTTACTATTCCACGGTGAAAAACGGAAACATTGACAAGGGAGGTCTGATTGGTCCCATCTGTGGCATGAAGTTCGCCGTTCATTTTGATTGGGACTTTCTGTTTCTTCCCTCAGCAAGGATTCCTTCTTTTTCAATAAAGATGTGCACATTCTTTTGGAGGGAGAGTCTTTCTGGACATTTATGTGTCACAATTCACCCAAATTTGGTAGCCCTGCAGCCTTTAATGAGAAAGAAATGCCAAGTCACAGCTGAGGATTAAAGTCAGACCTTGCAGTGAGCTTGCAAGTGCTGTACCAGCTCAGCTACCAAGAATGCCACACCATGCCATAAGTGCTCTTGCTGCACTTGAACCCCCTGGGTTTTTGCTCCCCAGCAGTCTGACTGGATTAAGAATGAAGTCAAATGCTGCTGTTGGTCTTATCAGAACAGATCTGAGTCCAAAACGATGAAAACATAAGGAATCAGGATCACGGTATTTTCCCTCGATGCTCTTGTCATAAACAATTGCTACAATGGAAAGAACATCAAGGGGCTATGCTCTTACTGTGAGATATTCAGATCCCCCCTTCAATTTGGGCTGCTTTTGGGATTTGATGACTGCCTAAACTCTTCAAACACAAAGCCAGGGTGGATTTGTGTAGTGGAGGCAGCTCAGCAGAAGGGCTGAGAAACAGTCCTTTTGAGCACAAATCTTCAGCCGACCACTGTCGAGAAGAATAGAAGGGAATTCTTGCACATTACGAGCAAAAGCATCTGTCCTTTCAATGTGGCAAGATGCAAAACCCCCGCAAACGTGTCTGTTTTGATAAAAAGCATGGAACAATAGTTACACGTTACTGCGGGAGGTTGGGGGCTGTGGGAATCAACAACTGAGCTGTCCCATCTCAGCCAGAATTGCAGGACTTAATACATTCACTTGCCTTCCCCTCCCTACTGGTGTGCCCATAATTTCCATCTCTATGAAGCCAGGCATCAATAACAATGAAATTCATAGGGGTATATTTTGGAATGCTAAGTGATGAATTTTGCATCCAGGCAAGCAGCTCTCCATTAGAGTATACGGGAACTGAAAAAGTAGGACATTAACCTAACTGTAGATGTTGTCCTAAGGTGCTGGAGAGCTAATACAAGACGCTTGTACTCTGTGTGATCTTGCAAATCAGAAATAATAGGCAGAAAAGAGGAGATTTGAGCAGTTCACACAACCCTCCCGGTGCCTCAGTTTCTCCACTGAACAGAAATCTGCATGTTATACTCCAGAAGAATCTCCCACGTTCCTTCAGGATATGCTTTTATCAGCCTCTGTTCGCAGAAGCAACCTTTGAAACCAAGCTTAGGGCCAATTATCTACACAGACTCAGGCATTACAGTTGCTGTATGTAAACTATTGCCTTTCTTTCTTGCAAAACTGCAGAGCAGAACAGCAAAGTATCTTAGGTATGGTGGTTGGCCAACAATAAACATAAAGACTGCAATCTCTGAAAGCTAATACAGTATACAGGGGCTGCACAGCAAGATGAATGAAAAGCGGTGTGGTGTGTGGAGTGTTCGGAGGGATTTTTTTTTGTTGTTGTTGTTTCAAAAGGAGTTTTTTTACCCCAGGCCAGAAGCCTTTGTGTCAGGGAGACTGTCTCATTTCTCTGCTCAAAGGCTGTCAGAGATGACTGAGATTTGAAAATGCTTTCTGATGTTGACGAGGTCAAGGGAGACAGAGCTGCCTACCATCAGGCGCTGCGTCAGTGGTGGGATGGGAGGACACGTGAGAGGGAGAATGGTAAAAAAATAGTGAAATTATCATCTCTGGAGAACCAGATGAAACAAAATAAATAGTATAAAATAAAACATGGGAGAAAGAAGAGGCATAGGTCAAACAGTCACAACAAAGTTTATGGCATTAGTATTCAGCTGGAATAAGGGAAAATATCTTGGTTCCCAACTGGGGATGTTCTGAAGAGAGGGAAACTGACTGGAGGCAAAAGATATATTAATATTACTCCACTTAATCAATACATAAAATCCTCCAATGTGTTTTTTGTACA
This sequence comes from Tringa solitaria, assembly GCA_026413425.1. Lineage (NCBI taxonomy): Eukaryota > Metazoa > Chordata > Aves > Charadriiformes > Scolopacidae > Tringa > Tringa solitaria. Next base: position 114,725,273 of record JAOXJM010000023.1, on the reverse strand, counting down.
AGCCTGCTCTGCAAAGTTAACACCTGCAGTGTTTTCTGATTTCATCTAATTGTGCTTGCAACAGTTCAAATCAGGACTGCCCAAACCAGCCAGGAATTGAATCAGGCTGTGGGAGTGGGCAGATGAGCTTTCATAGATTGCAACCATCTTGCCTAAAAAGATAGTGGACCAATAGTTACCCATAAAGATGGATTGTCTCCATCCCACCACAAAAAAAGAAGCAGCGGGAGGCTCTGGATCAACCTGGGACATTACATTTAGCTGGTGATTTCCAAAGTTCACAAAAGAGCCTTGCATGTGGGATATAGTTCTCCATGGGCCATGCTTCTGCACAAAGATACTCAGCTGGGCTGATCTCAAATAACCTTACATCTCACTGTTCAGAGAGGCAAGCACTTCTATAGGGCAAAACATAGGGCCAAATTTACAGCACTTGCTTTGGTTTCCAACATACCAATACACACTGGTAGATGATTTTATTATTGATTTCACAAAAACATTAGACAAAGCCAAAAAGGGATGTCATTATTTGTAACTGAAGACTTATATTGGCCATATCTTTCTTAAGTTTTGGAGTTTTAACTTAGGTAAAATTAGTTTCTGAAATCACACGTCGTGTTGGAAAGTGTCTAAGGAAGCATTTTTAGACATTTTAGACATCCATTTCAGACAACTTTGCCTAAGATATCCTTCTTTTTTTATTAAAAAATAAGCACATTTGAGTTACATCGTTCCTTTTCTGGGTGTTGGTGATGACCAGTGGTGCTGGTGGTGGCAACATAACAAGTTGCAGCAGTTTATCACAGAACGTGAAAACACAGCAACAAATCACAGCAAGTTGTGTGACAAATACCCTTCTGCAGCCCATCGCTTCAGTGTTTACTGGAACTTAGGCAGGTAAAGGATTTAATATGTGCAGCAAAGTAAAGTAACTAAAAGCTAAAATAATTTGTGTCCATTTCTCCACTGTGTTCCCCTTACAGGCAGACAAAGGTGGACTTGCTGGACAGGAAACACAGCTTCTACTTCATGGCTCCATGTAGTTTGCCCAAAATCTCAACTGTGTGAACCATTTATAATTATGGTGCCAGAAAGCTCCTCCTGCTCTGTGGTTCCTTAGTTTACTGCAATGCCCAGTGGACCACAGGAGTTGCTGCCTACTGTAGAATGGGCCCCTCGAGTCAAGGGAAAACTGTAATGATGTGCTGGGGTAAAGGAGAGTCACCCTAGAAAGCTGTATACTTCACAGGGTCCTACAAGGTGATAAAAGTCTTGGTGTATGACCTCTTCCTTGTCAGATGACTCAACATTTAAGAAATGACCAACATGTGTGTCACAGGCAACTGTTTTGTCTCATATATGTGAAGAAAGACATGAGAGAAGGCATGTAAAATGAGTCCATATGTACCTGTTAATGCTGCCTAGTCAGCCACAACTGAGCACCGGGGAGGATGACAGAGCATCCAACAACGACATATTGCTGCACCACATCCCAGTGGCCATGCATGTCCAAAAGGAGGGCTTAGCAGGGAGCAGGGACTTGACTGCACATGTCTGCACTCACAGCTCCACATTGCTAATCCCACCCCACAATAGCCAGTTTAAGACATTTTCACTCTCAGATCCCATCGATAGACATTCCTTGTAGTCTCTCCTTTCCCTGAAGATTAGCATCCTTTTAATTGTGTTGAATCGGCTGTTTGGACGGTTGATATCTAACCCTCTGGATCAGTGAAATAATCTGGTTTTAAATAATGCTTTCCTCCAAAGACCTTTAAATTTTATTATTTTTTTATTATTGTTTGTGTGCTTGGTTTTAAGTTGGCTGTTTCACAGATTTGCTTTGATGGTAAGCCAAATATAGTCTTAAACCAGTACAGCTGCGTGGGAGCCAGCCTTCACAGGTCATAGCAGTTTTGCTTTAGGTAGTAAGGAGGCTCCCTCTCAATCTCTGCCTGTGCAGGCGATGTGGAACCACAATTATTTCTGCATTAATAAACGTGAAGAATGATTAGTTCTACATTAATAAATTAAATAGTGCCAGACCCATTTAGCATTGGAGCCAGGCATCATGGGATGGTCTATGTCCATACTATGAAACTGTCTGGACCTCCAAAACTGTGTGGCTGTATCCAAACCATTTATTGGGAATGGTCTCTGGACCATGTCAAGTTCCAGACTGTGGCAGGACATCATTCATGTCAATGCCAGCTGGACTACACCAGGACAATTGAAATATTTAGTTGCCATGTCCATGGAACTATTTAATTTGCTATCATAGATATAGTCACAGAATTTAAATTTTAATTCTCTCGAAGCCCATATTTATGGCCTGATTAAAAGTACAGTTTATTAGATGTTTTCTTGTGCATTTTTTTGGTTTCCACAGCAATCCAGTCTGAGGTCCTGAACCTGCCTGCGTGTTCCCATCTTCCTCATATTGCCATCTCCTCTCCTGCCTTCCACCAGTTCTGGCAGTAATATTATTTGTAATGATGTGTTGTAAACTGTATCAGTGAACTGACAGGGAGGGAAATAAAGACAGCAGGACATGGCATTAGTGATTTGTTTGCATTAATTTATTTATTTCACAGTGAAGGCATCGTGCATTAAATCTTAAGGTGGCTTCCTGATCATTATTTTATCCTAACAGTAGGGAACGCTAAATAATCTAGTGTATGACCCAGACTGAAGCAAATGTGGAAAGGGATATTGCATCTACATTGTCACCAAGGAAACAAGAAGCAATGACAGTTTTTACCAGCTGAGCACTCACCTCTACGCCTTTAGTTCACCTGGAGGTAGCAACCTGGCACTTTCATTAGGGGTGGGTAAAGTAGAAGGTATAAAAATAGCAGTAGAGAGAAAAGTATAAAAAAACAGGGAGAGAAAAAGAAGAAATGATTTATTCTTTCCCATCTACTCACGTAGTTGTAATGCGGTAGACAATTATAAAGCAGGGCTGATTTTGCCTTGCAAAAGTGAAATTCATTAATTCCAAGAAATCCAGATCTGCAAAGGCAGTGGGGTACTACCCGGTTAGGTACCACCTGGGGCAGAGCTCATGGGAATTTCTGAGAGAGAAGCTAAAAGCCCCTTTGGAGATTTAGGCTAAAAATTCTATCTGCTGTGTAAGAAAAGTAAACAAAGAGGAGTAACTTTTAAAATAGGGGACTAACATGAGGTTCCTAAATGCATAATCAGCTTAAAGGTGTAAATTCAAATAAAACTCAGTTCACACTCTCTTTTCTTTAATTAGATTTACAAATGAAAAGAGATAAATATGATTGTTTCTTTGCCTCTAAAATTTCCATTTGTTACAAACTCCTTTAATTGCTATTTCAGTGGTTATGAGATAAAGATTTGCTTCTTACCTTAAAACCTCATCAAAATGAGCTTAAAACATAACCCTCCTCCCTTCCTGGGAGGAAATTCTTCTTAGGTGTTTTCTGCATCTACAAGCTCTGGGACTTATCTGTGCTTATGAGGAAAGCAATTTTCTCCTTCTAACAAGATTTTACTCTGGAGTAAAATATATTTTATTTGGGATAGTTTTAGTTTATATAGCTACAACAAGCTGCCACCTAATTCCTTCATTTTATTTGTATTTCTAGTTGATCTAGAAGTACTTACCCCAGTCATTTAAAAATCAAGCAAATAAACACATAAACGCTTTTCACATAGCTTTCTATTAAAAAAAAAATAGCATCAGGGAAAGCGAGTATCCAACAACAACAACTTGGAGTAGATTTACAGTTCTTCAGCCTTTGCTCTAGCCCTGGAGCCTGATGGGACGCTGGTGTCCTTGGAGGAATGGTAGAAGGAATTGCTAGGGGCCAATTGCTGATTTTATCATTCAAACACAAAATTTGTTACACCACTTTATCGGTCACAGGGAAAGCAATTATAGTGTGGTTCAATTTTCCACTCAATGGCTGTACTGGGGATCAAAGTCAGTTTTTTTATGATGGAAAAAAATGTTTTGCTATTTTGTTTGTTATTTAAAAATAATAATAATAAAAAGCTTGCACTTCCAGTACAATGCTGTGTTTGCCTGTGTGTCTTTTTTCTCTCTTGAGATAGAGTTGATTATTTTGAGTTTTCTCGTGTTAAATAATCAGGGTATTTTGTTAGCGGTTTGTTTTGTTTCTTTTTTCTTTCTCTCCTCATCATTGACTAAAGTCATTGCCATGTAGAAATGAAATTGTCATGCTTAAAAGCAGTACAGCCTTAGAACTCTAATCACAAACACTGGAGGTAAAATAGTCTGTACGCCACATTTCTTAATACGAATTGTTTTCTTTTGGTACACTTTCAAACAAGAAAGGTATTCAGTGTGAACTAGTGGTTTTATGTCTTTAGCCGTCTAGAATATAATTGTCACTGTGATCCAAAATACTTCAGTACCACATTAAAACACAGTCCATTTGCAAAAGCAAACAGATATATTTGATGATCATACAAAAAAAAAAAAATGGAGCCCACCATAAAAGATAAATCATCCACAGACCTATCTTTTAACATTTAAAAAAATATATTCTTTGAAAAGAGAAAAATAACAAGGAATCAAAATGAACAACAATGGAGGAAGGAAAGCATATTTCCTCAGCTGGAAGTATAGTAATCAAACTTACAGCAAGCTTTTATCTGCAAAGCTTTTTACAAATGTTAACTAAAATATCCTTTAGACACTCCTGTGCAGTAACAATTTGAGCAGTAAGAGCGAAATGTTGCCACATCAAAGAAAGTCACATCAATTATTTATACAAATATTTTAATCACTCATTCTCAGAAAGGAAAACAGAATTTCCTAAAGATTTTTTCTTCTTCATTTGCCTTTTTTTTTCCTTTTTCAACAGGTTTAGCAAAGTCTTGCTTTCTTAGAGTAGCTACATAAAATAGCATCTCAGACCAATGTGCAGTTTCAAGTTCCTCAGCTCACTTTTTTAGTTGTTGCTATAAAATTATTCCTTTCTTTCTACCAAAATCAGATTTATACTGCTCTGTTCAGTAGCAAACTTTACACCTTCTGCTGTCAAGTGTTCACTTCGAATGGGACATGTTGTAGTCAATAAAACTTCCCATATTATTAAGGTTAGGCATGTGCTTAAGTGCCTTGTTATATTAAGCTTTAACACAGAGAACAGAATCTAGAAAAAAAGTCATTAAAATTTAATTATTTTATTTTCAGAATGAAAAAATAAAAAAGATTAATTTTTTTTTAATTTGTTGTTTGGGTTTTTTGTTGTTTTTTTTTTTTTTTAAATCTTGTGATGCTTCCATTAGTGTTTTGGTTTATGGTTGCTGAGTCATTTGGTGAATATGTTCCAGGTTGCTGAGTACTATCTGTCTCACGCTACAACTTCTGCTGGCAGGATATGAATCCTTCAGCAACCCAGAAGAAGGTCTCATATGTCACTAGTCAGCCCCAAGGTTGAACATGGATCCTCCAACATGTGCTGGGTACAGCAAGGATGTGGAGTGGTTTCTCTCCTCTTGAATCCAGGGCACTGGGATGGCTTGCAAAGACATTATTTACACAGCATTCACCAAACTGGATTTTTCTGTGAAAGTACTGGAAAAAGTTCACAGTCAAGCACCTGCCAGATTGCACCTGTACTTCTCTGCTATGGCTTTTGAATCTCCTGATCAGTCAGTGAGAGTTCAGACAATAGATACTCAATAGAGCTGGAGAACAAAAAATCTAAAATAATAATCCTCCCACCCCCAAAGCTGTTGGGAATCGTTGAAAACTTCTGCTTGCCTTTTGGAATATTTCTTCAAACCATCAAGTATATCTATTCATCACATCCCTATAGTTTTAATTAACATTAATGATAGATCCACAGACATTTTTCAGGACTTTTCACAGAGGGTTTAAAGAAAATATGTTCTTTTTTAAAAAATAGTATTTGTCTGAAAGATTTTGACTAGATCTACCACACAGATACTATGGAGAGGATCTTCTTGAAAAATTCCCAGTCTGCCCTGATACAAAACCAACATGGATCTTGACATGTAGTTACTACTCACAATGTGTGTGCATACACACACATATGCATGTGTACACACACACAACCCACATGCTCAGCATTCCAGCTACTCCAGAGCACACACTGCAATAATATGTTTTTAGAGTAGCCCATGGATTTCTCCTGAATTTTACACCAGGAAAGGTCATAACAACAAGTTGTCATATTTTCTGTCTTGTGTTACATATAAGAAAGCAAAAGAAAATTTTGCAAACGGAAAAAAAAGAAAGGAGAAGGAGAAGGAGAAGGAGAAGGAGAAGGAGAAGGAGAAGGAGAAGG
>JAOXJM010000023.1:114696633-114718745 GCA_026413425.1 Tringa solitaria | reverse complement strand
AGGAGAAGGAGAAGGAGAAGGAGAAGGAGAAGGAGAAGGAGAAGGAGAAGGAGAACTCTCAGGGGGCTAAGTCTGACCTGCAAGCGATACAGCTTAGTTTGGAAAAGCTCCTGCTTCAGAATATTAGGTCTGAATTAATGCTCAACAGCTCCAGCTCCTGTAACAGCAAAGAAAACCTCATTCCCAGGCACTGTTTGAGGAACTGAGTTTTGTTTAATATATTTGCCTGCTTACAGTAAAATAAAAATAAAATATCATTACTTTGTCCTCCCCAGCTATAAAAGCAACCAGACAGCTCCACTCTGACAAATTCAAATTAGCAGAAGGTTTCTCTCACTTGGGAGGCTGCAGCCCTGGCCTGTAGTCAGAGATAAATTTTTCAGTCAACCTGCACCTAGAGTGATTAAGGGAAGCCTCCCAATTTACTCTGTCACAGCTGAGCTGATAACATAGCAGAGCTGCCTTTTTGTTGATGCCCAGAGATGTCATGCAGGGGAGCAGGAGGGATGGGGTAGGAAAAGGAAGAGGTCAGTGATGTGAGGAGATTTTCAGCTGGGGAGAGTGAAACCAGGTTCACCCACCTGAGTACATGTAAAAGCACTGATGGTGGCCTGACAGATGCTACTGACTGTCCATGTCTCATAAATAATATGTTTTAGAATATTCCCTCAAACACGATGAAATTAAATGTACTGCAACAGCTAGAAGCAAGAGGCAAATATATCCTCAACTCAACAATAACCATCAAGTGCTGAGAATTCACCACAATCTCTTTTCAATCCCTTGCCTTCCTCCTGCTGCTTTCTCATTTTTTGGCTAATATTTCTCCATTCGAGATTTTTTTTTGGAACAAAATTATGATCTCACAAAGGTCTGAGTTATTTCAGGGACTTTTTTATTTTTAAAAGATTAATTACTATGGAAACAACTTGCTATGGAAAATGATAATGCAGGCTGGGTTTTTAAGGAAAGAATCAATCGCTTTAACTCTAGATTAGAATTGTTGAGAAAAAAAAAATACATATAAATGTGCTAGTTTAAGCAGGAGCTCTGGGACGTAGGGCATTGCTGGGAGGAGAGACTTTCATATCTGAAATGTGAGGTTTTCACAATTATCTTTCTTAGGGATCCAAGAGATTTGTGCAGCAAGCAAATGCATCTGGCATGTGAGATCATATAAAGAGACAAAGGATCGTAGAACAACTGCAGTTCACAGAATCACAGAATGGTAGGGCTTGGAAGGGACCTTCAGAGATCATCTAGTCCAACCCCCTGCCAAAGTAGGGTCACCCAGAACAGGTTGCACAGGAACATGTCCAAGCAGGGTTTGAATATCTCCAGAGAAGAAGACTCCACACCTGCTCTGGGCAGCCTGTTCCAGGGCTCTGGCACCCTCACAGTAAATAAATTTTTCCTCATGTTGAGACAGAATTGCCTGTGCTCCAGTTTGTGCCCATTATTTCTTGTCCCATTCCTGGGTGTATGGGATCATGGAAGAGACATGTGGACAAGGTTTTATGGTGGAATATGTGAGATTGCAGTTGAAGATTAAAACTCTGATCCATAAAAGAGAGTGGATGCCATGCCAGGTGTTGTCACAAGGACAGTTTGGATGACCATAACACTTTTCTATACCCTAACCTTTCTTCTTGTATTTTCTTTAATTTGTGAATGATCGTGCCAGTCTCTGAGGATCAAATTGGTGAACTCTAGAGATAAAAGCAATGTTCTTCAGAGTGTGAGCAAAAAAAGCAGCTTTCTGAGCTAGCAGGACTATCAAGTGCTCTGAAACATCACAAAGAGTGGTCTATCTGATGGAGTATTTCTTCTTTCATTGTCAGTTGGAAAAATCAGTTTGTAATGGCCATGATTAAAATTAGATTGTGTACTGTGATGGAGAACGAGCTTGAGTAACAGGTACTTGCAGAGAGGTAGGTCAGCAAAATGATTCTCACCACCTCAGATGAGAGGGATGACCGAGTAGCTATTCATTTGGAGCTACCAGTGAGTTTGCATTCAACTCCCACCTCTTTGGGAAGCGGACAAACTTAACCAATGTGGATTTTTTTATTATTTTTTTTAATGTCATAAATAGAAAACTGTTGCTTTCAAATCTTTACACAAACAAGAATAAGAATTGTCTTATGATGGGTGTATTCATGGTCCATTGATTAGACAATAATTTGGAAAGTCTGGGTTCAAATATCTGTAGCTGAAAGCAGATAAATTCCTTGTCAATTACTTCTTGTGTTCTCCTCAAAAATACCACAGGACAATAAAATGTTCATTCTTGTATTTTATTGTTAGTAAGTCAGTCTTACTCTGTGTACTAGTAGGAACACTTTTGCATTCTCTTTTCAACAAAGGCCCAAAATAAAGTTTTGGGGGGTTTTTTCTTATTTTATACAAGTCTTATGATAGAAATACACAATATTGTATTTTAAAGAAAAGAAACACTAATGTTTGATGGCATTTTTTTGACAACTTGTCATGTCTCAATCTAAATTAAAACCATATCTGACACACCAAAAACCTTGTCTTGATCTGTCTTGTTTGGATAGTGCCAGTCCATGATATGACCTGAAATCCATTCCTTGAGGTCATTTAGACAGACTCATTGAAGCAATATATACTGGCTTCATATATTGGCTGCTGGTCAATGAAAACACTGTCTAATGTGACACTGGAGACTCTATCCCTGCCTGAAAGTAGTAAATGGATTTGATTTGGGGAAGGGAGTGAAGGAAGCAGAAAGTATCTCCAAGGGAGTGTTCAGTAATATGGCGCAACCTCACATGAATAGTCCCTGTGGATCACCTCCTGTTCTTACATGGATGAGCACAGATCAGGATAGCTCAAAGTTAGAGGCACCTGACTCAGAAGAAATGAATCTTGGTTTTCCTTCCTGGGTTTGCTACTGTGTCACCTTGGGAAACGGCCTTACAATAGTTGTGCACAATTTTTTCCAGGTGGAAAATCAGAGGATTCCTGCATCAGTGCATGCACTCTGATAGCTGCACACAGCAAGACTGAGGACTGTTGAAAAATTGTTCAGATGACTTTCAGATAAAAACTAGAGTATTGTACATATCTTCAGAGTGCTGGGGAAAACAACAGGTATCAAAAGAAAATCCCTAGACCTTGATTTTCAATCCTCTACCTTGTCTCGTGAATTGTGAAGTCTACTATAAGTTAACTCAAAGTAGTTTATAGCTCGATGAATCACAGAATGACAGAATCACATGAGGTTGGAATAACTACTGTGGCTTAAAGAAACAAGAATTATGTCTATACCAGTAAATTAAACACGCCTAGACTAATTCTCCATCGCTGAGGCCAGCCGGCACAGAATGGCCCACATCCATACTCTTGAACTTCCTTAGTTTCTCGAGCAAGGAGGATGCATCTGAAGTGCCTACTGGCAGGGATCCTTAGCTTTCCCTAATTTGCAAATGCTTTGGGTGCAGGCACGGGGCCTAGAGCCAAATGACCTCCCATTTGTGCAGTTTCATGGTCAAGATTATCAAGTTTCAGTGCTTAGGAATATTTCCTGGAGATGTTTAGTTTACTAAGATAAATCAGAAGCTTCCCCTTCTCCAAGAATTTTGCCAAGGAGAGTACAAGTAAGCGGTCATGGGAAAGAAGGGGAGACTTTGACCCTTCAAATAAATATCCTCCTGCATCTCTGTGATCCCAAATTGTCACTCTCTTCATTTCCCCTGAATTCCTCCTGCCTTGGCTTTACCAAGCACCAATCTCATCAAGGCCACCAAAGGGTCACTTTCATATTTGAACCCACTGGGATAAGAGTGAAGAATTCACAGGTAATGGATCTTCATTCCATGAAGATCTATCTTTATAGCATTAGATTATCTATTCTACTTTCTTTTTATTAACACCCTTGGAAGGCATTAACATTTCACTGTTTTTAGTTTATTGACGGGTGTCTTTATTAAAGCTTCATCAGAAAGTTATCTACACCTGATCTGATGATACTGTATGTTGGAAACTCCATCCCTTGCCCTGGCAATGTGTTCCAGTTCCACATTGCCCTCAGTTTAAAATGTGTGTCTAATGCTTCATTCGAATTTCTCTGGTTCCAGCTTTCAGCCATTGGATTTTGTTATGCCTTTACCTGCCTGATTAAATAGCCTGTTAGTTCAGGGTAGTTTCTCCTTGAAAAAGTAGTGCTGCTATGTCTTCATTTTCTTTTTGATAAGCCTGCACTCTTCAAGTCTCTGATGATAAGATGTTTTCTTCCACCTATCAGGGAGCAATTTTCCAACGTATTTTTCTACTGTTAAGGACATGAGAACACCTGTATTGTATACTTTTTCCTATTCCTTACTATTCCCCCATGTTGGTAGGCAGTAGCCAATATGCATGTTCATCTTTCCAGACCTGGAACTCCCTCAGAAATATCACTGACCTGGTGTTGCCTTTTAGTATTCCCTCATTTTGGATTTCCAATTGGCATGGGTCTTGAACTCTAATCATCCATGCTGTTAAATTGTTAAAGGGTTCCTTGCAAGGGAAGCTTTTGGCTTCCAGCACTACCCCTTAGTGGGCTTCAGGAGCTAGCACAGCCTTTCACGATAAGAAGACTGGGTGAAAATAACCATTTAATCATAGTCCAATGCTCCAGGCCATCTAGATGTCTTGCAGAGGGATCTAGATGTATTGGACCACTGAGCTATGATTAGTGGGATGAAATTTAACAAGTCCAAATGCTGTATTCTGTACCTAGGATGGAGTAATGCTGGGCACAGGTATAAATTAGGAGAGCAGTGGCTGGAAAGCAGTCCTACAGAAAGGGATTTGGGGGTGCTGGTTGACAGCAGGCTCAGTAGGAGCCAGCCGTGAGTCCTGGCAGCCAAGAGGGCAAACCACATCCTGGGGTACATCAACACGGTATAACCAGCCAGTTAAAAGAGGGAATTATCCCACAGTACTCAACATTAGTGTGGCCTCAACTTGAGTATTTGTGTAGTTCTGAGCCCCACCATTTAAGGAGGATGTGAAGGACCTTGAATGCATCCAGAGGATGGCAACAAATCTGTTGAAGGGGCTGGAAGTCATGTCCTATGAGGAGTGACTAAGGATTTGGGCTTGTCTAATTTGGAGAAAAGGAGGCTGAGCAATGACCTTATTGCTCTCTACAGCTTCTTGAGGAGGGACATGGAGAAAGAGGTGCTGATCCTTTCCCCCTGGGATCCGGTGATAGGACTCATAGGAATCTCATAGGTTCACAGATGCACCAGGGGAGGTTTAGACTGGACATCAGGAAACTTTTATTTACCAGGAGAGTGGTGAAACACTGGGACAGGCTTTTTGGAGAGGTGGTCGATGCCCCAAGCCTGTTAGTGTTTAAGAGGCATTTAGGCAGTGCCCTTAACAACATGCTTTATCTTTTGGTCAGTCCTGAATTGGCCAGACAGTTGGACTAGGTGGTTGTTGTAGGCCCCTTCCAACAGAAATAGACTGTTCTGTTCTATTCTATTTTGGAAACTGAGAGAGTTTAATGGTATGGAGGTGGCACCCGTATGCCTGATGGCCTCCAGGTTGTAGAACAGGATGTAGAACTCATGCCATTAAGATATAGGCTAAAAGCTCAGACTCCTTTTCAGAAATTCTTTTGACAGAGAGTCCAGATAGAAGTTCAGCAGCAATACATGTTGCAGGCAAAAATATGCTTATTTTAAGCTAATGAAACCTAGTAAGGAGACTTGGTTAGAAAGAGAGGTCTAGAGATTGAGGAACTCCAAAATAAAGCTAATTTCTAGTGACCTGTCTCAACTAGCTTTAATAGTTGAAAATCGCTGTCTTGAAAGTAATTGCAAGAACCAAACCAAGCTGCACATTACATGTGCTTTTTACAGGACAGGCAGACACCAGTTCCACCTGTTCATCATATCAAACTCCTGTGAGGAATGGAGTGGAGTGGGGATTACCACGGCCAACTGCACCTCTTTCACATGGAAGCCAAGCTGCTTTGGAGGATTTGGACATGTAAGAGCCAAAGCAGGTTGCTGTGTGTGGAAGGGATTTAAATTCTCACATTTCCACCTCCTATTCTCCCCACATCTCCAGCACCTGTTTTCATAGCACTCTGAATGAGGGGAATTGAATAGGGTGAATGTTGCAGTGGTTAAGTCAACTTTCTGATATCATGCTTTTGTCAGGGATTATTTCAAGTGTTAATATACTTCATTGTGAATAAGTCCCCTAACTTTCTGCATTGCTTTCTGTCATGATTTGGATCACAACAGAATTAGCAAGACATCTTTGCACTCCTTTCCTGCCATGCATTTTCTGCAGGCACAGAAACTCTTGGCAGTGATTTGTCTTGTCGACTTCAATGGCTGAGCCTTTCCTCCCAGAAGCAATCCAGATTTCCATCTATGAATTGTTTCCATAAGGTCAGGACATGTTATTTTATACAAAGGCTTTCCTGGAATCCCCCCTGGAGCTCCTAGCAGTCATACTCCATAAGCCCCTCGTCTAGGCATGGTAGAAGCAGTTTGGCAGAATTGGAGGGGGCTGCTTGAAGCATGTGATGTTTTCCAAAGGGGTGGGGTAGGGCTGAATTTCCAGGTGCAGCATCTCCTCCTCAGACCGGTGAAAGGATATTTAGCAGGAATTCTGAATGGAACTTTACAGCCAGGGGATCATTTAAGAGAAATCCTCTCTGTTAGCCAGTCCCTGACTTGCAGAACATCCCAAGATGGCAGCCACCTTCTAAATACATGGAGTGAGTATGACACATGGCATTTAATGTGCTGAGATAGATTGAATCCCCTCTCATACTTACAGTAGTCATTAAGTCTGATTTAACTTTTGCAACCCCATTCAGTCTCATGGAAGCAGCAGTTGGTTTGAAATGGTGTTACATGTCCTGAGAGAATTGGATTAAATTTTTAAGAACTTTCATACTTAGTGAATCAATAAAGACCATACCTTCTGTTTGGCTACTCATTGTGTTGTATTAACTTGAACTATACAGTAACCCCGGCTCAAGAATTACAAATGTTATTACATCTTTAAATCTTCGGAACTTGAGACATACATAGATTTTTTGTCTAGTAGCTTTGAATAAATGGACAATATTTTTTTTTTTCATTTATTTACATGAAGAAGGAGAGTTAGAAGATTCAAGACAATAGTAACAGGCTCACCAAAGACAGAGATTACTGTATATTTCTTGGCTTAGAAATAAATAACTATTCTTAATATTTTGTGTGGTCAATTGGCATGCTACTGTATATCTGAAATACAAATGGGTAAAATTGCTGCAAAGTCTATACCTATTTGAAGACAGTTTACTGAACCAAACCACTTCATTATCACCTTTACTTGGCCAGTCACAAGCTAGATTTCTGTCTTGCGTGCAAAAGCTGCAAGTTCTGTAAACAATACGACTGAAAACAGTGCTAAAAGTAAGCATGGTTGATTAACTGCAGAGTGGCAAATTTAATTTGAGCAGTTTTGACAGGTCATGTTGCTTGGGTTGAACTTGAAATAACATCTTGACATATCAGTGGTTCTTGTGCTTTTCCAGGTTGAGTCATTCCTTAAGGTGTTCAGTCATATAACTTGATGATGGAGTGTCAAACATAATGTGTTAAACCTGAAGAAAGAAAATAACAGATACCATGATGATCAGCATATGTTAAAATATGTTTTACTGTTTCTAATTAAAAAGAGTAGATTTTCAGATATTTCAGTTCAATATATAGCAACAGCTTTGAAATGTCCCCGCTGTGCAAAACAAAAGGTACATACTGTTTTAAATGGATGGAAAAAAACAGATTAAGGCATTTCCATTTAAATTAAACAATAGTTTATGGGTTTAGGATAAATAGTTTAATGTGTTTCTGTGAGGCTAAGAACACCCTTAAACGAATTTCAAGCCAAAATATCAACACCAAAAGCATCTAGCAGAATAAAGCCCAGTAAAAGGCATCCACTAGGAAGTATGTGATGTGAAGTGGCTTAGTGGTATTTGCATGCAAGGAGATGGCAGCCGTATAGGCGAGAGATAACAGAATAGTTGAGACGGAGAGTAAAATTTATCACAACATGTCTAGTGATGATTAAAAGCCTGTGCTTATTAGATGCATAAAATGTATTACTAAATCATTTTTGGAACATATAATTTTCCAATTATTTATGCATCACAGTAATTAATGATAGGAGGGACAGAGTCAATGATTCACTGTGTAATACATATGGTAGTTACCTGGGGAGGAAAAAATTACAGTGCTACCAATTATTTGCTTTAATGTTTTTGTAATTATGCCCTACACCCAAGTTGAAAATTTCTTTAATTCTTTTTTAAACCCTTCATTCCTAACAATGAAACTGCTTTCTTTTTAGCCCTTCAATTAAGTCTAATTTTTAAGCTGCCATCCAAGAAATATACAATTCCATAAATGCCTCGTTTGCTTTTATATTTTGCTGGCAACGGTCTGCAAGTATGAAATCTTGCCCTTCAAGCATCTTATTGATGAACTAATTTAGCCAGTCTGAAGGATGATCTTCTGTTTAATATATGTGGCTGGGATTTGCATGATCTTAGTTTCTTTTCTACTTTGGCCTTAACTTCTTAACTGCAGGAAAATGAACCAGAACCCTGGAGTTGTTTGTCACCAGGTAGGTCTTTATTCCTGTGGATGGGAAGGGAGAAATAATTCTGCATTCAGCAGAGTCACTTTTGCACTGCACATTTCTTATGTTCCCTCTTTTGGGGTCCTTGCATAGACAATGGAAAGAAATGAACACCCTGGGTTCAATTCATCTGATGTAGCTGGGAGGCTTTGCTTAAAATGCCATAAATTATGTCCTAAAAATGTCTCTTTCACTTGGTGGACTACAAAGAGCACTGTGAGCAACTAGTTTAGATAAACTTTCTAGCTATCTAAAACTAGATGAGCTAAATCCCTCCATCTACGTCTATACTGTCTATAAAAATTCTGGCACTGAAATACAATTACAGATATTCTTAAAATTTTGAGTGGCATGGCATGGTTTTTTTCCCATACAACAAAAAACAAATTGTGAAACATCTCTCAGATACTGCTTATGAGCTAACATGGTCTAGGGACTATTCCCAGTGAACAGTCTGGTTGCATCCACCCAGTTTTGGAAAATAAATTTAAAAAAAATGGCATAGGTACAAACTCTATTGTGCCAGTTTACCCCAAGAGTGGAAGAATGTCCTGGTTCGTCCCAAGATTTGGGTGGACACTTTGAACTTAGCTACCATCAGACAACCACAAGTAATCTGGGCAGAAAGCACACAAGTCGTGCAATGTCACACACTTAATCCTGTTTTTACCATTTTTCACCTGACAGTGAGCTCCCCACAAGGCTACACGCTGTTACACACAGCGCATCTGCAGGGGCATTTCCTCCTTCCATTCCCACTCAAAACAGAAGTCACGGCAATTCTTCCGAAAGATCAGGCTGCGTTTCCCACGTAACTGTCGGCGTTTGGGGATTTGAGTGCCATGGTTTCCAGGGTGTACGCTGAAATTTAGTGACCTGATGTGAACTTTTCCCTTTCTAAGAACCCCATCTAACAACCTCTGCTTTGCTGTCAGCTACAACAGACAAAAGTCATCTCTTGTCTGTGGGCTGGGCACGGTGCTCCCAAACAATTCATGCAGCTCCCGCAGGACAAGAGAATGCATTTCCCTTGAGCCACAACCAAAAGCTTTTTTCCAGAGCAGACTTAGTAGTGTTTAAAGGATTTATTTAATTCTTTTCCCTCGAATAAATGAGCTTGGAGGGTTAGACTTTCCTGTGAAGAAGATTTAAAAAAAAAAAATGTAGTGCATTTTGGCAGATTATGTGGGTGGTATATGAATCAATAAAGCTTCCAGCTATACAAAGCCTTTGGGTGCATTGAGATGTTTGTTTGTTTTTATTTATTCCAAACAGAACTAAATCTGAATAGGGTTTTTTTTTTTTTATTATTTCTGCCAAGAAATGAGGACGTAACCCTCCCCCTACCCTTCCCTGTTCCCTGCTGTGTTACAAGTGTACCCGTATCAAGCATTTATTTATTGAAAATATTCATAAGGAAAAACTGTTGATGCTAATGATGGAAAAAATATTCTCGAGATGCTTTCTCCATGTCTGCTCAGGCATTCGTATGTATGATATGTACTGGAGATTAAATACCTATGTACACAGCTGAATTTGCTGTTAGGCTACACACAGTCTTGTGGAGGCAACGGCAGAGCTGAAAGAAGCCTTAACTGGTCTTGAGATCCATGGAGCCTTCTGGGTTGCTGATGATGTTGCTTTTTGATATTATGACCTGTTCCATGCTGTAAATTGTCTGTGGCAGGAATAAATTAAGGGTGTTTTTTTCTCCACTTTTGCCTAAGCTTTTTAGTGGCCAGAAGTGACTGCTTGCTCTGACCTGCACGAAGTTGTTCCGGTGCTGCTTTATTGAGGCTCTAAGTTCAAGAAAGGTACCGAAAAGTGTCTATGCTGGCCAAAATCTGTCATGGAAGAAAAAAACTGAGATATTAATTCTTTAAATTTTCCCAAGTTTACTGAAGTCCATGTTTGAAAACAAAAGCTCCAAATTTTAGTAATGAGCACGTAGCTCCAACTCAAATTCCCACCTTTCATAAGAATGTCTCACATAAGGAAAAAGAAGACAGAATAACCATTGCTTTCCAAGACCTTTGCAAGGTCCATTTCATTCCACAAAGACACATTCATGGAAAGGAATGAAGATGGGATCTACGCAGTAGACCAAAATGATGAATATCTCACATGGAAATAAGTTCAAGGCTCATGGCCATGTCAATGATGAACATTTACATCACAACAGTCTTCTAAAAAAGCCTAGAAATGCCATGGTAGCGGCATCAAGATACATAAAGGATCCCATTTTTCAGCCAACAATTACCAATATTAGAAATTAATGATATTTTACATTCTTGTTAGCTCTGGGAATGCAAAACAGTTGGGGAGTGGATAATGGAGCATTTAGATAGACCTATTAGAAAGCAATGAGGACATGTATTGTCCCTGATATTCAGCTTGGGCAGCAACCATTACTAAATTGATGCTGCACAAACTGAAAGGGTTGTTGATGGGACTCCAAACCAAGTGGATCACATTTAATTTCTGTGCTATGATGGAAATAAGACTAATCATCATAATGGCCATCTTTGATTTAAAATATTGTGGCCAGTAATTTGGATATAATTGGAACTGGCTGATGGAAATTAATCAATTTTATATGTAGAGATCAATGACGGTAACAAATATTTGGAAATAAGACAATCCTTATGTTTCATGAAACAGCAGGTTCCTAGAGAGTTGTATGTTAAAGTGAGAATCATCTGGGTCTGGAAGTTCACTATACAACTGTCTGTGTCTGGAGTGGCTGCCTGGACTCCTATCAAGTCAAAAAAAAAGAAACAGGTTGAAGGTGCAATTTATGTCTTAAAAAGTCTAACTGGAGTTATACCCAAGTTGTGCTTGGATTTTTGAAGAATGCTACAGCAGCCTTACGCCTTTTGGCTGTATGGTTATGGCAAATTGACAGAAGACTGAATGACTCAGTGGAAAAGAAATCTGAGGCGTTGCAAGAAACAATGGAATTTTGTTGGGTGAATTTTTCCTTAATTATTAGCATTGAGGCTTTCTTGAATAAAGTGTACAAATGGTGATACTATTAGCGAGACCGACAGGTAAGGGAGTCAGCCTACAATTTAAGAGGTCAAATTTAGGAGGGTAGATGTAGATGTCTAGGTTTGAGTTCAGTACTTAAGAGGTTGTAAGAGAGTTTAAGAGGGTGGATGCAGGTAGACTGTGCCAACAAACCTAGAGGCCAGGGAACGGTAGTAGCATTCAGCATGCCAGCAAAGACAAAGAATTTGTGCTTTTTATAGAGTGTATTTTTAGTTTCCCATAAAAGTGGAACAGGCTCCCACTTTGCTTAGGAACCTCTTTAATCTCAACTTTTAATTTCTCTGTCTTTGAGGCACACAGATATTTTTTTGCAAATCTGGCCTTAAATGATTTGACCAACATCAAGAAATGGCAGGGAAAAGGACATGCAATTACACCTGCTATTTAACTACTGGTTCTTTTCTAACCAAGGCTGTTGCAAAGTCAGTCCTATCTTGTATTAGTCAATTTTTGTGTCCTTTGTTTTCATCTCTGTTTCTGTTGCTCTAGCAGCCCTCTCAATACCTTCTGCTTTTGTCAGCACGGAGCAGTACACTGTTATTAATGTCTCCTCTCATTCCCAGTCCTTTCTGCATCTCTTTCCTGTTGTTGCCTCCAGTGACATGCAATGATGATAATGGGATGCAGTGCCACTGGCGTGATACCCCAAAGCCCTGCAAGGACTAGTTCAGAGGTACAGAATTGCTTAAAAAAGCCAGGAGCTTCTCTACCCAAGGGGAGGAAAAAGCGATTGCTTGCTGCGTTAGGATCTGAATGCTCCTTGCCACTTCCTAGCAGAGCAGTTTAGAATCAAGCTCCGCTGGATGATAATTGTTTTAACTACCATTGTGCTTCTCTCTTTTATCCAGGGGCATGGCTGGGGAGAATGGGTGAAGTTGTGCAACTGATGTCTGCCTAATTCACAGAGTATTCCTAATTGGTTGGGATAGATCTCCCAGCCCTCCCTTCTCTCCCTTCCCCCCACTGAATTGCAGTTTGCTCCTTCGCTTACAGCTTTTCCAAAGAAGTTTATACTTTCTTTACACTGCGTAAAAATAAAGGTGACCAACATGATCACCTTCTGAGCACAGTCAAGATTAGAAACTCCTTCATTTTATTACCAGAAAGAAGGAATGTTAAAAAAAAATCAATAAACCATAATGATGTACAGATTTCGTATTACAGAGCATTGTGATAAATGCAGCCCAACTGACAAAGTCTTTGCAGGGGTAAGGTTAGTGATAGGGATGACCACGTCAGCTTCATTGAGAAGAAACTTGTCGCAATCAGATTTCCTACTTTAGGTGTTTACAAAGACTGTTCATAAAGAAGTTATATATGGTTTTCTACTGGAATGGTAAAATTCTCAGTGCTCCCACAGGCTGAGCTGGGAGCCATCTAGACCTGATTGGTAGGCAGCATGAGGGACTGCAGCATGTGTAAATAGGATCCCAGAGCTGTGCATCTATACCTTTTTCCTATTAGACTCTGTCTTAGGGTAAAATCAGATTTCCTTAGCACAGGGGATGGAAAGGTTTGACTCCACTATTCTGTTTGTGATATTTGTTGCCTTTGAAAGCCACCAATAAACTGTTTCAACTGAGTTACTAGGCATTAATGAGCACAATAAATTTCCACACGTTAAGATTACTAATTGTATCAATGAAGGTAATCTACCGATGAGACCATCAATTTTCACCCCGTAACCAGTTTCAGTTTCTTTCCAGTTTGTTTAACATTACGCAGGATTCATACTTTTTCAGTGAGATATACTCGGACGTGAGCTCTGAATTTTACCTGCTTGAAAAACCCTATTGTATTTAAAAGCTGCAGTGTTTCCACTATCACTTTGGCTCTGTACCAGTTTTGTACCAGTGAGAAGTCCTTTTGGACTGATAATCTATTCATCGTGTCCTGCAGCGTTATTCCCTGCTTCTCTGAAGAGTTCATCTAATCTACTGGTGCTGTTGTCAAATAATTATGTTGAACATTGTCTGCTGATGCTTACAGATTCATTCAGATTATGGAATTTGTTGCATTTCCTCCATATTTTCCAAAATGTAAGTCGTTGTCTTGAATTCTTCTTACTAAAAATATGTACATCTCTTTATGCTGTTTTTGCAAAATTGTGGCTTAAGTCTGACATAGGTTAGGCAACAGAGTTCACTTTTCCTGTAGACTTCAGATTTTTCATCAAGTCAATGACACAAAAAGACAAGTTGCTAGAGGAATTCAAGAGTTTCCTCATTAAATCATTATATGCAGACAAATCTTATTTTGTCAAAATTAAATTTGTCAGGTAATGTATGCACCTGTTCTTACAGAAGCAGCAGAAGCAGTTTCTTGCATCAGGAAAAGAATTGCTGATCACCCACTTTGAAAGATCTTTTGGCTTGGTGCTTGGGGCACTCATCTGTGATATGAAAAAATGCAGTAAAAATCCCTAGTCTGCATGAAAGACAGCAATAACTTGAATCTTAATCTCTTCCACCATAGCTATCCAGGGCTCACACTGCTCATACACTTTATTAGTTAGCAAAAAAATGGTTTTTTTCTTCAGGGCTAATGCTAACTATTCCAATAGCCTGAGGGATTTTATTTATTTTCTTTCAGGTTCCTATCACAGTGTGATTTCTTCTCCAGTTTTTGGCAAGTAGGCAGGCAGCCAGAATAACCATGACTGATTCAGATGAAAAAATAGATGCACCCTCATTTAGACTTTAGAATCTTATACATTTTTTTTTTCTTTTGTGCTACCTGATTCCAAATCTTATTTTGTATCTTCTGGTTTTCGGTGGAGTCTAGTAAACCATGTTACAGTTTCTCAGCTGACCTCTGCTCCCAAGAACTTGGCTAGTTGAACAAGTTACTGGTTGGCAATTCAGGCTGGACATTTGAGACAGCTTTAGCTACTCTATGGTTTCTGAGCTACCTGTTTAAGGCAGCTCAGCCCTCTGTGAACATCACTAAGCCTACTTTGCTTGGGAAGTTACTCTTCTCTTAATGCAGAGAATGATATAAGGACTCCAAAACATACACCAACCAAAGAAGATACCTTGCAACCAAAAACTAATAATGAAGAAACTTTTGGAAAATGACTTGAATGTAAAACCTAAAGGCTAGTCATGAATAATGGGTCAAGAGAACGTGACAATGAGGTCGGTGTGATTTGAAGCTGACAACGCAATGTCCTTACATATTTAAGGAGAGGAGCAATTCTTCAATAGCAAGCTCTGCTGCAACTTAGTGGGAGTACCTCATCCATCTGGATACTTTATGACAGAAAAAAAAAACAAATGCATTTGGAGAAGAGTGGGGACTTGTGAGGGATCAGTTTAAAAGAAGGGATTAAAAGCATTGCATACAGCCCTGAGGGGAAGCAATAGTCTACAGACATTGGAAGATTGCAAGCATTAAAGACTGAAAACAAACATGTGAGGTACTAGGAAAGGGTTTAGTTAGATCCCCTTTTCCCATGTGAAATTGTGGGTGAATTTCTAGATAAACTTGTTTAGAGGGTTAGCTATTTGCTTATAATAGTATTGTGAACAGCAGTGTGTGGGAATTTAAAAAATGCCCGCATGGTGCCTAGAAAAATAAGTGTGAATTGACTGTAGGAAGTAACTTTATACAGGCTTGGAGGTAGTTTAGCATAATCAGCTTTTTCCATCCATAACTCAGAGGATATTGTGCATTATTAAAAGCAGATACTTCTGGCCACTTGACTATTAGTCTCTTACAGCTATAAGAATATGAATGGTACGTGTTAAAATCAGCCACAGGAGGGCTCTTGCATTATTTCCCTGTAAGCCTTTAAACATATTGAAGATAATAAAGGAAGAAACCTATTCAAGCAAGTATAGACAGAGGCTAAAAAGATCAAGTCAATCTGTGCTCTAGTTCCTGTCAGTATGTACAGGAAAGGAACGCTCTGAATCATGAATAGTTCACTGTGCATTTTATTTCATCTGCTTGTAGAAGCAAGAGTGATTTCCCCTTCTGTGATTTTAGCTAGATGCCATGTTTCTCCCATAGTAGGGTACGGTTCAGTGTATACATTAGATAAAGATGAAATTTCCATGGTAGTGCTAAACATCTACTCCAGGTTTTCTAGACATGTAAATTTGGTGATATACTAGTCATTGAAGATGGGCTGAGTTGAGGTTGTTCGGGCTGGAGAAGAGAAGGCTCTGGGAAGACCTTATTGTAGCCTTTCAATATATAAAAGGGGCTTATAAGAAAGCCAAAGGCAGACCTTTTTACCAGGGTCTGTAGTGACAGGACAAGGGGCCAGTGGTTTTAATTGGAGAGACTGTAGGTTTAGATTGGACATAAGGAAGAATTTTTTTTTACAGTGAGGGTGGTGAGGCGCTGGACCGGGTTGCCCAGAGAAGTTGTGGATGCCCTGTCATTGGAAGTGTTGAAGGTCAGGTTGGATGGAGTTTTGAGCAGCCTGATCTAGTGAAAGATGTCCCTGCAGGTTGGACTAGATGATCTTTAAAGATTCCTTCCAAACCAAACCTTGATTACTAAAGTACTTTTTCTCTTTTTTGTTTCTGCAGTTTTCTTTGTGACTTGAGTCCCATTAGTCAGTGCTGTGGCAATTTAGCTGAACTCCCAAAGCAGCATGCTGAATTCCCACATAGAATGCATGCACACAGTCCAAGGACACCTTGGATGCTCATGTGTGTGTCTGATCAGAAGTGTTCACAAGAAACAAGCTCAGTATTGTTAGACCAGTTGTGAAACAGGACCTGCTCTAAAGGAACAAGCATCTACAGTGGAGCCAACTCAATCCATATCTTGCTTTCTTCTTTCCCTCAGGAAAAGAAACTCTTACTCTATACTAGACTTACAGGTGCTAAACAAGGGCCTCCCCACCAGTTTGTTGATCTACAGAGTTTCTTTCTTGCCTCAGGGTTACCCAGCCAATCTTTCCACTTAGCAAGTGTGCAGACATCATGCAATTTTATCTTCTTTTTCCTAACGTCATCCCTATCACAATTTGTTGCTCTTCCAGAAAGAGTCTATTTCTTACAGGCCCCTCAAAATCATTCTTATCCAAATATAGGGATCAAAACACTTCCTTCATACTCAAGGAGAGTCTTCTGAAACTTGTCACATATTGTCCAATTTGCTCATGTTTTCCAGATGATGTATTTGGGGCTAGAGTGATTGTGTAAAGAATGAGCTGCTTCTTGTCCCGATCCAGAGGAAAGATATGACATCCCCTCCTGTTCTCATGTGCAGTTCATAATACATCAGTAGTGGACCCAGCTTAAGAAAATAATTAAAACTTTCCCAAAATTTGTTTCTTATTTCCTGTGGCATTTTTGCACATACACACAAGCACACACACAAAAAAAAGCCAAAATCAGAAAAAGAACAGTGTGCTGTTCAAGGCCTTTCAAGGCCTTCACATTAGTGTTAGGAAATTATTTCAAAATACAGCTCTGAATGAAATAATATTAAGTTCCTCCTCAACTGAAGCATTAAGGGTTTTTCCATCCAGTGGAAAGAGGCAGCTCAACTCACATGAGAGCTGTTGCTCTGGAAGTCACCATCCATCAGCACTTATAAAATGTCTTCCTTCTCTACTGATATGTAGGGAAACTTAAATGACTAAATTCATAAATGGACACCTCAATAAAATACTTAATAAATAGATTAATAAAAAAATAGATTGAGAAATCCATATCTTTTACCTGAGTTCATCAATCTATCCCCTGAGTGATCAAACCACCAAGCTATTGGCTATTTTGATGTGGTTTGAGAGATAGGAGGGCAATGTTTTATTTACACCTGAGAATGTACTTTTCTTTTGCCAGAAGTTCTGTCCTTCTCTATCTATCTTGGCTAATATCTTCTTTTGCAAAACTCACTTTTGACAACATTTTTCCAAGGAAAAAACATTTCATCTGATAAAGCATGACCAGCTCTTTGGGACACAAACAGCCCATGTTTTCTGACTGTGTCCTTCCTGAAGCACTAAATGCCATTTTTTCTGGAGTAGCCGCATTTTTAGAAGCACCCGCCCCTTTGGGTGTTGAGCTTCAAAGGGGAAATCCATCCACAGGTGCCAATGTGAGCGATGTGAATAGTGTGAGATGTTGTGTTGTTTGTACAACTGCACCTGGCCTGTTTTGAAAACCATCTCCACCACTGCTGCCTCTGGCACTTATCCCCTTTCCTGGCCCGTGATGTTTTTTTACAACCCCCCCGAGGCCCAGCATATCTGGCCATCAGGACGGCAAGCCACCAAGCAGTGATGAACAGCAACCATGTGCAGAGAATTCCTTCAGAGTCCCCATCCCCCCCCACTCCCTCCCGATTTCTCCCCTCCTGAATGTTTGCTCTTTCATACTTCATTGGAGAATTGTGTTATCTCCACAAGATGTGGTCGGGCTTAGCGCGGGAATGTCTGCGGCAGCACGTCGCCCTCCTCCCGGAGACACTGCAATGGGACAAGCTGCCTCATTAGTAGGAATGGGGGCTCTTCTTGACCGTTAGAAATAGAAATAAATAAAAAACAAAAATAAATAGAAGAAGGAGAGATGGGGAAAGGAAAGTGGGGGAGAGAGGGGAAAAAAGAGAGAACAACTTTTCCCCCCTCCCTTCTTCTCCTCTGAAGGAAGCAGCAGTGTCTCCTTGCAGAACGACAACCCTCAGGATACAGCAGTTGTCTTCAAATCTGTGACCATAAAAAATCATTATCTCTGTGAAATACAGCAATTTGGGAGATAATCAAACAGTGACCAGGGGGCAGAGCTGCCAATCTGAAGGATTATGCTCTGTGCACGCTTGATTCTGTCTGACCTTCCTCCGAGCCAGCTGTCAGCTTGGCGAAAACGCACACGGATCGACTCAGGGCACATTCATTAGACTGTCTTCGGTGAAGAAGTCATTTGCATAAAACCCCAGCTTTCTTAATTAGTACTTCATTTTTCCCTTGACTTATTTTGTGGCTAAGTTCACTCGCCTTTTTTTTTTCTTTTTTTTTACTTGCCGAAAAATAAAATGGGGGAGGAGATTTCCTTTTTTTTTTTTTTTTTTCTAATGTGGGGGCAGGAGGGAATATGACTTGCAAATTAACTCAGTGATAATTAGCCTATTAACATTTTCAGAGATGTAGGAGGTTTCCAAATGTTAAAAAAAAAAAAAAAAAAAGAAAAAAGAATCAGAAGGGGGAAAAAGTGTGTGTTGGGGGAATACTGTAGTTGAAATTTATTATCTAAACTTCTGGATTGACGATATTGAAATGATGGGAAAGAAAGACGGTACAGTCCATGGGTTGAAAAATCTCTCTCCTTCTTTTGCAGTGATACATGCTCTTTACTCATTCTCAAAGGCTTCTTAGGAAAACGCTACTTTATCATTCCCATGGACAAGCAATGGAATTTTTTATTGTTAGAAAAATGAAAATATCTTTTTCTTCTACCACAGTTAACATAGAGTGAACTGCTCAGATTAGGAAGAAGTTGACCACTACTGCAGTTTTACCTGGAATTTTCTGGTATGAACCAATAATGATTGTCACATCCCCTAAAAGCTTCAAACCCACAGTTATGTCAAAATAAACTGCAAATTGTTGTATGAGCATAAAAGTGTTCACTTAAAATGCACTGCACTTTACAGATTTAAAATTGTTATGTGATTGCTGGGAACAAACAAGCCACAGGAATGATTGCCTTGTGTTACAAAAAGTGTTCAGAGTAAAGAGAGATGCCAAATGAGTGCAGACATTAAAAATTTGTTCTTTAGTTCAAAGTAGATGCTAGCGATCCTTGTTTTCTGTTTGATATTTTACTCTTGCCTGATATAGGAAGGTATTTCAGAGTGCTTCTAAGTTTAAACACAAACTAGTCCAACTTACATCTCAGTACCACTATCAGAGTGTAATTATTGTGCTAGGGGAGGGAAATCCTGAAGTCCAAGCAACATCCTTGTCATGGATGAATCAGTAACTAACAGAGAAAAAAAGCATACACATCCTGCAACAGTGCTTTTGTGGCAGCATTCTGTTTAAAATGGTGCAAAAAGCAGTAAAATTTGCTCCCATGTTTTGTAAATTCCTCACCATTGTGCGAGGGAGCAAAAATGTAACCGGGGACTTCTCTGTTCTTAAATATTGCAGCTCTTCCTCCAGTTTTACAGATGTCCAATACAGGACTTAAAAAGAGTTTCAAGACAGGAAAGCTGGCTGCAGTCAGGGTATTGAACATCTCTAAATCTGAAGAATCAGAACCTTTAGAAAGCAGAGTATTTCAGGTAACTGTTTATTAGTGAAATGAATAGTGTCAGGACCTGTTCTCTGGTCCTGGGGGCAATGGGCTCAGACTGGTTGTGTGCATACTACTAAATTGCCTCAGGCCCCAAAACAATGTGAATTCACCCAAATTGTCTAAAAGGAATTGTCTTTGGCCCACACTAAGACCCCAAATAAGCAGCAAAATCATTTTGGAGAACACTAACTGGTCTTGAATAAAACCACACTGAAGACTGCTCTGGATATAGAACAGTATGAACGGCCACATTTTAGTGCTTGTGCACCGTTTCCAGCAGTGTTCCATTTACTCATGCAGATGTACCCTCAGCTATTTCCACTTGGAAATTAAAACTAGTTCTGAGGTCCATTTCAAATTTTGCTCACTGGGGTGTTGGAAGAAATGTACTTAAACAAGTAGCTTGAAAACTCATGTATGTATATTATTAATACTATTACTAAAAAAGCAAATTAATGAAATATTCTGAAAACTGTGCATATAGACTTTTTATAGACAGAATGAATGTAACAGCATGTCACGCTCTTGCTTTTGTGAGTGATATATTCATAGAATCATAGAATGGTTAGAGTTGGGAGGGGCCTTAAAGACCATGTTGTTCCAACTCCCCTGCCATGGGCAGGGCCATCTCCCACCAGACCAGGTTGCTCAAAGCCCCGTCCAACTTGGCCTTGAATCCCTCCAGGGACGGGGCAGCCACAGCTTCTCTGGGCAACCTGTGTCTCACCACCCTCAGACAAAACAGTTTCTTTCTAATATCTCATATAAATCTACCTTCTTTCGGTTTAAAACTGTTACCCCTCATCCTATCGCTACACCCCCATATTGGTATGGATTAATTAACAATAGTGAACTGCTTCTGAATTTCAGCTGCTGTGGCCCTGCTCCTGGACTAAGGACTTCCACACTTCTGAGTACATGTTTTCTTTTTCTTGTGATGTAGGGTAACAGTATTTCAAATGTGCTAAGAGCAGCTGTAGTTATGGAAGACTAATGCAAATAATACAGAAGTCAATAGAAAGATTGTAAAGTTTACTTCAGCCATTTTTACACCTAATTTCTTCCAATTAAATATGGAACTTTATGGGGACCTGTCAGAAAAAGTCAAATCTTCAAAGACTTTTATTGTTTATGTGTAGACTAAGGATACTCAACAGACTAATAGAAGCTGTTTAGGAAAACTGGATTAAAATTGGAAAAATCTCTCAAAAATGTCTATACAGCTTCATTCTCATAGAAAAAAATTCTTCCGAGGAAGCACTGAATTTCGGAGCTGTCCAATATGCAGTCCCTGTGTAAATTAGCTACACTTTTGGATAGGTTTTTGGTATATCCAATACACTCTCAGCCTCCCAGCATTTAAAACCTATTTTCTGTAGCCTTTGATGAACTCCTGTAACCTTGAGTTACGTTGGGAAAATTTACTAGATTGCAAAAGATGAAAATTGTTTTCCTTATTAGACTGAAGGATTTAGCAGTAATTCCCATTTTAGTTAGTAGGAACAGTAAAGTTGAGTTATAAGCTTTTCACACTGTTTTTATGCCCTCTTGGTGTCACCACGCTCAGCCAATGTGTTCATTCAACTCTCAAGCTTCATACTCCAGTTCCAGGACTCCTGGCACACACCTATAGGAGCTTCACTCATGTTATTTGGAGCTTTCTCCTTGTTCTATTTTCCTCTGAATTGCAGTTGCAGTTGCAATTCAGAAAGGTCACGTTCACAGATGTAAATAGAATATTGTTCCTATGACACATTCGTATAAGTCCAAGAGCAGTCATCAATCACTGTTAGTGACTCAATACAGTAACAGCTACTTTCAGTCCTCATCAAAGAATTCATTTTGTGTTTTCTCTCTAGGCGAAGGTCATCTTACCTAATTTTTCCAGTACCAAAATTAGGCATTTAGTCTGAGCTAATTTACTGTGCTCCTGCTACACTTGGAAGGAGAGAAATATGTCAAGACAAAAATCAATTCCATCAAAAAGACAGCAATTTTATGATGGGATGAAATATTCTCCATGGGATCTAGTCTCTCCTTGTTTACCATTGGGGTATGTCTTGACAGCTAACTTAGTCAAGGAACATTATTTCTAGAAAACTACAGAGCTTCACCTGCTCATCAGTCATTCAC
>JAOXJM010000023.1:114663541-114678583 GCA_026413425.1 Tringa solitaria | reverse complement strand
AGCTCATACAAATGCTCATTTCCTCAGTCTACGATCCGACACAAGGAAAAACTGATAAGGTTATCTGCTTCTTTTATTGGACTTATTAATTTTGCTGAATATATTCAAAGACATGGTGTACCCTTCAGAGTAGACAATGCAAAACCCAACATGAGAGGAGGAAGGAAAACATGCTTATTGTGCAATGCTGTGATAGGTCAGCTTTTGAACTTCAGAACTGCTGGTGTTCACAATTTCTGAGTGGCAATTATTCAGTATCTCCAAAAAATAGCTTGATGTACACTGAAATAGCTCAAGTATCCTAGTTGCTTGCATATGTCCCATAAAGCATTTCAACTTAATAAATGAAAAAGAAATGTTATTAGCATTAAGGTCATATAGACAATTAAAACTAACCCATACCATTTTACTGCTAGAGAAGTTAAAACCTGATTCAGGTTGGTTTTTTCCTACTTGTTCAAAATTTTAATAGAAGAGTTTGTTCTGAATTGATGTATGTTTCTCTATCCTATAAAGTTATAAATATATAAAAAGTTGCAAGTATATTTATGTAATTTATATGTACATACATAAATAGAATAGTATGAAATCGTTTTTCCACATTTAAAAAAGATTTTGTTGGAAAGGTTCTGAGCAGAAACAGATCCTCTCCAGGTATTTCTGTGCAGAAATAAATGCACAGAAGCAACTTATAAGTCAAATGCTTTTAGAATGTTAGAGCAGGAACAGATGAAATATTCAGCATTACTCTTGTCCTATTGTACATGGCCATGTCTAAGACATCTGCCCAAGACCTATAGACTTTATTTGCATCTGGTCATTGTACATGCTTAGGAGTCCCAGCTGTTATGTATTGCATTCTCTGACTGAGCTTCTGGGACATCCATCACATTCATTATTGAGAGGACCATTCAATAAAATTCACCAAAACTTCACATTCCAATGAAAGAAATCTGCTGGGTGGAAAAAAGAAATATGTGCTGAAGGAAGAACAAATACACAGCAGATCAGTGAGAAACTCAGAATTTGACACCCTAATGCACCAGAACATTGATCAGCTCTTTTTCAATGGAAACTTCTTGTGCCCAAACGACTACGTTTTGGGCCTAACGTTCAGTCAAAGGGAATTCCTACTGCTTTTTTGCAGAAACAAGGTGAATTGGGGAAGAAGGATGCATAAAGCCTTTTAATTGCTATGAATTTCCATAGCATCTCTCTTTTTTGTTTGTTTCATTTTATGTATATATATATACATGTGTATCAAACTAATATGTATACGAATATATTAGACATCAGGTTCTATATACATATAAATTTGTGTGAACATGTCCATGTTCATTGTCCCAGACCAGACCTTTGTAGGTAGATATCATAGATAGGTCTCATTGGAAATACTAAGGGCCAAAAGGGCATAAAGTTTAAATAATTCTCTTGCCCTTCCAGGCGGTTCATCACTCCAGGTCAAGTTCAAGATATATTGATTATGTTGCTTAAGGGAAGGTCACAGAGCTGCAGCCTACCTTCCCCTGGGTGCTTCACTAAAGTAGGATATTTTGTGGCTAGTTGGGATCTCAGTTATCAGACAGGACTAAGACTACAGAGCAAAAGAGTAGACCAAGACTTGTTTAAAATCAAAATGAGATTTTCAGTGGACAGAGGTGTATGCTTTCCATTTTTATAAAGTGCTTCAAGGTAACACTTTGGCCTTCTGCTGTTTGTAGGGTGTTTTTTTGAAGGTGTCAAAACTGATTCTAATATGGCCTTTGTATGTCAAGTTGGGTCTCTTTGTTTAAATGAACAGCTTTCGTTCCCTGTGCTTACACTGAATGATCCCATTCAACAGAGCTTTTCTGTTATCCTCTCTGCTCAGGGCTTCTAGTATCTTACTCAAAATACCCCGAGATTTTCTGATTTTGTGTTCAGCTTCTGTGATGAGGATCATCCGGTGTAACTGAGACTTCCAAGGAGCTGTAGGTTTTTTGAAACTAGAAGGATGGGAAATGGGGAAAAAAAAGACCTGCAGGATGCCTCTTCCGACAAACCCTTGAGGAGAGATAGCTGAAAATGATCATCTATTTAAAAAAAGATACAATGTTCTTTCGCATGCAAATTACCAGAGATCCAACTCACATAGTTCATATCCCAATAGGAGGAAATACAGCAGAGCTGACAGATGTCATCGGTTGACTTAAATGACTGCATAAAAATTCACAACGTAAGTCTTTTATCTACAAACCCTGCATGTTTAAAAAAAAAAATGTGCCAGTGGTACATTTTAACAGGCTGCTACTTTGACTGCTAAGCCTTTGTCACCTGCAATTCCATGGATAAACAGTTCTACATTATGTGCCTTGTTAGACTTACTCAACAATATCAATAATTGTAATATAAAATGTTAAAGACAGATATTTCTAAAACAAAAATAGAAAAGAACTGAGAAATTACTCTTGTGCATGCGTGTTTCTTTATGATCCAATGTGCAACATTTTTACAGGCTGTATGTCTGAAAGGAGGTATATATAACGATGTTTAATGTGTAGTTGAGAGCAAAATTATTATAGTTTTATATATATAGTGAAGCCATATAACAAAAGAGCAGTAGCTAGTGTTTGCCCTTATATGAGATGCAGTCATATAATAGAGAGCCTTAAAGCTAGGGTTTACTGTACTTTGGGAATTAATCACATAAACTATAAATTGGGTTCAACAGGCTGGCTGGGTAAATAGGCGCAGCTAATGAGGACACTATGAGATCTTATAAGAGCGCTGACTGCCCCAGGACAAAAGTGCCGAGCTGCACCTGATGGAAAACTAGAAGACATCAAAGCATAAAGGATTAGTGCTCTCACAGTGTTGAGAAATGGCCAGGGGGAGATTCACCAACTTATTACCCACATCCAAGCTAATCCTGTTATCTGCAAAATATGACTGTGTTCAGGAACTGCCACCACCTAAACTTGCAGGAGACTAATTCTGTGTTTACATGGACAAAAGTGAAGGGAATTTTCATCTGGGCAATGAATATAAGCGATGAGAATTTTTAAGAGTTTCCTTTGTATCAAATGCATGAAGAAGGGAAAATATAAAATTAGTTCTTTAATGGCTAATCTGTTTCCTATATGGGTATCCCATAGGAGAGAATTCCTTCTCTGAGAACACAGGGCAAAAGTCACATAGAATTTGTTCTCAGGTTTTTTTGGAATGTAGTTGCACTTTGCAAAAATAAAATCAAAACACATTGAAAGTAACTTTGAAGATGAGAGAGATTGATAGTCCCCCAATATCCGTGCCCAGGAAATCTTTTGTGCAGCAAATGTCTGCCTGATGTTTTTTCAGTGCAATAAAAGAAGGTGAAAAATATCCCAACATCCTTGCTGGCACACCACAAAATATAACTCATTATCCAGCCTAAGGTATATGAGTAGGTTCAAATTTTTTTTTGAAAAGGTTTATAATTAGCAAAGCTAGAAATCTAATTTTTTTATATACCAAAGATCCATCTGGTACAGCCAGCACCTATGGCAAATAATGAACCTTGCTTTTCAATTTGAATGAAACAGAAATAGACCCAAACAGTAGCTTTTGGGGGAGATAATTCCAGGAAAAAGCAGATAATTTAAGAAAAAGATCTCCAACTTATACTTAATCTAAACATGCAGCGTGTTCCTTCCAGTAGCTCATCAGCACAAGGATGGTTGCCTTCAGGGCAGAGTTTAGGCATGATTACCCAGGCAAGCCCATGGCTAAGTATTTATATGGCATTAAGGAACACCCCCAGCACACAGATCTTGCAGGCAGGGATTTATCTAGCAATCTAAGGGAAATGATTAATTTTGTAGGTTTTAATTTTTAGGGATACAAGAATGCCGAAGTGCTTGGTGATGGAAAAGAATATTGTAAGGATGGCATTGCCCACAGGCTTCCCTTGGCTTTTTTACTGTTATTGCTGTTTGTCAGCACCATACCTAAGTTGGGAGAATATTGCAATTAATATCCTGCCATTAGCACTGAAAAATACGCACCTCGGTGAGTTGAAGCTGGTGATTGCCTGATGTTAGTGAATCACTACTAAGGACTAAGGGAAGACTGGTGTGGTGACGCCAGGTTACCTGTGGAAACAGATGAATACCCTTGAATTGCTTATCAACCCCTTCTCACGTGTCCTTTCTAACCCTGGACTCCTCCTTTTCTTTTAGCATCATCCAGTCCTGGATCCTCCTCTGCCTATATACACAAACAATCACAGAATCATAGAATGGTTTGAGTTGGAAGGGACCTCTAAAGGTCATCTAGTCCAACCCCCCTGCAATGAGGAGGGACATCCCCAACTAGATGAGGTTGCTCAGAGCCTCGTCCGATCTGACCTTGAATGTTTCCAGGGATGGGGCATCGATCACCCCTCTGGGATACTTGGGCCAGTGTCTCAGCACCCTCGTTTTAAAGAATTTCTTCCTCTTGATGTCATAGAAATGACCAGGGAACAGATCAAGATACCAAGGAACATTTGGTGGATAATTCTGCATTTTCTTTCATTCGTATAACTGATATAAACCGAAAATTCAGACACAGATCTCTCAATGGCCTCTTGATTTTACTTAAGTCTTTCTTTTGGAGAGGGAAGAATATTTAGCATTTCTTTAAAGATACATAAATATTTTACTTCTAGAACCTTTTGGTTTGTTTTTCTGTTAGCTCGTTGGTTTTTTTAAATAGAGATCGTTCTTCCTTGAGTTTTGATTGAGATAGCTTTTTAATTTATTTATTTTATTTTATTTTAGTTAAAAAATACGAAAAAAACCCTACTGTCAATTGTTGGATTCAAAGTCAAATAATTTTATTGTATCAGTGTAAAATGACTTATTCAATGAAAAATAGATTCATATGACTTTTCAATTTAGTCAAGAATATTTTGCAGTTTGTTAAACTTCCTAAGAAATTTGAACATCCATTACAACCACTTCCCTAGCCAGGTATTGCAGACATCAGAGTGCTATCAATGAAGTGAAGAACAGCTTCAACTAAGACATAGATGGTTAGAAAAACAAGCTAGAAAACAGAAGAATATAAAGGGGCAGATTTATAGCCATTAAAAAAATGGACTAGTTATATGGAACACCGAAAATCATATAAAGTTTTGCACAATTGTTTGATTATGGGCTGAAAAAATATTTCTTAGTTATTTATCTTACTTAAACCAAAACAAAGAAATGGAAGTAGACAAAATACTGTGCATTCAAAATATGAAGAAAAACAAAATGGGATCCCTGACTGGAACACGTAGGTACTGCCATGGTAGTCATAACAACTGTTTCTCTTCTGGTTTTCGACCTTTACTGGGAAAAAATTGAGAAGAGGGAATGAAAATTACTAATATCCAAAATCCTAATGATTTTGCTTTTGTTGTTGATTTGACATTCTCAAACACTATTTTGGATGGCAGAACAAAAGCCGCAGAAAAGATACTAGCAGCTAGAGAAAAACACTAGGTTTGAAGCTATGATTTATACAAATGCTTTATTTAACCTGAAATTGGGGAGTGTTAATGAAAGAAAAAGTTTTTATTAAACATTTTCTGATTTCAAATGCTTAGTATGTTTGGCTCAAAGTTCAAGTTGTGCCTGTTATTTTCTTCTGACCTCTTGCCAGGACTTTTTTTCCCTCCAGTCCCTCCCAGCAAATTCATGGGCAATAATCCTGATATGCATTACTGTTTGATTTTTCAGAAGTATAGCTCCCCTTTTGGCAAACCCAGTTGTGATAAGAATTCAAAAATTTAGGTTCTGAATCTAAATTAGTTCCAAAAATCTTGATTCGCAGCATGTGTATCCCCAAATTGACCAAAGGCTCATCCAAAATATATGAATGAAGGCTTATGGCAACAGGCCCCTATGATCCTGGAATGGATACGTACAACTTTCCTTAGCCCTGGGCAGATATCAACTCCATTTGGTCAGCCTTGCATTATTCAAATAGCATGTACATTCATGCATTTATGTTAAAAAGTTTCCCAGTTGGAGAAAAGGTAAAACTATATAGGTCAATATCTCCTCCCCTTCCACCTCCTCCCCTCTCTCCAGATCACATCAGAAAACACTAAAAATACTTAGTTCATATTCTTTAGATTGAAAGGAATTTTGTTTTTTCTATAGTCCAAGGGGACTACAAAAAATAGCAATATTGGAGTCCTTAGCTTGCCACTAAGACCTTCCGGAATGGGAGTAGAACTAAGTCTACAAAGTATCTTGTTTCTGTTAACTAAATATTTTGGTTTTATTTCTCAAAGCTATGGAAAATGTCAATATAACAAATTTCAAACTACCAAAGAATTTTTTCTTTGTAGCTGCAGAACTATGGTGCTTTTACTTTCTCTGTATTGATGTTTTATGCTTTTGAGAACTAAGCTTGCCCAGAGAAGCAACAGCTAGTTTATCTTCAGTGTACACATTTAAGGGACATGTGATGAGGTAATCATCTCACCTAACCTCACATGTCAAAAAGGTAGTTCTCAAAATTATATTTGGTGGGGTTCTTGGCATGAGTATTTATCCCAAATAATTGGATATGTTTACAGTGTAGATAGCTGTATTCGAGCTAGTCAATCTATGTAATCTATTGGAACTCTTGATGTGCAACTCATCATCATAAATAGGTATCTAAAAGGGTGAATTGCTTGAAGATGTCTAAAGTTAGATTAAGTGAATTCCACTTTTTCTAACTATTTCTTCTCTTTCTTTTCCAAGCACTGAATATAATAGAATCATTGAATGGTTTGGGTTAGAAGGAATCTTAAAGATCATCTTGTTCCATGCTCTATCTTTTGTTTTTCTATTTCATAATAATCTTTTCATACCCAAAATAGAAGTGTTTTCAGGAACTGGCTGGTGTGCACCTTCAAGTTTTTCTGTTTTATCTGATGTTGGGGACAAAAGTGGACACTTGGTTCTGATTTCCCCTTCAT
This sequence comes from Tringa solitaria, assembly GCA_026413425.1. Lineage (NCBI taxonomy): Eukaryota > Metazoa > Chordata > Aves > Charadriiformes > Scolopacidae > Tringa > Tringa solitaria. Next base: position 114,671,625 of record JAOXJM010000023.1, on the reverse strand, counting down.
TGTCTGAGAGATTCACAGGTTCATTTTTATGGTGAAAACACTTTTTAAATTACTTCTCTATTGTAGATGTCCCTTATTATTGTCTTTAATACTGATGAAGCAGGATGATTAAAAGCTTATAAGACAACATTAAAAGCTTACAGACAACAGAAATTTAACTGTTACTACATTAGGGATTAAATGCAAAATACCATCTTAATCTTTCTTGCTTTATGATTTAGTGACAAAAAATGCTACCAAATATTTTGGATTGCCTCCATGCTGGGACACCTGATGCCCTGTTAGCTCACATTGGTATAGGACAATTGATTCATATGTGAAGAGATACAGGCTGGACATTTTGACTTCAGTTGTAGCAACATGAAGTTAAACAGTGACAAACTCATAAAACTAAGTTGTATTTTGCAAGGTACATTCAAAATTTTAGGATAAACTGAGGAACAGGAAAGGCCTGAGGTAAGCTATGTCTTTTGAGTCGTCAATGTACTCTGGGCCTGCTTATGGCCATGTTTGGCTGGAAAGCACTAATTAGATTAGATATACTTGGCTAGAAGGCAGAAAGCTTAAAACATTACCTTTTTAAACATGTGCATACATTTGGAATCTAACATATTCTGCTTTTTGGAGACATATTCTGAGTAAATATCTTGTCAGCATGAAGTTATCCTTTAGTTTCTCAAATGGAAATATGCTGTTTCAGAGACAAATATTACCCTTATATACATTCACACTACTTTTACACAGTGTTCAGAGAAGAACATGGATCCAAAAATGGTGCTAAATCTGATCTCTTTTTCAGTTACAAAATACATAGAAATGCTACATTTACTGCCACTATTATAACACTGGAGTGATTTTTTAATTATTTTTTTTAACTTCATTTGTTTCTTATGATCACTGAGAAGAGGGCTCAATAAGTAATTTGTTTTCTTAGGTAGGGATGGCTCACAGCTTCCAAACAGTGTGGACAGGTGATACTTTCTGTCGTTTAAACAGTAAGGACAACCAGCTTAGGGAAGCGTGAAGCACTCCAGGGTCCAGTCTCCAGGACTTACATTGGTTTACTAATCCTTGAAGGTCTGATGTAAAAGGCATATGCATTTGGGGGAGTTTTGTCAGAATTGTGGCCCCTTCTCAGCTTCATACCCTAACTACCAACCTGACTTAGCTTTCCTCTAACTTTTCTACTATATACCTCAATGAATTTTGTACTCTCTCCTCCTCAGTGCCTCAGAGAAGTTACTGCATAGCCTGGCAATTTAAGTACTCACAGCTGAAAGACAGGGATTTAATCCACCTTAGCACCTTGAATTCAGATCTCCCATTTCACCATTACAGAAATAGGAAGTAATAAGACTCGCATCTCTTGAAGGGGATTAGATGAGCTGCATCCCAAAACACCCAACAATTCATACTGATTCCTTAGGCTCTTGGCAGAAGGTCAGGCTAGATTGCCGTGTAAATGTGCCTCGTCAATAAGAAGAGGAAAACATCACCATTAGGCAGACCAGTTCCATCTTTTCAGAAGTGATACAGAGAATTTAGGCAGTTATTTAAATTGTACTGAACCATCATAAGCAAAATTTCTAAAAAGTCAGTGTCAACGTTTGGACCTAAACCAAGTGACATGATTCTACCTTCTGACTCTTAGAGGTTTACATTCCAACAAAGCAACAACCAGAGAATTTGTACCAAAGTCCACTCCAGGCCTTAGTTAATCTATTCCCCAGCTTCCTTTTTTAAAATGTGAGTATTGAGGCAGGGGTTCTGAGATTGTATCTATTGAGGATAATGAAGCATCAATATATTGTGGTGATGGTTATCATCGAAAAACCCAGGAAAAGGGTGGCCTCAATAAATTGCTGAACAAACTTACTCCTGACAGGGCTGTGAGATCAAGCCCTTAAGCCAACATATCACAGGAGCCTTGGCAAACAAATCAGATATGTTGTGTCTCAGAAATGATCTTGTTCTGTAATGGATAGGGCCTCTCCTCCTTATGATGCTGCAAATGTTCTGTTGATTTGAACAGGGACGTCTTGGGATTCTCTAAATTCCACCAGAGACACAAAGGTAGCAAGAGGCTACCTTTTGCTCTGTTCCAGATTTGGGCTGTGCCTCCTCTACTGTCCCTTCTACATTAATTTTCACAAAGCAATATGCATCAAGCTATGTATGTCTAGGGACCAAGAGACAATTCAGGCTCACCAAAAAGGGATTTAAACAAAAAGAAAATTTAGGCTCGGGAATGTTCCTGAGGAAAAGTTACTCTTACTCTTAAAAGGATACGTAACCCCGAACTGTCACAGTTTGTATAGTGCTGTGTACATGCTTTTAATGAGTATTGAAGCCAGAAGGCTTTCCTATTATATTTGTGTAGTTGGCATTACCTTTCCATGGTTCTAGGTGAAGTGGTAGTACAATACCCACAATTCCTTCAGCTCCCCTACCCGCTGCAGCTTCAGCTATAGTAGCTGACAATGTAATACTCATTCAGCAGCTGATTATAATTAAAAATATCAGAATAATTAAAGTCCTCAGCTTGACAAGCAGAGCCATAACTTTGCCTTCAGACATTCCTCTCTAATTAGTTAATTAATCCTAATGCAAATTATAAGCAATAATTAGTCAGCCAAGCTTGACATAAAAGTCTGCTGACTTACAGCTAAAAGGCTTTTCTGGTTGTTGGTTTGTAGCTTCTTAAGGTGTCTTTTGTCCACTCATAGTTTCTGTGTCTCCGGTCCCGTTAACTTGCTGCTGATATATGGATATGCAAATTAGTTTGCAGAGTAAGAAAAAACAGCTATAAAAATTTGCACTACCATAGGCACTATTTTATTTGCTTAATAAACTGGATAGTCATGATGTGTACAGAATATAAATAAAACATCACATATGCATTCTAATAGAATATAAATGTATGTTTTTATACAAATGCATGCATTTAAGAACGTTCACATTCTCAGGTTTAGCAGAATATATGTGCCTCTAGATGGTCTGAGCTGCTCTGGACAACGCCATAATGTAAAACCCAATGTGATTCTAAGATTAAGCTAGATTCTGATCTCCCATATCATAAATTAAATCAAATTCTTTTGTACCAGGACATCTGGTATCTGATTCACGTTTTTCCATAGGTTTTTAACAGATCAGGACTCTGTTAAAGTGAGATAATTTGAATTATCATCAGATAAATCAAAAGTGTGAATATTGCATTTCACATGGCAACACAGCTAATATTGGTGTGTTGCATTCCACAAAGCCACACTGTTGGTATATCACAGAAACACTCACGATTGACTTGGAGCACTCACAGTGCTTAGATATTTATTCTTTTAAAACGTTTTGTCTGAAAGTGTTCCCATTTACATAAAAAAGAAAAGTTACAGTGCTTAAAAAAAGGGGAAGGCAAAAATGGAAAAAAGATTCAGAATGCACAAATACTGTGAGCTGAGAACCTTTTTTCTAACAAAGTGATAGTAAATACATTTTTTTCTACTATATTATGCTTGTTTATATTCTAGCTTCTCACGTAGTTAAAGGTAAGTGGGATCACAGGACCATAAGACACCTATTGATATAGATATAGGTATTGATAACGTGTATTGATATACATGTTTTTCTGGTGAGAGTTTAATCATGTCAAGTATTATGACTGTGAAGAATGAAATCCAGAAGCATGTGTTTAACCCGCACTTCTCTAAGCCAGTGCAGGTACATTCCCTGTGCTAGTAACAGAGTATCGAGAGCAAGAATAATAAAAGCTGGAGTCAGAATAAAACCAGATTAATTAATCTGAATTCCTTTGAATTTGTAAAGTTTTGATTAAACGTAGAGTTTCAAGCATCTGTAATTTAGCTTCAGCAAAACCATAGTCAAGACCCGTTCTTGTTTGTTAATCCTCTTTCTGTTCATCTCACCTGACTTTAACTGTCTGAGCTATGGCGATTAAGACCCAAGTAGACATCCTCTAGAGTTAGGAAGGCAAAGAGATTCATTTTGCAGTCTGGCCAGAATCACCCCTGGGGAAACAAATCTTTTTCCACTGTCTACAGAGGAAAGATAAGGTGATGATAGCCCTGAATTAAGCCTCTCAGTTAAGTACCTAAAGTTGGGTGAGAAAATCTGAGCCTTGTTAAACAGCTTGAGTGATCCACAATGTAGAATGACATTATCTACGTATAGCGTTACCCTACTCTCTGTCTGTTTACTTGGTGAAAGGAATAAAATAGAACAGAGGCTATTATTCAGTAAATCACACAATGGATTTCAAAAAAGCTCTTTTCAGGACATTTCATCTTCACATTTGCACGGTACACAGAGAAACTCAAATAATTCAGGAATGAGCAGGTAAATTTTCATTTATTATAGAAGATCATATTCAGGTGGCAAATAGTGGGGAAACATTGCAAATCTCAGGGGGGTAAAGAAGGATAAAAAAATTGTGTATGTGGAAAATATCTCACAGACATTATGACAGATCCCAAGAGTCAGTGGTTACTCTGGATTTGTACCAGCTTTTTGGCATAAAAGAATTTCAAATCATCAAGAATATTGATGATAACGCTTCTTTCTACCTTTCTATTGGCAATATTAGGATACTAGAGCATCAAGGTTCTAACTCCTAGTAGTCAAGTGCCTAGAAACAGATGAGAAGAACCATCCATGACAGTTACCTCTCCTGTCCCATCACTGTTCTTCATTCACTCCTTTCAATAGGTGTCATGAAATTTCAGGGATTAATGACAGGAATTTCTGACCCTGAAGGAAATGGAAGGGCAATAATCTCCACTCAACTATTGCATTTATGTGTTCTGAAACTTAACAAGGCTTCTTTCCCCACCACCACCCTCGACTCAGTTTTCATTATGCAGCACTTTATATGTGTGAATTATTTTTCCACTAATGAGAAGTGCAGTGATTTTGGGTGCTAATGGAAAGTAGTAGGGAATTAATGAGAGATGGGAAACAAGGGTAGATTTTTTTTATTTTTTTTTCAGTATGCTTCTGTATGAATGGGAGTTACTCTGTTGTATCAAGGGGAGCATAGATTAAGCATTTTGGAATGCACAACCCAAGAGGGATAGTTAATCCTGTTTTTGACAATCGCAAATGTAATACGTACAAATGAGGGGAAGCATTATGCATGATTTTCCTCATTTTACATACAGCACAATATGTTATTTTCCACCTCATAATTCATGTCTTCATTAAGTCAAGCTGCTCTAAATCTAACTGGAGCATGCTGTAGATTTGGGAAAGAATTAAGATCTCAACAATGATACATTAAGTTTTCTTTTTTTAAAAAAATGTTTTAGGACATGAGCTTTTTATTAGCATAGAAAAAATTATGATAAAGCAACGTGGCACTCAGGCTTAGTTTGCTTGGCTACTATTGACTGATCTATTGGTGCATGTGCAGGCCACCAGCTGTAGCTGTCAACATCATGCCCAGCCAATGTAGGTATCTGCCCTTTTCCAGGAAATTAGCCATGGAAGAAGACCCTTATGCTTCTAATATACATATCAAGGCTGAAATCCTACTGCTGTGTGGTTTATCTCCCACATCTTCCTATCCTTCACACCTGTGCTGGCACTCCATATAACCCAGATTTATCTCCTAAGAAGGCTGGACCCTACGCATGGCCACGGCCAGAAACTCTCTTGTATGATACCACTCAGCATAATTCCAGCACTTCTTGGAGCCTTTGATTTGCAAAGAGTCAAATGAAACATCTCCATGTAATTTATGCTCGTTGCTACTTCAGAGATGCTCTAAATCTTTGTGGGAGATCAGTTTGCATCTTGGCCAAACCCAGCATGTTGTAACCTCGCCCAGCAGTGCTGACTCCATGTCAGAGAAGATGCCCGCAGGCTCCAAAGAAGGAAAAACATTGAATTTCTTCATTTCTTCACTTGAGAGTGTCATGATTTTAACTGTTTACCCTTTATTTAACAAGTAAATTAAAAATGTCAAAGTAAACATGTTCCTATATTAAAAAAAACTGTAGTTATTTCAGGTTAATTATTGCCAAGACTCATACAAGATAAAACAAGGTAGTTATTAAACATTATCTGGAGAGATGTTTAACAGTGGGGTTCTCCAATAAAAAAAGAAATACTGCTTTCTTTTTTAAAATTACTAAATACTAAATGCATACTTACAAGCCACTGACTAAACAGTTACACAATTGAGTTATTGATACTTAACACTGGAATAATCTGAAGGCCAAGTTTTATTCCTTTTCAAGAGCAAACACAAGACAATTTTTTTTCAATATGTAGCAGTAGTAACCAGTAAAATTTGACCTGACTTGAATTAGATATTGTTACTGTGATTCATTATGCTTATTCTTAGTTTTCTGTTAATTAGCATCTGGTCTAAGTCAGTTGTCAAGATACCCTCTGCAGAGAGAGTTATTAGGATGAGCTACTCTTTAAAGGTGCCTGTGTTACTTTATTGAGTAATGAGGAAGCTGAATCCCGTACTGATTTCCAATATTACTGTAGTGACTGTGCTACACCAGGCAAGAAAACAGCCAAAATCAAGGAATTGCTTTCAAAGGCTATACCCAAACAACATAAAAATATGTGTTTTGGATAAAACAGCTTTAAAGTGAATAGAAAGAAAAATCCTTGTTAAAAGGTTGGAATCAATGGACTGCTTTTATGGTAACTAAATAAGAAGTTCTTTGAGCTGAAAAACACGTGTTCCCTTGTATTTAGAAACCTCCTATTATCATTATATAGAAGTCAATAGGAAAATTTGTAATTCTGGCAAGAATCGGAACAGAATTCTGTATGTTGTCAGGAAAGTGGCAACGCAAGTAAACCGTTTTTTGTTCAGCATTTATACTAAACTCACAGTCAGCTGTGACTTCTGTGGCAGTTATCTTCAAGACATCAAGTTTGGACTTGTGAAGATTGTGTTGAACCAAAAGCTGACTTCCAAATTTTTTGAGATTCTGATTTAGCAATTCCAGTGAGAGACGAGATTAATGATTCATGCTTGGTTCTGAATACCCCATATGTTGTTCTGAAGCAACATTCCATTCTCAAATAAAGACACACTGCTAAAATCAAGCGTAGATTTAGATTAGACATAAGGAAGAAATAAGGGTGGTGACACACAGGAACCAGTTGCTCAGAGATGATGTGGATGCCCCATCATTGGAAATGTTCAAAGTCAGGTTGGATGGGGTTTTTAGCAGCCTGATCTAGTGAATGATATCCCTACCCATGGCAGGGGTGATTGAAATAGATGATCTTCAAAAGTCCCTTCCAACCCAAACCATTCTATGATTCTATGATTCATATTGCAAAATTTTAAGTTCTTATGAACCAAGTTCCAGTTTTCTTAAAGCTTAAATCACCATGCAGTCCTGAGTAATGTGCTCTGGGCAATCCTGCTTTGGCAGGGGAGTTGGACCAGATGATCTCTAGAGGCCCCCTCCAACTCTGAAAATTCCGTGATTCCATGATTATCATAATTTTGGAAAATCTTTAAAGCTTAAAGTTTCACACTTTCTACAGCTTGGATAGAATTCTAAGATTCCTTACTGTTCCATGGAAGTCCCTGTGGTGTGAATCCAGCCAACAGAAAAAGCTGGGCCATCACTCTTATTTGATCTGTGCTAATCCCATCAGCTCTTTGAGGAAAGCGGTCAGATTTCTGTTTGATAAAAAGCCTTTCTACAGAAAAAGAGTAGAGACCAAGTGTGTTTGAATGGAAGATAAATTCCAGATAGACAGATTGGACAGTGTCTGCCTAAGAACAGCTGGGTTTCATGTGAAATTCACCTTTCTGGAATGTACACCAGTTTTCACCCTTCATGCCAAAGAAAATGGTTGAGCACCAGTTAGGTATTGGGATAAGTAGCTGTCTCAAGACTTAGCCTGGAGATCTGCATTCCTATAAGCACAAACCTGAGAGTATTGCAAAAGAGCACTGTTTCATAACCTTAGTGACGGTTGAGGTATTGGGGAGATATTGCATGCCTTTATTTTTTTCCTGTGTAGTACAGAAGCCTAATATTCAAATACCTCAACCATGTAAAAGATCTGACCATCAGAATCCACCTGTA
>JAOXJM010000023.1:114637175-114654199 GCA_026413425.1 Tringa solitaria | reverse complement strand
TAATTCTTTTTCTTTTTTTTCTTTTTTTCCTGAGGTTATATCCCTGGCCCAAGAAATAAACCATAACCTGAATCAACTAAGACTTGTCTTGCTACCTATATTCCATTTCCAAAATGCTCGTCTTCTGTAGCGTTTTTCAGTGGTGGACCCCTGAGGGACTAGACACCTCCAGCAAAAAAACACTCTTTGTCCAATCAGTACATGGAGAGCACAGCTAGATGAGACAATGCTGGACTTGCAAAATCAACTGTTTGTACTACATTTTCATCCTGACAACTCTGATGGGACCCCTCCTCTTAATCCCTTTTCTGCCCTCCTGCAGATGTGAGGGTTGGAGTAATGACCTCTTTTGCTAGAAGAGAGAAAGCAAATAATGCTTTCCTAATTTAGGATCCCACAAAACAACTGTTAACTGAGAGCTTTAACATTTCTTCTTTATTATCAAAATCATTTGTTAAAAAGCCTGAATGGTTCTTTTTTGTGTGTGTCTTTTTTCTTCTTGAGCCTATCTGCTTTTGAAGGAGCACATATTTTCTTCAGAAAAGGAAAATTTAGACATGGGGGGGGCACGTGTAGACAGTTCTTATCCGGACATTGTTGGAAACATGCAGAAGAGGGAAAAGTAGAGCTTTAAATCAGTATTTTTGTGACATAGCTGACGGAGCATAATGCAAGTAGGGCTTCCATACCTTTGGGTTATGAAATGAGAGACACAGGGCCTGAGTTATTAGTGTTAAAGAGAAAGAAAAGTGCTGTTTTAGCACAAATGAAAAATTCCCACCAGTTGACTCATGCAGTCTTTTTTGTGAGTACAGAATCAGATTCACAAATGCAGGATAAAGAAGCAAATATATTTAAAAAGCTAGAAAGAGGGGCTACTGTCCTTCAGACACAGAGGTATTGCAGTTACAGTTGGTAGCACTCTGGAATTCAAGAGTTCCAGGTTTCTGTTTTTAGACACCAACCCAAGATCTGTTTCCTTTCTGCTTATTATTAAGGAGCTGCTTCCTTCCTTTCTTTCCTGAATTTGGAAATATTTGTGTGTCCCAAATTCAAGATGTGACTTACTGTTGATTGTTATAAATGCTTTTTACTTATATTATAATATTGTTATAATAGCTTTTTACTGCACTATCATTTGCAAGAAAGGATAATTTCATCTGCCTTACCTTGGTTTTGAGCTCAGAAATATTTAATTTTACTCATCTCTGCTACTCTGCAAATCATTTCATCTTTTGTTCAGTATTTCCCTGTTTCGTTCTTATAATGGTAAACTAACAATATTAATTTCTCTGGTCCATTTTGACTGGCTTTGGTCTTTTGGGTCCATTTTCTTCTGTAAGACAAACAAAGACTAATAATTCTACTGAAATCTTCTGAAAAAAAAAAAAAGAAATAGAATAAATCAAGGAGGAGAAAGAATACAATAAAATCAGTTCTGTACGCAGTGGTACAAATGAAGCCAGGCTAGCGATGGGTTTGTGTTTCTAGCAGGGTCTTCTCATGTCCAACAAGGTGAAGCTCTGATTCAGGTTCAGGCTTGTGAATGGTTGCGAACTTCAGAGTTTCTTTTTCTTCCACTGATTATCTGGTATTGTCAATGACAGAGATTATATTGAACCTCCTCTATAGAGGGGTTACTAGCGACATGTCTTTCCTCTGTCTGGCCACTTACTTTTATAAAACTCAAAGGCTGTAACATCCCTGCAATCTGTACCCCATCTGTCAAATTTTGGCTGAAATTGGCCAACAGATGTTTTGCAATGCTCCTGCTTCTCTCCAGTTCTACCACATTCCTCCCCCAACATGCTTGTTTGACACTTGCACCCAACACTATGGTATGCAGAAAAGATAACATAAGATACCTCTTCATTCCTCACAATAAATCCACGCCTGCATATCAACATCTGTATGCCTCAGATGAGAATGTAGCTTGTTCTAGGCAGAGGGAAAATCTGAAGTCACAGAACTGCCTGAAAGAGTGTATTATCTAAACAGGAATGCAAATCAAGCTGTGGAAAGAGAAATATAGGTAGAAAGGGGAAAATGAGTTGTTACAGGGTTATACAGGAAGATAGCTGTAAAGGCAGAAAGGAAATTTAGGTTTCTTGTGTCACACCTATTTTCTATCCTGAACTTCATAGTCACATATTGTCACTGAAGTAAATTACCTACAAGATTACCTCAATCTTTCTTCTTGTGAAGTCCAGCAGGCCAAACTCAGAATTTCCTCATGGTCTTTTCTTCAAATCCAGCAACATTTTTTTGAAGCTCACAATGCATTTCTAGTACTACAGACTGTTCAGATTGGATTATGCAATTCTAGTGTTACAAATTATTTGGATTGTGTTATTTAATTGGATTATTTTAGAATAAAGTATCATAGAACCATAGAATCATAGCATGGTTTCAGTTGGAAGGGACCTTGAAAGATCAGCTAATCCAACCACCCTGCCATGGGCAGGGACATTTTTCAGTAGATCAGATTGCTCAAAGCCCCATTCAACCCAACTTTTAACTCTCCCAGTGATGGGACAATCTGTTTCGGTGTCTTACCACCCTAGATAAAAAAAATTCTTCCTTATGTCCAATCTAACCTACCTTCTTTCTGTTTGAAACCTTGTCCTGCCACTCCAGACACTGACAAAAAATCTGTCTTAATGTTTCTTATAAGCCCCCTTTAAATATTGAAAGGCCATCATAAGGTCTTCCTGGAGCCTTCTTTGCTCCAGACTTCACGATCTCTCATCTTCATAGCATCTTTCTTCATAGCAGAGGTGTTCCAGCCCTATGATCATCCTCTGGACCCACCCTAACATGTTTTTCTTGTACTGGGGACCCCACAACTGGGTGCAGTACTCCAGGTGGGGTATCAAATCATAGTGACTGAAACATCAGAACAAGATGCCTCTGCATTGCAAAGGTATAACTTTCTGGTTCTGATTCTGATCAGGGATAAAGTGGTTTTAAATTTTTCAAAACAAAGACTTTGCTGTTAACGTACCCTGTTAATGTGAGGCAAAATGAGTAGCTTCTGAGAAATCTAAAAGAAGAGCTATAGGCCACTAGATCCTTTGGGATTCTTGACATGGACATTAATGTGAGCCACCATATCCACGTGCTCAGTAGCAAAACTGTGAACAAATTATTTAGGTGCCACTGATCTTGTCTCAGATTGGGGGATGGTACAGTTGATCTTTCAAACACTTTCCCTGTACAATTTTCTATGTTTTCTAGGAATGATGGTCCACTGTGTTTCTCAGCAGAACAGGGATGCTGCATTGGGGGATTTTTGTGCTATTAATATGCAGAAATAATAAAGACATCAGAAGATAGTCACACACAGAGAAATAGATATCATACGGAAGTAGATTTATAATTTTTGTTTGGATTTGACAAGCTTGATGTTGCTTGGCCCAATATTCACTATTTACTCTTTGTTTCTTATTGCTTCCCCTAGCATTTTTCTTTTAAAACAAAAGAAATACCTTAACTATCAACCCCTTTCTCCTAAAACTTTCTCTCACACAACCAACTGGATCTCTGGTTGAAAGTAATGTAAAAACAAGATAAATCTTCCCCCTTTAACAAACAGGCTGAAAAAAGGGTTAAAGGTATTTTCTGCACCTGGATTTTTTTTTTTTCAACAGTAGCAGAGATGAGCAGTCAGACAGCAGCCTTTGATCTTTCCATCCTGTGTCACAGCTTGTGCACGAAAATATTTCATGTGAGGTTTGGGACAGTCTGCCATCTGACTATGAAAGACGGGGAATGTCATGATAAAGAACATTAAATAAAGATACACTCTGAGGCCTTATTCCTCAGACAAGGCTGTGAATACCCTTTTTCCTCCTATATTCCAATCACAGCTAGGCAGTCACCCAGGTGGAGGCAGTCCTTCTTGCAAGGTCCATCTTGCAAGGTTCTTCCTGCCTAAAGTATAGATAGACACAGAGGTAAAATTGCTTTTCAAAGTGTCATCAAGATAGTCCCCTGTAGATCTGATTCTCACTCCTCCTGTAGGAACCAAGGTCCAGATTTATCCTGTATGACTTAAGGTATCTGAGCTGTTCTAAGGTTATTATCTAGTCAGGGAAGAAAGAAAGAGAGAGGGATCACAGGAGAACCAGCCAACCTACCTAAGATCTAAGTCATCCCATGAATACACTTATGTCTTTCTCTTTATCAACTATAGAAGCAGCCTTAGTTTCCACAGAGATCCTAAATAAGTAATTCAAGTTGGATGGGATGAATACAGGTCTGTTGACCCAAACTATGATCAGAAAACAGCCAGGTCTTTAACACCTTGCAAAGTAGGTCATTTCAGATTTCACCAAATTAAATCTGAACTACTTCTGATTTCAGTATGTTTTCCATAAAATTATACGACTTCACCTGAAGAACAGTTTAAAATTTTTCCTGTTTTTTTCTCACACATTATGTAGCTGGTCTGATTTTCTTCTAAGACAAGAAGGTAAATATAAATAATTTCTGTTGCACAGTTTACTAGGACACAGAGACACATTACGTGCAAGCACTTTTTGATACACATGGACAGAGAGTGTATCATTGCGTTTTTCTTCAAGGTTTTTTTTCATACTGTATTAGATAATCCAGGATACACAAAGCCCTGACAAAGCAAGACATTGCAGTGGAAACTGCATGTAATGTTCATATCTCCACCACCATTGATACCTACATGGAATCTACATAGACATACCTGCATGGAATCTGCAAGAGGTGGTGCTGAACAGAATCATATGAGGTCCTCTGCTTTACTACTTAATAGGAGATCAAGATGCAAGTTCACCTATATCTAAGCCCTTTAGACAGCTACTTACCTACCCTGCTCTCAAAAACCTCCAGTGGTAGATATTCCACCTATTTCTTCGGCAATGTAATGCAGCACTTCACTTTCTTTCACATTTCTCCTAACATCAAGATATTAAGAATATGCCACATGAATATTTAGGGGAAAGTAAGCAAAGAAATAGAGAAAAATTTTTTTTTCCCCTGAAGTTAATCAGTATTAATTTTTGTAATGCATTTCCTTTAATGTCCTTACAGTGGTAGCACATGTCATGGTTACTTTTATTTATTGAGTGAAAAGCACAGAAGAAGCAAAACTGAATTCTCACATATGGGCCAAGGACAACTTTTTGTAATGAAAAAGCCCACCTTTTAAATTTAATATACAGTGTTCTTCATGGATTAGAAATGAGTGCAAAGGACCTCTGGAAAAAAAAAAAAAGTGTGACTCTCCCTTTCTTGCCCTGCAGGACTGAAAGAAAATTGTAAAGATTTTGGCATGTTTAGTACTGTTTCAGGACTCAATTTTGCTTTCCAAGGGCTTGTGTAGAGGAGGAAAACCACATACAGAGCAGAGAAAAGATGTTTACATGGGTAGATCTTTTTCTTAATAAGTAATAAATACTAAGAAGTAATAGGAAGATTTGGAGAACTGGAATAAATCCATGGAGGCAGAGAAGAGGAAAGGTTTATAGGGCAGGTTAAAAAGGAATGGTGATATGTAAATGAGCAGTGATACAACTTTTTATTTATCCTGTGGTATCACCATCTAAACACCCAATATTTATACCCATAAGCATATGTGACCTGACACATAAATGTGTAAATGCACAGTAAATGAAGTGTGGGCACAGATATCAGCTGTGTGTATGTGTATAAACACTTCTGTGACTTTATATTCATATATATAGAAAATGTATTATACTACCTTCAACGCCTCTCCTTTTTAAAACAACAGCTTGTAATTTAAAAACATTATTGAAGTGAATATTTTGCTCTTTTTTTTTACTATTGGAAGTGTTTGACTTAAATGAATAGATGCCTGAAAATCTTTTTTTTTTCCTTCGCTTTCAGGCTTTATGTAATTAATAAGTACTATAATTCTCAGTATATATTTGTATGTCAAGATCTGGATGGAACTGTCATCTGGATGGAGCAAAGACATAGGGGGTGGTTTAAATATCTGTCTTGTTGGTCTTCTGTCACAGGGTCAGAAGTTTCTGCTCTTCCAGTGGACCCATCTCCCTCACCTTTTTTCTTGGCCTCAATCAGATTGAAATACATGAGCATCTTATTGCTCTCTCCTACAGAGCTGAATACTCTGGGTCTTGCTAAAGAAGCAGTGCAATTTTAACATCAATAATCCTTGCCATCAAGACCCCTTGCCAAAGAATAATGATTATAAATTGGTCAAGCTTCCCAAATTCCCATAATACAAATCAGATACAATCAAGGGTGAAATTAAAGGATCTCCCAGCCTTTCTACAGCCACTGATCTTGTTTCCCTTTTCAAGGAAATTATAGTAGCTTAAATAAAGGGAATCCAGACAATCATTTATTTTTGCTTTCCTCTCAGAGCTTTCACAGTTAATAAACACTTAACATTTTCAAAATTAATTGCAGTGGAATTTTCTGCACTATTTAGAGAGCCTTGAAAAAAGGAGTTGTCAAACAGACCCAATATGTCTCAAACTCGACAACCATATGACTTAGCCTTGTGTTTTAGCCATACGGATGAGGAAGGCAACTGTGATTACTCCTCGTGAAAGAGGGGAGGGGGGGAAGTGAGACAAGATTGCTAATGTCAGCCTGGGTTGTCAAGTGTAACCAAGACTGTGGAATTGCTGAACTGTGTACCCAAGAGTGTGTCAAGGCTGGATAACTTCCATAAAATAGGACAGTCAGTCACGTGGTGCTTTGAGCCAGCTAAAGAGTATGTGTGCCTACAACAGATGTGCTGTGTTAAAGATAGTACCCAAAAATGGTCAGGTGCCAGCATAACAAGTTTGTGAGCAGATCCTCCCAGCAGGAGCCAATTTCAGTGAAACAAGCTGGCAAAGCAGCACACTTGTCATAGATGCAAATGCCAGATTTGGCATCTGCAGGTTTGTGGCACGGGGGGGGGGGAAAGATCCAAGTTTCCACCACCAACTGGTGCCAGGGCTTCAAAGAAGAAATCTCTCAGATATTTGGTCTGTGAAAAATGTTGACGTGACTGCATAAATCCCATTAAAAATTAAAAAAAAAGAAAACCAAAACAGAATAGGGAGGAAAACCAATAACAATAAACCAAAATCCCAAGCATTAGTGACCCTGTAGTCTAGTGATCTCCTTTGCATAGTTGTTAAAAAAATAAGTTAGTGTCCTGGCTTTTATGAAGTCAAATTCTTATCATGGCATGACTGCATGCTTGTATGAAAATAGTCACAGCCGAGACAATCCTGGAAAATGAGCTTTAGTTAATATACAAGGGCCCATATTGGTTCTTTGTAGCCTTTCCACTTGTTAGAGATAACTAGAGTTTGTTTGAATAGAATCACAGAATCATTTTGGTTGGAGAAGACCCTTAAGATCATCAAGCCCAACCGTCAACCTAACACTGCCAAGTCCGCCACTAAACCATGTCCCTCAGCACCACATCTACGTATCTTTTAAATACCTCCAAGTGGTGATTCAACAACCTCCCTGGGATACCTGTTCCAATGTTTGACAACTCTTTCAGTGAAGAATTTTTTCCTAATATCCACCCTAAACTTCCCCTGGCACAACTTGAGGCCATTTCCTCTTGTCCTATCACTTGTTACTTGGGAAAAGAGATCAATCCCCTCCTTGATACAACCCTCCTTTACGGTAGTCGTAGGGAGCAATAGGGTCTCCCCTCAGCCTCCTTTTCTTTGGGCTAAATCACCCCAGTTCCCTCAGCTGCTCCTCATAAGACTTGTGCTCCACATCCCTCACCAGCTTTGTTTCCCTTCTCTGGACATGCTCCAAAATCTCAGTCCCTAGTCCTGTTGGCCACACTATTTCTGATTCAAGTCAGGATGGCATTGGCATTCTTGGCCACCTTGGCCACATGTCTCTATAGAGCCTTCCTACCTACCAGCAGAGCAACACTACTGCTCAACTTGGTCGATCCCTTCATCCAGATCATTGATAAAGATGTCAAACAGAAATGGATGGAATATTGAGTCCACGAGAACCCCACTTCTTACCAGCCACCAACTCATTCCACTAACTCCATTCACCACAACCCTTTGGACCCAGCCATCCATCAGCTTTTCGCACAGTTACGAGTACGGCCATCCAAATCACAAGCAGCCAGCTTCTCCAGGAGAATGCTTTAGGAAATTATGTCCAAGGTTTTACTAAAGTCAAGGTAGACAACATCCGCAACTTTTCCCTCATCTGCTAAGTGGGTCACCCTTTCATAGAAGGAGATCAGGTTAGTCAAGCTGGACCTGCCTTTCAAAAATCCATGCTAACTTGGCCTGATTGCCTGGTTGTACCGTATGTGCCATGTGATGGCACTCAAGATGATCTGCTCTGTAACCTTCCCCAGCACTGACGTTAGACTGACAAGCCTGTAGTTCCTCAAATCCTCCTTCTTGTAGGTGGACTTCACTTTTGTTAACTTCCAGTCAACTGGGATGTCCCCAGTTATCTAGGTACCCAGAGAACAACTAGTCTGACTATTAAAGACTGAAGCAAAGGCATCATTAAGTACCTCAGTCTTTTCCCCATCCTTTGTCACTATGTTTCCCCCCGCGTCTAATAAAAAACAGAGATTCTCCCTGGCCCTCCTTTTGTCGCCAAGGTATTTATAGAAACAGAACACAGAAACCCACTGTTTCTGAGTTCATTTCTCATCATAATTCTTCCATGGGAGTCTAAACAATTGCTTTAAGTCTGACAGTTTCCCAGAAGACAGTCGTAACAGAAAATAATGGACAAATTTGTATCAAGAACTTTCTGATTTATTGAATGCAGGTGTCACTTGAGAACGGAAGGCAGAGTGGCATGTGTTTCAGGACTCAAGGAAACTGGTTAAAGAGGATTGTCGCCTCATTCCAAGGTTTTAAAATATCTGTGAAAGTAAAATGTTTGTGTTTACAACTTCTGTTCTGTGCAATCTACATGTCTGGAGAAAACTTGCTCCTTGCTCCCAGATGGAGCACATCCC
This sequence comes from Tringa solitaria, assembly GCA_026413425.1. Lineage (NCBI taxonomy): Eukaryota > Metazoa > Chordata > Aves > Charadriiformes > Scolopacidae > Tringa > Tringa solitaria. The sequence continues at coordinate 114,645,210 of JAOXJM010000023.1, read as the reverse complement.
CCAAAGACTAAAGAGATGACTAATGGTTACCATCATTGAAGAGATGTTCTACAGGGTTCGGAGTCACACCAGAGACAGATGGCTTGCAGTTTCACTTAGCCTTTTATTGATGGTAGGTGCAAACAGCCTGTAGAACAGCTTTGCCAATATTACAGAAGGAATGCCAAACCAGCTGTTTTTCCTATTGCCTGGAACCAGGGAACTCTGGTTTTCTCAATTTCAGGAGAATGAATGGTGGCTTAATTTCCAGGACAACATATAAGTTTACTACACTCGGTCAGTTTCTTTTCAAGGCAGCAAACAGTAACAGCTTCTCCCACAATGCCAGCAGGTAGAAGCTGGCAATTGTCACCAGAGACTTCTTTCCTCGGAAATCTTGTTGACCAGGATGAGCCAGATCTCCTACAACTGCTATTCCACTATGTTTTGCTCATTGTTATGACCATCCTATAGTTTGGATCTAAGCTGGTGAACAAAAGCCACTCATATGAAAACACTGGTATAAAAATCCAGCAAGTATAAATTTCAAATTCAGGTGAAAGGCAAAAAAAAAAAGAAAGGAGAGAGAACAATTCTGGAGTTATACTGACTGAATTGCTCTCTCATCAATTTTGTGTATCAGCTGAAAAACTGGACAAGGGAGAGCAGTTATAGCAAAGTCATACAGGATCCAAGATAAACAGACTGAGGCTGTGGCTATAAGTTGATATAACCTGGCTGCAGAAAATAATTTCTCGGAAAAAGAATATGATTTTGGAATTTGGAAGTTCCTTACAAAAATCCTTAGGAAAATTGGGTAACAATTGGACTCGATGATCTTAAGTGTTTATTCCAACCTAAAAGATTCTATGATTCTATAAAAAGGGGGGAAAATAACAGGGGATGGCTCTTGAAATAGGCAAAGCCAGGTGGAATATGAACTGGAATTAATTTCCAGGAGGGAGGACAGGCAGTAGTAGGACCTGGGCTGCCCTGCAGGCAGGTGTCCCTTCTGCCTGGCCCTGCCAGACAAGTTGCCAATCCCACTCTCTGCCCAGGCCCCCAGCCAACACACGGGCTGAGTTTCCCTCCCCAGAGGCAAACCCAGGGGGCTGGGGGGAGCAGCTGCCCCCCTTCCCACCGTGCTCCCAGCCGTGGCTCGTGGAAGGTGAAGGCTGTAGGGCTCTTGCAGAAAGGAAGATCCTTTCTTATGCCCATTTAATTCTTGGCCTCTGCTGTGTCTGTTGCCTGCGGTGCCAGTTAGTGACAGAAATGACAGCACTTTAGTGGCCGTGTCACCTGTCCTGCTAGCATTAAGAATGGAGCAGCTCTATTTCTCTGCTGCTGCTAAATCCCCGTGAGCTTATGACACAACTGAAATGAAACCCATCCCTTCTGCTTTGCTGAGATGCTGCGATGCTGTAAGCTTCAGCACTGCTGAAGAGACGCCCTGCTAGTTTCTGGAGCCTGCATCTACTCAGAGTCCAGTCCAGTTGGTGCAACAGCAACACCCAAAGCTGACTGACACATTGGAGTGCTCAGCATTGCAAAAAGGAGGCAGCAATTCACATTTTTGGCAAGCACAGCCTTACATACACATAAATCCCATGGGCAACTGGCTCTAGGGGGCCCTGCCTGAGAAGGGGAGTTGGACCAGATGACCTCCAGAGGTCCCTTCAAACCTCAACCATTCTTGATTTTGCGATTCTTCAAAATCCAGAGCCTAGAATCCATTATCCTTCTTTCCTGGCTACCTGATAAATCACAACATGTATTTCTTCAAGACTGCTTTCCTTGTGGCTCTGGAAGTGGTTGCCCATGGCTCATCTTTAACAAAATAGTAAAGGTTCTTTCTCTCCACCCTGCATGGTTTAGATAAATCTGGTTAAAGCACGCTGCAGGGGTATGGGAAGAGCAGGTTTAAACCTTTCTCAGGCTAAAACTGCCCTGCAACTGCAGTTCTGAGCTTCCCAGGACAACGCTGTAATCACTGGACCATTATGCAAAAGATGAGTGTTGGCAGCTCCTTTTCTGGCAGGTTGTGAAAACACTGCTCTCACTATCCATACCCAAAGGTGTGATTTAGAGACTTATGCCCAAAAGAAAGTTCCTTGCCTTGGATACTTATTTCTCTGAATTCCCCAAAACCAAGGTACAGAGAGTGTTTCATACCAACCACTTCCTTCAACTTTTTCAATGAGCTGGCTCAGATGTTTCACCACTAAGTGGGTACCTACCAAAGGCACTTAACTTTTCCCAAGTTTTCTGTAGTTAAGCAGAATTAACTGTTCTTGTTAATGTAGGCACCTCAATCTCTAAGGTGAATTCTGGGGAGACTGATTGTAAGGTCGGCTGATGCTGAGTATGTCAACCCCAAATCCCTTTTAGGATTTGGCACATACAACCTATTCAAGACCTTCTGAAGTCAAAAGAAAGATCCTTATTGCATCATATGTTTGGAGATGGACACCTGACAGAAATTAAATCTTTCTGTTCTTTGTTCTTTGTGAAGGAGGAGTCCTATATGTACACCCATGTTTCCTGCAAGAAAACAGCATAAAGTAGAAATTCATGCATGAAGCAGGATAGTCCAGGTAAGTATCCACAGCATGATCTATCCATCCATCTCCTTTTTTAGTGTGGCCTTGCACTGAAACTAGAAGGGAGAGAGGAAGGGGCATGGCTGGCATTGATCTGTCCATATGGAAGAAGTGATAATTCGCTAAAAATCAAAATATGGTCAGTGGAGAAGTGTATTTTCTTATGTATACACAGAAGTGCTCCCAACCACCTGCAGCATAATTTACCAGCACATCTTTACCACCAGAGGTGATTCTTCACACAGAATATAATTGAGTAGTGAATATTTTGTTTTTGCTGCAGAGTGCTTTGAATCCTAAAAGCCTACAGGGGTTGACTGAAGAAGTTCCTGGAAGAGAAATTCATGGAGAGCTATTAAACATAAAGTTACAAACCAGCTTCAGCCCAGAGCGAAAATTCATTGGAGACTGGGACAACATATTGTGCTCGTTGTGTACTAGCCCCATTGTTATGCTGTCCACAAGATATTCACCCCTAGTCATGGACAGAGATAACCAGTTGGGGTTCAGGTAGACAAACCATTGGCTTCAACTCAGAAATAACCGATCTTATATCAGCTCCACAAGCTTTAAGAAATGAAAGTACATTAAAAGTGTGTTTATTAAAAAAAAAAAAATAAAAAGCATTGTATGTGTTGTCATTGCCTTCAGTCTTGCTGCCAAACCAAAGTATACAGCAATAAGGCTATTGAGATTCCACCAGTGACTGACACTTATCCACTGCTCAGGAACAAGTTAAGGTCTAATAGCTGTAGAATAATTCTTTCAGGTCCCTGAAACTCAACTCTGGAAATAGGAAAATAACAGAAGATTGTGTCAATTCTTTCTTTGGCTTTGCTGCTCCAAAATGCAGAAGTGCACCTCATCTGGTGGTAAGGCAAGAGTATCTTTCACAATAACAGGTTTTAAACAATTTAATTAATAGTTTCAGCATCTGTGAAACTTTCTGGGGGAAAAAATAAAAAGTTGTAAATTATCTTCTCCTTTATTACTTTGATGTTTGAAATAAATAATTGCCAGAATATAATGAGTTTGTTTTTCAAACCAGTTAGCAACAGTTACCTGTAGACGGGGCTATCCTATCTCATCCAGAGTGAGCAGCAGTGCTGGGTGGTTGTACAGGACAGAAATACTGTAAAAATGATTGTGCACAAGAAACTATTGCATTTCGTATTCACTTTTATGAGAAGAGAAAAGAGAAAGAGGATAGACAGAGTTCAAAAAATATTCTTTTTATGCTCTGTGCCTTCATTGCCAGAGAAGAAACAGAGAGAGCTTCATCTGAAATGGCTGCTACCTACTGTCAGCCAGTACAGCCGGTTGAAGAAGAAACCTGATTCAAAGACAGGACTAAGCAAGAGATATCACTCACAAGTTTTTATGTCAAAAATTTAAGAAAGAGGAAGAAAGGATTGTGTCAGAAGAAGGATCAACATTTCCTTTTGTGCAGTCAATGGAAAAACTCACACTTCTAGCCTTTATCCAAAAGACGATGCAGTATGACAGGTCTGATTAATAGATTCATATCAAAGGCCCAGAATGTGCCTAAATTCAGCCAGAATAAGAAAAGAATATAGTTCTAAAAGCAGAAAGAGCACTAAAGGGACTTGTAATGGTCTTGTTTGACTTCAAAGGAATTTATAATGAAATAGCAAGTGCTTTACTTTAGATTGGTGGCTTAATTTGACCCAGGGTATAGAGGCTGAACTTTGTTTTCACCAGATGTTTATTTGATGACCTACACTACATAAAATGACTTGTTAGACTCAATTCCAAACAGATAAATGGCACATCACTCAGCTGGTGTGGACTGGCACTCCCGATGACAGCCTTCATACAGTGCACACAGAAGATGAATGAACACTGTGCGTGTGGACTTTTTCACTCTACGGACAGTCCCTCCAGGTCAGGACTGGAAGGCAATTTCACACGTTTTGTTTTTTTCTGCTCTCTTCTGCTCATGTGTCACACACAATCCCAGCTCTGCTTACCAAGAAAGCAAAAGACTCTTTCACCCTAAACAGGCACACCAAAGCAGTGGTGTGTCATTGGAAGAAGTTAAAAAAGGGTGAAGAATGGGACTGTGTCACAAGAAGGGTTTATATTTTCTTTTTGTGCAGTCAGTGGAAAAGTTCCTACATTTACTCTTAATCCAAAAGACAAAGTAGTAAACTGCAATAGCTGGAATCCAATGTAAGAGCCAGAGGCATGTGAAACTCAGCGATTTCCAACTGCACAAACCTGTGTAAACACAGCTTTCATTTTCCTTCCTCCTAAAATTCCCTCATAGTTATCAGCTTCTCATTTTCTCCTAAAATTTCCCAGTAAAACTTAAAGAAACCAACCACTTGGTTGCCTGCTGTAACAAGGGCTTTTGCATAGTTCTAGCGTGAGACTTCACTGATGATTTCTGTTGAAGGGTCTGGAAACCTTTGTAAATAGTTTAGTGATTCTGGCTTAATGTCCAATCATTTAGGATTGGAGCTTATTAAATATATATCTTTTTAATTTTTTTTTAGATTGGCAAGCCTTTAGAATGGCCACTGACTTGTTTTTAGCCCAAGGCATCTAGCACTACCCCAAAGAAATCCCTGCTGTTTTCCAGGAGCCTGCTCATAACACTCCAACAGGCAGTTGGGGTGCAGTCTCTCCCTTTTAGAGGGTAAGACGATTTAGGTAGGGATGGATGGATGGATCATGGCAAGTGGCATCAGAGCCAGGGAAAATAGCCTAGTGCTGTTTCATCTGCCAGCATAAGAAGGATAAGGAAAAACAGGGATACAACTACACTGACAGAGAGACATCAAACACACCTTAGCTTGAAATAAGTATTACTTCAGCCACATTGTTTCCTGGACTGAACCAAGATGTTTAATGCAGTATAGTAATGCTTCCCAGTCCCTGGTGAGCTCATCTGGGAATCTCTAAGGCAGGGGTTCAAAACACAGCACAGACTAAGTCTACAGGTGGGATTCATCTCACCTGCCACGAGCCACCTAATAGTTGATGGTGTAGAGCAAAACTGCCCAGGTTCTGCCATTATTTTCATATCTCTGGATGATTGGTTGACTCCAAAAGGGGTGTTCCAGCTCTCTCCCATCTTTCGTGCTGGTGCCAGTGCTTAGCAATCATAGCAAAAATCTGATCAGGACAAATACCCCTTTTTGTGTGCTTTCTCCAGGGATGATTGAAAGTAACTGTGGAAGTACACCCTGAGTTCTTTATCTTATCCTTATCCTTCTCTGTCTCCTAACGTTGACAGAGACAGACCTTTCCATCCTCTCTTACCTCTATACCCATCCCATGGTTCCTACCTATCTCCATGGTACATAAAAGGAGGCTCAGTAAATAATTTCAGATAGCTGTAATTCAATTACTTCCTGAAATTGCACAGGCACTCTAGGGAAGAGCCACCAGAGTCTTAATTCTATACCTTCAACATAAGACCATCTCCCTTTTTGGAACTCTATTCATGTGTAAGAAGCAGTGGAGCAATCTTCAGTATTTACCTTTTTGGAAATTAAGGTAGTATATAAGACGTCAGAGATCTGCCAGTGATCATTTCCAGCTTCATTTACCATCAACCTTTTAATTCAACTGAACTGCAAAGAAAGAGAGAAAACTGTTAATTAAAGCCCATCCAAATGCCAGTGACTGAGCTGCTTCACAGGAGGTAAAAATAATTTCGACTGACCATGCCACCACCTCCACATGATGAAATTCCAAAGTGTCTCAGCATTGTAATGAGTGTTCTCCCAACGAAGGACACACATAAGATGCTAGTTTTATGAGAGTGGTATGGCTTTTCTTGTGCTGGTTTTGTACCAACCCCCCAAAAAAAAAAATTAAAATGGCGTTTGGGTACATTAAACTTTGGAAACAGATGGCTCAATTCTTGTTTGTTAATTATTAAGACCAAAGGTAAGATTTGAGTTATTCTAATCCTAGTGTTTTTTTCTTTTTTTCTTTTTTTTGGTTTGTTTTTGTAATAGCAATTCATACTTAGTACATTCTGTAGTCTCATTTCACTTTGAATTCCATGGTAATAAATTAGCAGTGCTTACCCCATCAGATGGCTGCTCTGCAAAGCAGAATATAAGTCTGAGCTGAACATCCCTGCAGATGTTGAGACTAAACAGGGATTCAGCACTGCATGAAGCCTGGATAATGTTGCAGGTTGCTGTTTTCTGCCCTCCCTGAACTTTTTTCTTTCCTCTATGGGACTATGAAATGGCTAGATGGGACAGATCAAATGTGAGCTGGAGAGAAGAATATGTAAGAAAAGCACGTTCAGCTGTTCCAGGAGCAAAGTCTAGGGCTCCAGGACTCTCTGGGAAGCCAGTTTCTTCATAATTATCTTCCAGATCTTAAGATTGTTTTGGGTTGGTTGGGGTGGTTGTGGAGAACTCCTCCCTTTTTTTGTTCCCTCTGGCTATTTTCCAGGTTTACAGATGTGTTGCTACATTATGTCAACCGCCTGGATGTAATCCCTGGGCTGCCTTGTGCAACACTGCAATTCTCACCAAAGAACCAAGAAAAGACAATTGAGTTCTCAGGAACTAACAGTGAAACCAAGTCTAGCTGAGCCTATTTTGCTGGAACATCAGAGCTTTAAGTGCTTTTTCAGAACACACAGTGCCCATAAATGGGTCCTTTGATGTCCCACGTGCCAGAGATTCCAGAGGCTCCACTGCAGCTACCCTGAACAAAGGCTAAAATAACGTGGAAGTCATCATCACTTCAGCCAATCAACTGGAATTCAGCCCAAGATTCCCATATAAAGTAGGGGGTTTTTTTAATGTAATTTAGTAATCCAAAATCGAAACCAGAGTGGCCTTGGCTTTGTCACTGTTTTAATGTCGTTTCAGCCAGGTTGCCGATTCTGCCTGCCAGAACTGAGAACATTCTTTCTGTAATGTGAATATATTTAAGGTATTAGCCCGCCTAAATTCCACTGAATTTCCATATCTGCTCAAAATGAAACAAAAGACTATGGAAAACAATCCAAATTTACTCATGTGCTTAAACATATATGGATGATTCTAAGAGGGGATTATTTATTAATTACTAAATTCCTATTGAATTGCTTTTAAAAGAGAAGATAACTGGGCAACACATCAGGTACATTTGTGTTCCTAATTTAGGAAAGATATTTTTTAAGTAGTAAGGTCCACTATTTAGAGGCTAGATTAAGAGCCTAGTTCCATCAAATCATCTTCACTCCAATATGAACAGGAAACATCCTCCTAACATCGTTCCTTAGGATCAAGTGCTCTACAGAAGAAGGAATCCTCTTGAAGATTGTGTTTCTGCAAAAATTTAGGTTGGAAAGGACCTCTGCAAGTCACTTGGAATTAGTGGACTGAGTTCCTTTTACATTCCTAAGGTATCCTTAGCGATATGGTTTAGTGATGGGTTTTGTCAGTGTTACGTTGATGGTTGGACTAGATGATCTG
>JAOXJM010000023.1:114625898-114637075 GCA_026413425.1 Tringa solitaria | reverse complement strand
GGACTAGATGATCTGAAAGGTCCCTTCCAATCTAGGCAATTCTATGATTCTATGATCCTCAGATGAGAGCACTGGGTATGGATGAGGGAACTTTGCAGGATGAGTACAGCAGCAATATCATAGCTGTTAACATTTGCTTGAGTAGAAACATTTATTCATTTCCATGTATTAGAATGGTTTATCTACTGGAACCTGCTCTGCTCTCTAATGCATCAGCCACCAGAATACCTCCCAACAGGGGATGAGGAGCCCATCTTCAGAGCCCTCTACTGACACAGCTGTGCATTATTCTGCTGGTTTACAGATACAGAAACTGAGGCACAGACCTGTGGCCAGAGCCAGCTGAAGATCATAGACCTGTCATCAGATGTTAAAACTAGAAAGTCTTTGAGTTCTGACTCTGTGTTGTAAACACAAGAGTATCCTTGCCCTTATTCACTAAATGTTTCATCAATAAATTAAAATCAAGAGAAATGGGAGAAAAAAAGAGAATATGGAGGGAAATGGATTTTGTTTCTAGCCAAATGATATCTGTATGGGTGGAATAGAAATAGCTTCAAATAGCATAGGAAATATGCACCCATTCCTGTCACCTAGCTAAGCAACCCACTAGGGACAGCAAATCCCCCTGTAGCTGAATTCCAGAGCTCGTGGGCACAGCACATCTTCTGTGGGCTGTTGTAGTCAGCGCTGTCAAATCCAAAATCCCTGCCCCTCTCCCAGTCTCATTCCCTTTCTCCACCGATATAGGAAAAAGACAATTATTGTAGACCTATATCAGAGATGCCAATCTAATTATATTTTTTTCCCCTCTATTTTTTTAATGGTTTTTTTTCTTTTCTTTTTTTGGACATTGCGTCTGTGGAGGAGGGAAGGGGGAGGACAGGGATTTGCAGCGGCGGGGGCAGCTGAAGAAGGAAAGGAGGGGGGGGAAGAAGAGAAAATATTTCCTTTGGCGATTCTGTTTCGCTTTCGAAAAGGGACCGCTTTCCTCACTCCTTATCCCAGCTGACAAGTACAGGCACTTTGGGCCCTAACTGGATGTGAACATTGTCAAAAGGAATTTGGGCTAAAGGGAGGCATCTGCAGTTCTGTTCCTATTGCGCTCGGCGCTGGAGCCACTTTTGCGAACGTGGCAGGGTGGCTGGTGGGCAGACACCAGTACAGATGGGAACTTCACATACTGTATGCATCATGACCAACTATAAAAACAGTCACAACGCATCAGTTGTTACCCGGCCAGTCTCCCCGGAACCTTCACTTTCAATTTCAATCTCCCTGACATCCACAGCTTACAGTGAGCTTTTATGTTTAAGCATCAGTACAGTACTAATGCAGGAGAAAAGGGGCTGCTGGGCTATCAGGGTGAGGAATTAAACCTCTGTTCTTGGCCAGCCGTTGGAAGGGAGGAGCAATTCAAGGGGAATTGTGTAACTGGACTCTGTGGAAAAAAGGGGGAGAAAAAGCCGGGGATGGGAGCTGGGAATTTGTCTCGACGCCGTGAACACACGGCAAGTCAGGGGGGTTCTGAAAAAGAAACATAACAAGCAGGCACTCTCCCAAATTGTAATTTAATGCTTGGAATAATCTTATTGTGTCAGCTACTCACCGCCAAAGAATTGAGGATAAATATAACTTAAAAAAAAATTAAGGGGTTGGCAATTTGAACAGCTTAATGTTTCTTCAAAGGCTAAGTGATGGAAAGCAGCGCTGAAGTAAATTGACAACTCGGAATTAACTGGTTGCTGGCACGGCTCAGGTAAAGGTTTGATGGTAACATGAGCTTTCCAAAGTGTTTCCAAACTGAAGTATTATGAAAAGGTAAATTATGTTTTGTATTCATGACTGAAAGCATTTTATTTTAAAGCCGGCGCTGCCGATGCTGTCAAGGTGGAGATTCTAGCTTTATGTACAGTGCCTCTAGCCTTGCAGTGTGAGTGAGGCAACATGACAGCTTGTAATAAGTAATTTTTATACAGTTGCATTTATCACTCAAGTAGGCTTGGCAATATTAAACACAGACCTTAAAATGCTGCAGAAGAGGAAGGACAGGGGCTGGAGGCCATGTATATTGTGTGTGTGTGTGTGTGTGTGTGCTTGCGTGTGTGTGAGGGTTTGTAACTTCTTTTTTTTTTTTTTTTTTTCTTTCTCCAGGCCCGTTCCTGTTAATGTGGCACTTTTTAAGATATGCACCGAAATGCTTCCAAATTGTTAATACATCACTAAAAGGTTACAAATGAAATGACCCTGTTTAGCCCAAAGGATGTTATTTTAGGCTTTAATGAATTAGACGTTGCTACCATTTTCAGGCAAAAATCAATTGCCTCAATTAACAAATTTGCACAAGTCCAAATATTTACAAAATAAAGCCCCAGAAACCACATTCTTTGTTTCTCTTTCTCCCCCCCTACCCTGTTTCTTCATTAACATCTTCATTTCCATGAAAGTGTGAGGCATCAGCTCTTTCTCTGAGCTTCTGGAGGCCTAAGTGTTGACAACTTTCTCATTCTTTAGAGGCTGCTCTTTTCTGTTTTAACAGGTTTTCTTTCTTTGTCATGAATAATTCAGGACAAGCTAGAAGAAGTGGAGGATGCCCATTCCTTCTCATGAAAAGAATAAAAATATACTCAAACCTTACCTCATTTGTGGAAGAAAATTTTACAAAAAGAGAAGGCAATTTATTTTATGGGATTGAAATGAGAAGGGAATTTTCTTTTATTCACAGGATTTATAGGAACTGCACCTTGGGTTTGAATCAAGAGGAACCAAAAATCTCCAAGCCAAATGGCAGACTCTTAAACCTTCTGAACCGCAGCCCCAACATATGGTTTGATTTCCACTTCTGCTGTAAGGAGTTACAAAGCCAGGTGGGTGCCAGTGAACTCAGCCATTTAAGGCTGAAATAACCTCAGATTGAAAGCAACATAAAATTAAAAAAAAAAAAAAAAGACCAGTCTCTGTTATTATTCATATGACCCAGTTGAGAAAATTATGCGTTTTCACTGGGAGGTATGTCTAACTCGGGCAGGGTGGCTGCCTCAGGACATTGGCTGTATGGGGAGATGAGGACTTGCAGCTCTGTAGGTACCTGTCTAGACTATCAGACAGATGAAAGAAGGAGCTGATTGTTTTGCCTAATCCTTTTCCTTATTTCATACATCTCTGCTACCCATCAATGATGTTAAATTTAATTCATTTACCCATCTAACCCACACCAGTCGGAAGAGGACATTCCAGGAGCTGTCGTTTGTTAGAATTTCCAAAGGATAGCAACTGTTGACTCCTTAACCTTTGCTGGAAAAAGAGTCTCCAACTCTTAGTAAAGATCTCCAGATACAACATATTGCCACATATGCAAGGATAACACTTACCTTCGCAGAAGTCCAGATTCATGAGTATCAACTGTATATACAAAGAGAAAACAAACAAAAGACCAAAATCAAACAGTCAATGGATGTAAGGAGTCAACATCTGTTATACATTTTGCAATAAATCAGCAAAAGACACTAAACCTTCCATGTGATAAGTCTCCACAGCCAGTTTGATTCTGAGTTTAAAGGTTTCTTTTGTATTGTTTTGCTTCTTTTGTAATTCTTTTTATACTGTTTTGTTCTTTTGTAAGTGACCTCATTTGGTAGTTCATGATGTGAACTGGGTTTTCAACAGAGGAGACTTCCTAAATGTCTAGTCAGTTTTGGCAAAGCTGAAAAGACCTTGAGTTTAAGATCTTATTGAACTTAAGATATCTACAATAAATATGATTGCACCTGATTTAGTTACTCCCTTAATAAACAACAGTGAGAAACAGGCAGTTGTTAAGGTACAGTTGTCTGACCTACTGAAATGTTTACCTTTGGCCAGACGAATCTCATCCCAGCTTTTTTTTTGTTTTCCTGTGCTCTCGCTTCCATCAGAGTACACCCAGAGCACACCTTTTCCACTGCAATCCAATGCCTATCTGCTTGACATTACTAATCTGCAGTAATATAACTGATGCCACTAACCCAATCCTGTAGACACATGTGCTGACTGTTTGCAGACCACCTAGCTGAGAGTGAAGGGATATTCTGAAGGTGTGGAGCTTAATTGAGTCATAAATGTTGGAGATTGGCTTCTAAGAATACAGATGTAAGCAGAGAACAGACTTTTGTGATGATTCTTTTATATATATGCCATACTTCCTAGAGAGATGCTTGTAAATGTGCAGGCTATGAAGGTCCAGGCTTTGGAAAAGGAACTGCAGAATCATTTGGAACTTTTGATTGCTACATGTGGAAATGGTCAGAAAACAGGAAACAAATCCTCTTTTCCAGTATCCTGAAAGGATATCAGCATTTCAGACAATTCCCTGTTTACAGTGAAGATCACTGTGGGTGGCACTTTGACTCCTTCAAAACTAAAATCTCAGGATGGAGGAGACGGGTAAGGGAAAGGAAAATTAGGTGTGAAGTAAGCTGCCATTTTTCATTTGCATATTAGTATTATTGTAGGTCCAATATCTGTTAATTGAAAGGACATATTATCTTCTGAAATTTTGATCTCTTGTATATACTCTTTTCTTGAATTGGCTGAAATATTAGTGTTACAGGTTCACTTTTCAGCCAATCCCTGTTGACATTGTTGCTTTAGGGTAACAGTTGGTCTACAGTGTATGAGAGAAAACAACATAGCCTTGAGTATTCTTTTAGCCTGATTTTTAGATCCTGCACTGGCTGGTGTCGTAAAAGTGTCTGGAATCCAAAGAACTCTGAAAAACAGAAAGCTATTGCTGATAATCAAGGTATTGCTCCACAGGGCCAACTCCTTCATCTAGTTTGTCATACAAATCCATTCTTGTTCTAGAATCATCATTTTAAGACCATCTCACTTCCTCTCTCCTACCATCAGAGTATCTCAAGCAAAGTATATCTCATGCAGTTGTTGTATCACGTGGATTTATTACACAACACATCAATAAGATGTGATTGTTCTTGAACTGACCCATTTTTGCTTACCATAATAAAAAGCATCATACTAGATGACATTTTCTTCACTATAAACATAAAACAGACCATTTTTCTTTGATTCCACTTTGATTCCACATAATTATATAAGATACTGCTATTGACAGTGTACAGCCATGTTGTACTTCCTTGTCTGAAAACATGAAGTACTTTGAGTACTTATATCAAATGGTTTATTATTTCTTAAATAGTCTACTCAGTTTGTATTCAAAGTGAATTCATGCACCTGTCCTTGTAGAAGAGTTTGCATATATGGAGGATGACATCTGTCTATATAACAAATTCAGTTCTTTAAGTTAAGAAGCTGTTGTTACTGTCATAAGTTAATTATGAAAAAGGTGTATTGGCAATCAGGTGCAGAAAAACCTGCAATAGATACTCACCCCAGGAGGGTGGGAACGGTATCCAGCTGTCTGTATTGTAGATCTCTGCAGTGGAAATATCAGCTCCAAATCAGCTCCATTTTCTGGAGAACTTCAGAGCTTGAGTATCCCAAGTGATATAGATACCCATGTTTAGGAAATGAATCAGGTCCCAGAGAATGCTGTTAATGACGTCTAATGGAAATGTTAGCTCAACTTTAAGTAGAAACATACCTTTGGTCAACTGAATAGCTCTATATGCCCTAGGGAATATGAGACATCTCCACTGGGCTGGTTTGTGCTGTCCTGAGCCAGCAGTCAGTGGCCAGGTGTAGTGGCCAGGTGTAATGCCCATGGGCATCTCAAAAGGCACTAGACATCTTTGTCTAGGTAACTAAAACCTGCTCACAGGATGGGCTTCACTTGCTTAAGCATAAGTATCTTTTATCCTTTCAGGTGCTTTTGTGTATTCTCGGCCATGGAAGTGTGCATGCCTCTTGCCATGGGTAACAGAATCATGGTCTTAGCTGCAGGTATCAATAGGAAGCAAGGTGACTACTTGCTTTAGCTGGAGAAGCCCTCAAGCACGGTACATTGATGCCAGTCACTACGAATGAACTTGTGGTGAAAAATACAGTGAACACTTAACAAGGATTTTGTTACTATAGAGGTGGATGTAAAATAATCAAGAATAAAATAAAGTCTCTTATATATTAAAAAAAAAATATCTAGACTCAGAGAATGGCCCGTGTAAGCCACATGTGCAGCTCCGACATTCACGTGTAAGTAGTATTGCTGAGAGAACAAAGGATGTTCCTGGACATTCCCATTACATTACAAAGCTGGCCTTCCAAGAATAATATGCCTGAGAATAAAACAATAATTATAAAACCACAAATGAAATCAAAGCAATGCTGCTGAAAGCCTTAAGCACCACAGGTTTATGAGGCACGTAAATATAGCAGCTTGGATAAAGATATAAACTATTACACTGCACCCTTTAAAATCTCACACTTCAGAAGCCAGTGAAAATACATTGGACTGAAAATTTGGAGAGATGAACATTGAATCTCTGGTAAGAAATGCGGTTCTTTTTCTTTTAAAGCCGTGTGAATACATGCAAGCTCAAATTAAGGAGAGCAGATAACCAACTGCACGCTAGAGATGAGCAGGCTGCTTAAAGCTACCACATAATCGGTGAAGCTTTAAAAAAAAAAAAAAAAGAAGAAAACAGCTTGGGGCCTTTTTTCCTTCTTCTGCTAAAATGTGACATCATTGTATATGACACAACACCTTGGAAGGAACCATATGGGGAAATGCAGACATGTTGCTAACTAAATGTGAGCTCCTTCATGATGAAAAAATCTCATTGCTGGCCAAACCCTGGATGGTCTCGTAGAATGCACAGCTTACACAGTGGAACTGACAGTTCTACTTCAAGGACATTTTTTATGTCTAATGCTCTTTATGTACAGTATTTAGAAAACCATACCAGGAATATAATGCTGTTTTTCATTCACATCTAATCAGAAAGTGTTAATTCAAACTCAACACCCTAAAATACATAAAATTTTCTGATGCAGGTTCTCGCTTGACTTTTTACAGGGCCGTTCTTTAAATACCTAAGCACATTAGTCAGTGTTAGATATTCTACTGATTTAAGGAATATATGTGCCTCTGATTTAAGGAATATATATGCCTTCCCTCTGCCTTGCTATGTCTCTTTAGGTTGGTCTCTGTATGTCTTCCTTCCACTCATTCTCTGTTTTGCTAAATGCTGGCCTCAATACAGTTCTGGGTTAGAAGCAGAATCTAAAAGTTCCATTTTTTATATTTCCATTATAGTCATTATTATCAGCAGCAGTAACAAGCACTAGTACAAGTAGCAGCAGCAGCAGCAGTAGTAGTAGTAACAGTGATACACTGAAAAAGGCCCACTGATTTTTTGAGGACTGCTTGGAATGTTTAATGATTGTGTGCGAGGGTATGAATTTCTACAGAGCAATGAATAAAACGTCTTAGCTTTAACAACGAGTCTTCATGATGAATGTCCACATTCACTTCTACAGCAACCAGCTCCAAAATTGTCCTAGGTGACTTCAGCAGAAGAGATGATCCTAACAAGCTTTAGATTGTGACTGTTAATAGATGAGAAAAGAGTAAAATTAAAATGAGGAAGCTGCCTGAACAAGTATGTATTTGTGCAATAAAAATTATGAGAACTCTAGTTAAAAGTTAAAAGAACTTCCCATGGAACACATTATTTGCATTTCTGTGAGTACTAATGAGATGGGAATCGGGAATTTCTCAGAGTTCCATTATGAGATATTCCCTCTCCTCTTTAGCCCCTAAACTGAAAAAGAGTTTGGACCCCAATTCAGTAAACATTCACTTTCAGCTTGGCTGAAATACCACCGAAACCCATGTATATCATTGGAACTACATAGATAAAATTAGACATTTGATTTTTCTCCCATCTTTAGAAACTAAAATCTATACTTAATTTTAATGATCCATCTCATGAAAATAACTCATGAAAGCACTTAATAATGTGCTTGATTTACATTTAAGTCTGTGATTAAATTCCATAGAAATTAGTAAAATTTAGGCATGCCTTTAGGATTAAGTATAAGCTTAAATGTGTTCTCAGTTTAGACCATTGTTCTGAGTGATTTTTGATGGGCTTTGATGTTTTGGGATCTAGATGAAAGATACTGTTATTTTACTTTACAATTTGATCATGAACCAAATTAGAGAAAAAAAAAAAGAAAAAAATAAACTTATGAGACCAAAGAGTATGTGAGTTCTATAAAAATGTGGTGTGATGTGTCCAAATTATTGGATTTTAAGCAGAATATTTTTTTTCTACTTATTTATCTATTTACATGCAAAACTACTTATGTATACACTCCCCCATGTAAGCCTGATGTATTCAGACTAACACAGCTTCAGCAGCTGTAGGCCAACTACATCTCTGGGGTAAATACATTGCCTGGAGGGATATATTTGATTCATAATGGCTACAGCTGAATTATAGTGAGTGCTGGAGTGTTATTTATGTTATATCTGAAAGTTCATTGAAATTATTTAGATCCAGATCCCTCAAAGGATAGAAGTACAGCGCAGGTTAGATTTATGTGGCCAAGTCCAGGTAAGCAATCCACAAGCTCTGCCTTAAAACACAGGTCCCTCAACTTTCACCAGTCATTTTCCATGGATGTTCAAAGACCTTGTTCAAAGATCTACTCTGTGCACCATTCCCCTTGAATTGAGTTTGACGTTTAAGGATATTTGAGATTACAAACTAGGTAATAGCAAGCTATTTGCAAACCAATTAGGGCACTTCACCAGGAAATGGAAAGCTTGACTTGGTCAAAACTAATTTCTTACATTTCCTAGTAGTGTGACATTATCTGTGGGCACTCTTAGGCACTCGTTCTATGCACTAGAGGCATGGAAAGGGATAAGAAAGTTGGGAAAGAAGAAAGTGCAAAAACTCTGGGGCCAGAAAAACAAAAAACCACCACAAAAAAAAAAATAAAACAAAAAAGAAAAAGAAAAACAAGTGACATGAATCGTAATTCAAGAGTTTAGCTTACACTGAAAAATCTCTTCTTCCATTTAGATAAATACAGTTGTATAATCTGGGAGAAAACAGTGACTAAATGAGCTAACAACCATTGGGAAATCCTGTAAAAACTGAATTACAGAGATAGAAAACTTTCTTTCAGTTAAAAGTATTGCTGACAAAAATTACTTTAAAAAATCAAAATATTTTCCTTCATAAAACTCTTCAGACAATTTTTTAAATTTTTATGTAAATTGCATCTTATTTTATACTTCTTTCATTTTCTTATGTATTTTCTTCTATAGCTGTTAAAATCTACATCTCAATTAAAAGCTCATACCTTAAAATGAAATTGGAAATGAAGTTTTAGAAGTCATTGATTAGCATTCTTCCTTCCTTTCCATGTCTCCTATGGACAAGCAAATGTTTCTAAAAGAGGTATTTTGTGATCTTTACCTGGAGGCTTTCTGAATTGGTAAAATTTAAAGTTGCCCAGTTTCCAGTGGTCTATCTGTCTGCAAGATGAAATCTGAAACACTAATCTATCCACCATTAGGATTGTCATTACCATCACAACGTAAAGTTAGATGTGCAATCAGAAACTGGGATTGCGCTGGGCTTAATGTTTGACCATCATTATCTGTGAGAGTTTAGAAATGAAAAGACAAGAAAAGTGATAGAATGAAAATTAGAGATCCAGAGCAGTGAAATCACTCAGCTGATATTACTTCATTTTGAATGTGTCAGACACAGTACATTTGCAAAGAATAGAGCAGAAAGATATCCATGCTGTATTGTCAGATAATGGGTCTTTGAAAGAAGAAGAATTTCCAAAATGAGAGCTGAAACTGGGATTTCTATACTGCACCCAGGCACTTATTTTAAAAGGTTTCTTTCTGAATTTCATAGAAGCCCAGATCTGAAAAAGATCCTGCTCCCAGATCAGCAGCTCTAAGCTTGTGCTCTGGCAGTGTATCACATCGTCTAACACCTTTTATAAACAGGTCATGCACTTAAATGTAAGATTTTCTGCCTCTTTTACTCTTATTGGGGGGAAGTTGCTCTAGAATTTCATTCCTCTACCACTTAGAAACCTAGTGCTGATTCCCACCTGTATTCATCTGGCTAAGAATTAAGTACATAATTTTTCACATTAAAGTCCCAAAAGGCTGTTGAAAGGCTATTTTTAAGAGGAAAAAAAGATCACATTTAGAGACAGACATAAGAACCTGAAGCCCCAAGGGTATATTTTCAAAACGGTTAAATGCATACCTCTTCTGAAGGGTTGGGGACATGTGAGAAGCTGGACAAAAGTGGGAAGTAGTGTGAAGGCTTACCAGCTCAAATCTGCTTTAAATTGGGAATTTCTTCATTGTGCTCCACTGTATAATGCGGATGAAGTTTAATGCGTTTCCAGATGTGCAAAATAATCCAGACACAGGTAGCCATGAATTGCCCATGCTCTACCCAAAAGTGTGGACGCAGTCAAACTAATAGATGTTTAGACAGATATAGGTGTGACTGTGCCTTTGCTAATACACCCTGCTTTTTGTTGATACGCTGCGGTTTGGAGAAGAGGGTGAGAAGTTTACACTGAGTTTCCAGAAAATCTAGTCTGTGAGCCACACGCGTGGCAAATAAATATTTATCATTATTGTTTTGGGAATATTAATATAAAATGCTATTTCAAAACATGAACTAGATTCTCAATTCATTTTCGTTAACTGGAAAATGTTCACTGCAAGTCATGGGTTTTGAAAAATTCCCTTAGTCTTCAATTCTAACTTTTGCTTCCCCCCTTTTCGTTGCAAAGAGCTGCCAAGCAAAATAGTAGAACGTGTTACGTGAACTAATCCCAACCGCTTGCCTTTTAGAGGGTTAATGTTACTTTCTTTTTCCTTCCTTGCTTTTACCCTGTGCTGACTAAAAAGAACACCCAGGTTCAATGAGTGACAAATCATTACAGACCGTACAGTGTAATTAAAAAGCACAGCCATTGATCAGCTATGAGCTAAACCTGAGACAAAAAAGTGAGAGACCCAGAATAGCTGGCAAAACTTCTCATTGAATCTGTCTGAAATGGAAGATGTTCTCCCTGGAGGCATGGAGCGTGGCCCATTGTGCATTTCCATTAGAGATACATACTGACTCAGAGCATGCCATTGATGTTGGCCTATTTATGAAAGGCTGTTGAAAGAGGTTTCAGAGTTAATTGAAAAGAGCTGTTTCTGAAGTAAAGTAACT
>JAOXJM010000023.1:114610182-114622934 GCA_026413425.1 Tringa solitaria | reverse complement strand
ATGCTCCAAGGAAGCAGGCCCAACACCTTATGGTTGAAGGAGGACAAGGAACACATCTTTAATTTCTTGAGACATGGTCAGATTTTACACAATATACCACCTGCTACTTCAGTTCAAAATAATGCAAACAAGGTAGTCTGTGAAGGACTAAGAGTAAAGTCCTTAGAGTTGGCTGGTTCTTTACATTTAGACAGGGGAGCAGGTCCCAAGCTGTGTCAAAAGTGTTTGGCAAAGATTCACATGTGCAGTGGCGACACATTAGGTCTCATAAGACATTTTTAACTGAAATCTTGGGTGCCTGGGGAATCTTATGTTCCTAAGAAATACAGATAGGGTTTTCCCAAGTTGCTGTCATGAGCAACAGGCCGATAGGTTTATCTTCGAGCTAAGTATTTATAAGCAGCCCAGACACAATCAAGGTAAAAATAGCAGACTCATCCTCCTTGGGAAATAACACTGGTCACACATTTGGTAAATAAGAGGATGATAGAATGAGATTTTTGGGGGTGTCACCTCATAAGATCCCAAAGAGCAGTTCAGGGCAATGACAATCTCAAGGTCAGAAACCTCGATGTCCAGTTTTATAAAGTTCTCATCAAGATGTTGCAACGTTGTTCAGGAGGTAGATGGTAGCAATCTCAAATGAACTATGCTTTCTCAGAGTTTAACTTCGGGAAAAAATTCAGACTGAATGTCACCTAGTCATTTAATTGAATCAGAAATTAATTCCCTAGGGTCAGCTGAGATCGAAACATAAACCTGACTATAATCAGCATAACAATGTTAGCTGAAATTATGCCTCTGAATGATAGCACCTAATAGAAGTGTAGGGCAAAGTTTCCCTAAAGAGATATTAGAAAAATGTGCTGCCTTTTCTATAGCCTTTGATATTGGGCAAGATGTTGTTCGCATATTTCAAAGTGAACTGTAAGATCATCTGATTTTCATACAAATACCTGTCTATAACCTTCAGATTTCATTACCCTTCTTGAGTAAACCAAAAATATCAGCAAAACAACAATTTTTAAAAATTTAAGATTGAATCAAGTATGTGCTGTTGATCCTTAGTATGGAAATGTACAACATTACGTACGTCTTCAAAGATGGTGGGCTCATTAAAAGACAGCACAGAGATGTTGTGTTATATTTGTATAATCATCTGGCTTTTCCATCTTGTCTTGGAACTTCTGGCTGTGGCCAGACAGAGAACACAAGGCAGGATATGCCAGCAGACTGCTGATCTTTCAAAGCAGATTTGTAAGTTCTGATAGAGTGATTTGAAAATAAAATCAATAGGATAATAAACAATAGGACTTTAAGAACATTCAGCTTGGAAAGATTACATGGAGGATGATATGGATACCTCACTGGCGTTTTAATACTCTAAAAAAAAGTGCTGTAAGTGTCCTGGTATGGGTATGAAACTAGCAAAATCACATCAGATTTCAACTAATGTGGTTTTAAGCCTGTTCTAAGTTCTGCACATAAAGAGGAGAGGGGAAGAATAAAGGAATTCCTACAGATATTTTTGTTTAAAGATCAGTTAATCAACGTGGGAGGATATGAGCTTAAATCAGTTTTCAGTTTCTCTGTAATCAGAACGTTGTAGAAGAACTGGTCAAACAAAGCAATTTTTTGAATTAATAATTAATAATGAATTATTGAAAAACTCTAACAAAACATTGCATAAAAAATGACACATCATTGAGCTTAGATATTTAATTTGAAACATCTCAGATTTTATGAAAGCCAGAGCCGAATTCTGAGGAAACTCTATTTCCATTCTCATTTTTCTGTGCCAGGAATTCTGAGACCCAGAGAACTGAGAGATATACCTTATGGATCTACCTTAGCTTGTAGGCCCACAACTATTGGACAGACATATCTAAAGGTACATCTGTCCCAACCCACTCATGAGAAATTGAATCAGTATATGGAGGTCTACTCAATGGAGTGGTACTCAGTGGAGACCTACTGCAGTTTAACTCATACTGAAGTGGGCAACTCGGTTCAGCTGCCTGAACTTTGGTACTTTCTGCAATTTAAGACACCCCAGGGCATCCACATCTTCCACACAGCAATAGCAACACGGCACAGGACCTGCAAGAGACATATGGATTTTTACCCATCTGGAGGACAGTAGCAAACCTGAGGGCATCTCAGATAATATTTGACACCTGCATTTAGGAAACATAATGGAGCAATTGAATATTTGACAAAGTGGCATATTCTGTAAGTGAAATTTCATTTTTGTTTCCTCTTACATTTAGTAAAAATATTAAGGAAGATTTTACTTTACAATATCTGTAATATTGTAATAGTTTTGCTAAATAATTCTGATGTGATATTTGAACTAACTGCTCTCCAGGATTAAGGAGAATTCTCATCAGTAGTTAAATTACTTAATTTTATTTTCTCCATAAATTATTCTAATGAGATTTTTCATAACATGTAGAAAAAATAATTTTAAAATTCCCATTTCAAACATCTTGAGAAAGGTAACTACAGAGTTTTGTTTGTCTTGACTATGGTTAAATTGTAAACTTTTTGGCACATACTTTAAAACCTGTACTAGCAGTTAACAACCAGAAATTGTACTTTTATGAATTTGGTTTTCCAGATCCTAGTGCATTATAAGTATAGTAAGTATAAATAAATTAATTTGTAAATACAATTATCAATAAATTATAAATATTTATACTTATAAATAAACTGTAAATAAACATAATAGTGCTATATTATAAACATACTAATAAATTAGTACAGCAGTTAATAGCAAACATAATTCATGCAAGCAACACATCTTTTTTATCCTTCACCTTTAACTAAAGATCTTAAAACTTGTCTTAAGTAAGATTTAAAGACAAGCACTTAGTATCTGTAGATGTTATGCCTGTAGATTTTATGTTAGGGCATAAACTCATTTTTTTAACATCGCATCATTCTCCATCTGTTTTATGAATAAAGGAAAGACCGTATGCAAAGCATAAATTTCTGTTGGTGAAAATGCTACTAAAGCTTTATTTGCACATTGTTCAGAAGGATATTTCTTTTATATGTCTCCACTAAAAGACCCATTTCCAAAAAGCTCAAGGATGCTCCAAGCAGGTAGAGCTCTGTGCTTCTCAGGAGCTTCAGAGTCTGGTTCAAAACTACTATTGGCAGAGTCTTTCATCCTTTGAGATACGAGGCTTTCAGGAGTCTTGGCTGCGACCTTCCTCTGCCAGACATTTCCAATTCCCATGGCATTTTACATGTTTCACTTGAGATAAAACTTCCTGTGGTAGTGTCTGTCTGTCTTTATTGACAACAGAGGTGTGTAAAGTGATGAGTTTAAGGTAGACTCAGAAGCATTTTGCGGTACTCCAGACATGTATTTAAGTTAGGTGTTTGGATCACTAATTCATATCTATCAAATGGTCTGTTGTGGTGAAATCATTTCCATACTGTGCATGTACATTTTATTCTCCAGATGATGATGTGAGCCACATGATTTTTATAAGCCCTGCTTTGAACAGGTTGGGATGGATGACCTGCAGAGACCGCTTCCAACCAAAATTAATTTGAGATTGTATGTGATAAATGAGTTAGTTTAACTCTGAAGATCACCTTTTTAACTCTTTTTGTTGTTTTGAGTCTGTATTCTGTTGGGTAGGTTGATTACAATGGAATCTTAAATAAGAACATCAGACAAACTGTTGTATTTTACTTCAAAGGCATGAACATTCATGCCACCAATATGGCTTTTGAAAATCAATTGTCTATTTAGAAACCAGAAATGCTGTAAACTGAGAAACATACCTGAAATAGGGAAGAAAGTAGATTTTAAATACATAATGCAATTTAATACACAATACAAAATAAAAGCTTTTCTGTTATTGTCGATAAATGATTGTTAGTTATCAGTGGATTTGTGGAAAAAGAGTGAGAATTTGAAGACAACTTTCTGAACACCAAAGAAGGCTAAAATATATATAAATCATCTCCATAAATAATGCTTGCTATTTTATGTATGCCTTTATGTATCGATTCACTGGACCAAATTATGTTACGCAAACAGAAATACTAATGAGACGATGTTTGTCTCTGACTAACTATAATTTTCCTTCAGCTGTTGACTTTCTGTGAAATTATCTATTGCTTTATCCTCTTGCCCGAAGTATTAATCACAATTCCTTTCAGAAGAGCTGCCAAGTTTATCAGTGCTTCTGTTTCAGAGCAGTAGGTAAGCAATATATTATTCTCCCTCTCCATCCATCAAGCCAACTCATTTTGAAGTCAGAGTGGGCAAGTTAGCTAAATTAAATAAGGACAATACGTTAAATGTAGTTTTCCTCCCTGAAAGCTGACACACCCTAACTACTGTTTTCTTTTATCTGTGTCATAAAGATTCAAAGAGTTCAGGCACAGCTATCTACAGCCAGATTTTTCCTTTTTTTTTTTTTTTTTTATTTTACTTTTAACATTGATAACTGTCTTTATGGAAAGCTTCTATATATAACTGGGGAAAAAAGGGCAATTAAGGAGAGACAGAAGGTTCTCATCTAGTGTAAATTGGCCTAATTCCACTTATCTTGCCAGATATCACTTCTTTTATTCTTCATGTAGTTTAGTCTGTATCTACACCTAATGTAAAAAATCAAAATGTATATAAGATACTTAAGAGCTCAGGTACATCTCACTTGCAGTTCAGAAACAGAATTATTATAAGAAACGAAATTAGAAAGATATAATGGGAAAAAAAAGGTCTATTTTTTCATCTGCAGTAAGATCCAAATATAGAGTAACTTTTGAAAAAAGGTATATGCTCCCACAAAATTTTCAGATCAGTCTATTCTGAGAAAAGGTCTCACATGAGCACTTCTGAGACATACAGACAAAAGAATGTACAACTCAAAAACCCAATTACACAGGGAACTCAAGTTCACATAGGATTTCTCGGCTTGAATGCTCCCAGTGACATGGTCAAACAATAATGTGCAGGCTTTGACCTGCATGATAAATGGGGAGTTAAATGAAGAAGTTGGGTGTCTTTAATAGTGTAACTCAAGCCTGGTTAAATTTAGATGTAACTCATTCAAACAAGAATTATACTATGACTGGGACACAAGGGATTGCCACGTAACTTATGGCTTTGCCACAGGCCATTTGCAAGATATTTAACAAGTCACCTCTCTGCCTGGGTAGCTCTTTGTGGGGTGTCCCAAAGTCAAACTGAAACCCTAATTCTTGGTCCTGAGAGGTGCTGGAAGCACTTTATGCTGCATTAGAAACAGAAGACGCCCTTCACAGTGCACGAAGCCCCAAATTTCTGATTCACCAGCTTACATCTAGCACTTCTTAGGATTACAGAAAGAGAAGAGAGAGTCAGGTGTAGCAGATCCATGTCACATTCCTTTTATCATGTCAAGTCTCACCAGAGAAACAGGAAGATTTTTTCTCATACATTCCTTCCCAGGGGTTCCATAATCTGTTCTTCCCAAATGAGTCGGTACTTTCTTCTCATTATCGATCTACATTGAGTGTAACTGATACTAATTTGTTCTTAGGCCAACATAGAACAGTAGTTCATGGCCTGTCCCCGTAGCCCAATTCACTTGACCAATATATGTGGTATTTGGGTCCTGATTGACTTGTTCAACCTTCAAACATCAAGTGTCATTTGAGATGCCCTCTGGTATCTGAAATATTTACAGTGGGCTGACAGATGGGTTTATCAGAGACCCATGCTGGACTGAGCTGGAGGTAGTTTAGGATACTCTAAGGTATTACAGAACCTCCACCTTCTCACATGAGGGTAACTGAATGAAGCACCTAAGTGCTCAGAAGCTGAATTTCTGTCTAGGATTGATGGACTTTATTGACTGGGAGGATTCAGCTGCTCAGACTTTGCCATCAAGTGCTACCTGAGATGTTCTGAGGAATCTGGGATATCAGGCAGATATTACACTATCCTATGAAAGACGTGCCCTTTTGGAGATGCTCTTTTGGAGATATAGAAGCCAAGCAGCTGAAAATTTTCAGCACCTAAAACAACCTGGATGCGTTGGTAACTAAAACTTGCAGTAAATCTCTATTGACCATATTGGGAGCTCAAACAGCTGGTGCTCATCTAGGAACCTGGATGTAAACAATGGGATACCAGGTTACCTGCACACTAGACACTAATTTAGCACAATGTACAATGTCCTAGTAAATCTTTTCTGGTATCCAGCTGCCATTGTAGACAGACATGCATTTTAGAGGGCACCTGGTACCTGTGATTGGTCAGCTGAATCCCTCTACTAAATTTACATGTCTTAATTGCAGATTAAATCCCATGCTTTGCATTTATGCCCAAGAGCATTTACAGATAGGCACCATATATTCATATTCACATTTAAACTTAAGTGCCAAAGCTTGAGCTTTTCAGGCTTAAGCCCCTTCATAATCAGCAGAGAGAAACAGAGACCTCCAGAAAATTATGCATTTCACCCTGAGACAGAATTTTCGGATGTGTCATTGAGTCACTCTTTGGAGATAACTTTCTTCAATAACTACAACGCTAGGTTTGACCAGCTAGATCAGGTTCTTGGATGTCTAGAACTAGATTAATATGAGTCTGTGCATTTGGGCAAAGTTTATGCAGTGAAGTACCAGGCTGGCTGAATGATCAGCGCTAGAAGAATAGTGGTAAATACATACGTTTATGTCCTCTTTGTCCCTTCATGTACCCTTTGGCCAGCACAATTTATTGCAAATTTATCTCCAGGTCTTAATCTGTGGAACACAATACGAGGAGATAGTTCTTATTTGGGGTCACTGTGGATTTATGAAAGCAATGAAATGCCATTAGGGATCTTCAGCCACTCAGAGATACTTTTCCTAACTGCCGGAGTTTTCTCCAGCTCACCACACCATTAAGCTAGTGATACTTTCTTCTCTCCTGATTGCAGCTCTCAGACAACCTCTTGCCATATCCACGGGGAACCTTTCTTTTATCCTTGGATACTGTAGAGGAAGACCTGGCTTTTGACAAAAAATGTACGAAAAGTGAATTTTACAAAGCTGAAACTGAGTGGAATGTTCTGAATGCCTAAGCATGGCCTGTCCTGCTGCCTCTGAGACAGCACCGCAGACTGTTTCAGGCATGTATTTCTTTGTTCTAAAAGAACTTGACAATCTTGAAGGACATTTTCAAGAATGAAAAGACCTTCATTACAAACTGAAAATGCTAGTAGGCAGGAGATGTGTTTTCTGGAGGAGGTAACTGGCACCTTTGTTATATTTCCTGACAATCTGACCTTAAAATTGAAAAGAACTTGAATTCATATTTAGCAAAAGCTATTGCAAAAAAAAAGAAGAGACAAACTTACATCTTGTTCAGAATAATAATAGCATCTAGGTCCTACGCAATATTTTTTGGCATTTCATCTGAAAACTTTTTGCTGAAATAACTAGTGCCTTATCTCCACTTCACAAAAATAGAACTTAATCAAGCATGGGAAAAGGGGACAAGGAAACATGAGATGCCCAAGGATGCTCGGTAAATAAGTAGCAGAGCCAGGATGTGATGAGATGACCTTGGCTGGCTTCCAGGTGCCCACCAAGGTCTTCTATCAGTCCTCCTCCATCAACAGGGTGGAGGGAGAAAATGCCATAGAAAAACTTGTGGGTCAAGGTAAAGACAGGGAGAACACTTGTCAGTCACCTTCACAGGCAAAACAGACTCAACTTCTTCCTCACGTTCTACCCCTGCTCCGGTGTGGGGTCCCTGCCATGGGATACAGTCCTTCACAAACCTCTCCCATGTGGGTCCTTCCCACAGTCTTCAGCTCCTCAAGAACCACTCCAGCACGGCTCCTTTTCCACAGGGTGCAGTCCTTCAGAAACAAACTGCTCCAGTGTGAGTCTCCCATGAGTCGAAGCTCCTGCCAGAAAACCTGCATCTGCATGGGCTCCTTTCCACAGGCCACAGTTCCTGCCAGGAGTCTGCTTTGGTGTGGGTTCTTCATGGCCTGCAGCTTTTTTCAGGGCACTCCCAGCTGCTGCAACATGGAGTCCTCCATGGGCTGCAGTGTGGATATCTGCTCCACCGTGGTCCTTTATGGGCTGCAGGGGCACAACCTGTCTTCATCACAGGTTACAGTGTGGATATCTCTGCTCCAGCACCTGGAACTCCTTCTTCACTGACCTTGGTGTCTGCAGGGCCATTTCTCTCACATTTTCTCACTCCTGTCTCACAAACGTTGCACAGTATTTCTTTTTTATCCTTAAATACATTATCATGTAGATGCTACCAATATCACTGATTTGCTCAGGTTTGGGTAATGGTAAGTCCATCTCAGAGCCACCTGGAACTGGCTCTGTCCAACATGGGGGCAGCTCTTGGTGTCTTCTCGCAGAAGCCATCTCTGCAGCACTCCCATCCCCCATCCCTGCCACCTAAACAAAATACACAGGATTAGAGATGGAATCCCACGCTGGGCCTGACCGAGAATGTTACCAATTCTCCTCAAAAGAAGAATTATGTATATTTGAAGTTGCAGCAGTTTTGTTTCAGGTATGAGTTTAAGCTAACACAGATACAGTTAGTACAAGTTGCTTTTATGGAGGATTATGGGTTTGTCTGCAAAGGGAAACTCCTTCAAAGTAAGGTGGACAAGGAGGTCATAGCGACCAAAATACTCCCTTCTACCTGCCTCTGGTCATGTCTATGATGAGCCATGAAAGAAAACTCAAGAGATGGCATGAAAAATCTTTGAGACCCTCACACTTCCAGTCTCCCTCACAGTGTTGGGCCCAGGACCCAATTACCGTTACTGAATTACTTTCTCATGTTTTGCTGCGAAGCAAGGTAGTCACGACTGCTACTCCTTTGGGCTGATGCCTCATGCACACCTTGGAAAGCTACATCAAAGTGATCTATGCCTCAAGTGAAACACTTGAGTTCATTTATTTGTACATGCACCCAAGTTTATCAGTTTTGATAAATATATTGATCAAAACCAATGCCCACTTTCTGTGTAGCCAGTTCCAGAGACTTTAAGGGGTCAGTTTTCTCGGGTGTATCCACTAACCTCTATGTTTTCCACACACATGGTCTTCTCAGGACTGTTTTGTTTGAACAAGATCCATAGCAAGATCAGCAACAGAGCTAAGTTCAGAAAAAGATGTTTAATTTTTCTCATCCCTGTTCAAGCCACTGGGGCTTGTGATCTCTTCAGATCCATTCAGATCCACATTTCCTCTGTTTGGTCCCTGTAAAAAGGGAAATCCATAGTCTGGATCCCTGTGATGACCATTCAGCTTGTTCAACAGCAAGAGTTGCATTTTGGTTCTGTTCGGCAGTCGCATTTTCTCATCTTGCTCTCCAGCACATGTGTAACTCATAAAATTACCTTTTCCAGCCCAAATTCATTAAATTTAACCCACAATAAAATCATTCAAGTTTAAAATTCACCTCTGAACTTTTCAGAGCTGGACCTCAAAACCTAGCAGCTGCCTATCACATACCACTCTTACATATTTCCCTCAGTGTAATCAATTTCAACCTCTGCTGTGCTGGTTGTTGTAGCAATAGTCACTTTTTGTCATTTTCTATAAAGTGCAAATGCTACAGGCCCTTCAGACACTGTCTGCTCTACACACACGGTGAACCCACCTTTAAAAATGTTTCTCATAAATCTTTTCTGTCACCTCTGTTTTGCTAACATTAAATTGAAAAGAGGGGGAAGGGGAAGAAAAAGATCCTCTAAAAAGCTATTCTGGGTTTTGCTTTATAACAATTTATTTTACTTTATTTTATTTTTAACCATAAGCTATCTTTTTTACATTGAAAAGCCAAGTTATTATTTCCTGGAGGTTTACACTTGAAACCTCAGATTGTCAGTTCATTTAATGTCACTTTACTTTATGCTTCATGCCAGTTTTCAGGCTCAGCAAGAATTGACAATGCAATCCTTTCACAGCATCAGCTGGCTGTGTTTTCTTTGACAGCAAGATTTCAAATCAAGGATTTAATAAACTAGTAGCTCTTCCAGTTAGCAGTGAAATGTTCTTTCAATTCCACCACTTAAAGAACATCAAAAAGACCTCAGCTATACAGCAAAGATTATAGCTAAACCAGAAATGCAACTTATTTGCATGCACAGGATCACCAGGGTTTGACTGTTAGAGAGGCAGAAGATGAAGAAATGAAATTTTGCTTAAAATAAATGTGCATGTGAATGTGCATAAGTCTGTAAGCCGACTGTGCGTACAGAGACATGGAAAGAAAGGACAAGAGATTGGAGATGACGCACACAGTGGTTCAATTGCTCATTTGTGGAAGTGTTAAGTAGGTGAAAGGCGGTCTTGTGAAGCTTGCATGCTGAGTTAGCTGGGAAAAGGTGTTACGCTCCCTCAGATGGGTAGCTTCAACTCCAGACCCTCCAGTGCTGAGGTTAACAGTAAATTCCACCGAGCTGCAACCCTTTACACCATTTTCCATCCATTGACTGACCTATCTGCTGTCCCCAGCTTCCCACGTCACGCTTCTGAGTTTGGCCCAGTGTTCACACTCCTGGAGGGGTGGAAATGTAAAAAAATCTCCACCTGTGAAGCCTAGAGGGACCTTTAAAGTACCCAGTGAAAAACATCTTGTATGTCTGCTTTTGTCTCCCTGCAGGGACATGCGGTTGCAGCTCCACTAGGAAACGTGATGAAGAAGGGAGACAAGTGATGGAGAAGAGCAGAAATTCTTGCTAATCCACAGCCATACTTTTAAGCTTCTCGTGTAAAGCCAACACTGATAATGTAGCACTACAGGGATGCACATCTCCACCTGTTGCAGTCAGATTGAGCTGGTGCCCAAGATTGTGCCATAAAACATGCAATACTGGGGGGTGTGGGTCTGAGGAATTGGGTTTTATAGGATATGTTTATTTGTACCCTCATTTTGGGAACTATGCTGTAGCCAGGGGGTGTTTTTAAATTCCTGAATTGAGTTCACAGATCAAATGTATTTGCCACTAGAAATTCCTGGAAAGCAGAGTATTTCTGAGACGTGTTTCAGGTCTTTCTTCCCTGAGCCCTTATTGTCTCTTATAGAAGAACTAGTAATGATGACTCTTTCAATGAAGTAGCTTTTTCTGCTTTCTGCTCCCACCCATCTGGTCCAATCCAAAGTAGCATGGCATCAAATCCTCTCAGCGAGAAATTTTTACTCCTCACACCATTACCTCTCCATTTCTGCTCCGTCTTGCAACTTACCCAAGTTGTATTCACCTACCTTTGCTTTGGAGGAATATGCTTCTTGGAAGCAAAGACCTTAATTGATGTTACTTAACTGAACTTACAGGCCTATCCACATAACAATGCTCACCAAAATTAATCTGAATTAGCTTTTTTAAGTGGATTAATTAAACTACTTTAAACTCCTGTGTGGACACCCTTGTTCAAAATTAAAGAGGCTTAATTCAATTTAACTGAATTAACTTTCAAAGTAAATTAAGCCAAATTGAATTATAGCTATTTCAGTCCACACAGGGATTTAAATTCATATGTTGAGGGCTCCAGTCATGTTAATGGAGCAAACAACTGTAATGAGTTGTTGCAGTCTCCCAGTTTTATATTACCATCTCGCTAGCAGAGGTTACTAGTCCTACCGTCAGAATCAGCAGAACAGAAGTTATGACTGACTTATCCACTGAAGTTCAGTCAGGTACCTTTGAAACCTTTCTTCATTAACAACTTATCTAATACACTAGACTGCAAACAGAAGCAGTTGAGACAGAAGGACACATACTCTACCAGCTCTGCTGGAAAGGTGATTACATCCAATGGGAGAGCAGGACGAAGTCAGAGTGGTAACATCTTATATCATCCCTATATTTCCCAAAACTAACCCACAAGAACCCCTGAACATCTGAGCACAACTCTGCAGAGAGTTCTCATGTAGTAAAAAAAGGAGAGGAAGTGACAGAAATATTTTACACTTTGTTTTTGTAAGTTTGCTTCTCTTTAGGGATGTTTCTTTAGCATATTCTTATGAATGTAATCTCAATCAAGTCAATGCCTATTAAAAGCAGAGAAAATGTAAACAAGCAAACAGATGAGTTAACCGATTTGGTTTACATAGTCTATAATACAAATTCTAAAGTCTTTTTGATTTAATCGTTAAGAAGAACACTTACCTATATTTTTCTCTTCTTCTCTATTTCCTGTCTTTTTCTCTTCAGAGAATCTCCTCTTACCATGCCTGGATAGCTCTTGTCTGTGCACATCCATTTCAGAGAAGCCATTACCAAATTCAAAGTCATCTGTCTCCAGCTTGCCTGCAATCAAAGTAGTTTATCCATCTTCTAAAGTGACTTCATCAAAGAGGGAAGGAATGTGACCAGCCGGCACCTTACCCAGTCAGAAAGCAGCACTGGACTGGAATGTATAGGGCTTGTAGAAGATGGAAGAAATCTACTTATCCGCATTTTGTAGAAAATTTATATCTAATTAAGGTTCACCCTTTTATTTTTAATCACAGAATAACAGAATCATAGAAATTTTTATATTGGAAAAGGTCTTTAAGATCATCAAGTCCAACCATTAACCTAGCACTGCTAAGTCCAGCACTCAATCATGTCCCTCAGCACCACATCTCCCTATCTTTTAAATACCTTCAGGGATGGTGATTCAACCACTTCCTTGGGCAGCCTGTTCCAATGCTTAATAACCCTTTTGGTGAAGAAATTTTTCCTGATATCCTATCTAAGATATCCCTGGTGCAACTTGAGGTC
>JAOXJM010000023.1:114582199-114610082 GCA_026413425.1 Tringa solitaria | reverse complement strand
AGACATTCCAAACCCGCCTGGACACGTTCCTGTGCAACCTGCTCTGGGTGGACCTACTCTGTGAGGAGGGTCGGACTAGATGATCTCCAGAGGTCCCTTCCAACCCCATGCTATTCTGCGATTCTCTACCAAGGAATTTCAGAAACAACGCCCCGCAGGATAAATGAGCAAGGGAGAGTCTCTGTTGGCTGAGATGGAAGGTGGAAGGAATATATGTAATTTACTCCACCTTTATGAAATACCTGTGTTGGTCCATCTCTTCTGGACTGGGATGTGCAAAAAAACTCCCCTTTTTTCTGCTTTTCACGCTACCAAAATTATCCACTCAAGTCAGCAACTGTCTGCTTGCGGCATTCCAGTGAAAACGTCTCACTTTTGTCTTGCAAATAAGCTGAGAATTTTCACAGTGCTTATTTTTTCTTCCAAATTGTTGGGGTCAGGAGGGGACTTAAAATTTTCTTAGTCAAGTTTTGCTGCCTGTAGTTGCAGAGTCAAACTGGGAAAACGTGACTGGAATTTGTGAAAGCTTCCGAGCCAGAGGGCAAGAGGAAAGAAACTCCAAACTTTACATGTTTGGGTAAAGTGGCTTATTTATTTATGGAATAGCAGTTACTTGAGGCTGGCAGCGTTTTAAAATACATTGAAACGAAACTGAAGATGTTCTTAAGTGGTTTAGTTAAAAACAAAATGAAGTACTTCGGTACTGGGATCTACAAGGCAATGAGCTGTGAAAATAAATGAATACATTTGACCGTGATATACGAGTAGCCTCAAATTAGCACCGTTTCTGAATTGAATGCACAAGGCTGTTTTTTTAAGAAATAATTAAATAGAAGCAAACTAACCAATGCGTATTTGATGTGGGTGGATGTAAGGCTGACTGGGTACTGCATTTTGTGAACAGAGATGTTCGCTTTTCAGCTGAAATAACTTGGCCTATACGTGAAGGTGAGTTCTCAGGAAAAGGGTAGGAGAATGAAATGACAGCTTGTATTTAAATTGCGATTAAAGTTTGTTAAACCTCAGCACGGTTGGTATAAAGAAGTAGTAAATTGATGACAGTTTTTGTTAACTTGGCGCATTTCTGGAATGCGGCCGTCCAAATAAGAATTGAACTCACGTAAAATTTGCATTTTCAGTTTGTTTCTTACTTTTCAAATGTAAGACGTGGGGACAAAGACTACTGTTCTGTCCTTTGCCACCGTGGGGACTGCAGAGGTCATTTATGGCAATAACATGGGAGCCTGAAAACGATATTCCTGATTTAAATACTCTGAGCTTGGGTCTGACAGTTTTAATGCGGGACAGGTTTCATAGCCTTAGTGATGAACAGAAGGTCTAATTTAATTTTCTGTTTCAGTTACTACGTTGTGCCATTTATGAAGGTGTCTGTATGGTAGCTCTGATATAAAGTTCAATAAAACCTTGGCTATAGAAGATTTTCTCTTAGAAAATACTATACCGTTACCAACAGGTGCAGTTCTGGGGTAGAATGAAGAGTTATGGTAAATGGACACTACTTGATACTACTCAAAATCTCTGCATTTTTTTGTCCTGTTTCTACAAGTGCCTGTTCCCAAGAAACTTCTTCCCATTTTGGCATTTGCTGATACTGAGCATTACAGGCTGGACAGAAGTATACCCAAACTTCTGGATTGCCAAGTTTTTTGAAACTGCTTCCAGGCCTTGTAATGATTTTGAGTAAAAGAGAGATGAAGCTTCTGCAGGGTCCAGTGAGAGACCATGGAGATGATGAAGGTCCTGGAGCATCTCTGCCCTGAGGAAAGGCTCAGAGCGCTGGGACTGTTCAGCCTGGAGAAGAGAAGGCTCAGGAAGAGGGGAGCACAGAAGATGGAGCCAGGTTCTTTCCAGTGGTGCCCAGCGCCAGGACTTGACACAATGGGCACAAACTGAAACACAGGAGGTTCTCTCTGAACATCAGGAAATATTCTTTTAAATACCTCTAGAGATGGTGACTCCACCACTTCCCCTGGGCAGCCTGTTCCAATGCTTGACAATGCTTTCGGTGAAGAAATGCTTCCTAATATCCATCCTGAACCTCCCCAGTGCAGCTTGAGGCTGTTTCCTCTTGTCCTGTTGCCTGTTACTTGGGAGAAGAGACCAACCCCCACCTTGCTACATCCTCTTTTCAGGTAGTTGTAGAGAGCGATAAGGTCTCCCCTCAGCCTCCTTTTCTCCAGGCTGAACAACCCCAGTTCTCTCAGCCTCTCCTCGGATGACCTGTATCAGATTCCACCTTTCACAAACCAGCTTGTTTGATTACCTTTAGTTTTGAATAGGCTCTTTACCGAAAAACTGTCTTTGATAGATTGAAGGTCTATTTCATAGAATCATAGAGGTTACTCAAATCCCTGATTAGCCTGACTTTGAACACTTCCAATGATGGGGCAAACAGCACTTCTTTGGGCAACCTGTTCCAGTGCTCGGTTGCCCTCATGGTAAAAAAGTGTTTCTTGATGTTCAAGGGAACCTGCTGTGTTTCAATGTGTGCCCATGGCCTTTAGTCCTGGCACTGAGCACTACTGAAAAAGCCTGGCTCCATCCTCTTTGCACCCCTCCATTCAGGTACTTATATATATTGATAAGATCTCACCTGAGCCTTCTCTTCTCTAGACTTGGCTCAAAACCTCTCCAGGGAGTGTGCTAACATTGAATTGCCCTGAGCAACAATGGGTCAGATCAGTTCTTGAGCTTGAACTTGATTAAGGTCAGTACTTCTAGAAAGTTGTTTACCCCATCCTAAAAGAACTCTCCGTGATAGGTAGGTGATACCCACCTCTTTCTCCTGATAAAGAGCACACCAAAGCAAACAGCTTAGCTTAGACTCTAAACTTCTCCTTCTTTGATACCACATAGCAGCCTATCAGGAGGGAATTATTTGGCTTGCCAGTTCATGGTGGGTTGATGTTCCAAACTAGTACAAAGAACTAGAAGAATAAAAACTCTTTTAGTTTGGACTCCTTGCTGTGAATGGTCTAGGATACATAACTTGTAATGAAAACCAGGTTTCCTTGCTCCTGTAAAACCCAGGAAGGATACCATTTATTTTATTTTTTTTTTTTAACCTCCTCGCCTCTCCTATGTTAGCAAATCACTTACCTACCAACATCTGAAAAGCACTCTTTTAACAACATTTGGCTGCCATCCATAACATAAACTGAAAGTATCACCAGCAAATTCACCATTCAGATGCTATGTGATTGCAGCTCATTATATATTGTGCAGTGTTGTTTCTATTTCCTGTCTGAGTAATTTATGTACATATCCAACTGCTCCCAA
This sequence comes from Tringa solitaria, assembly GCA_026413425.1. Taxonomy (NCBI): domain Eukaryota; kingdom Metazoa; phylum Chordata; class Aves; order Charadriiformes; family Scolopacidae; genus Tringa; species Tringa solitaria. Next base: position 114,606,782 of record JAOXJM010000023.1, on the reverse strand, counting down.
AGGGCAGATTTTGCAATGAGATAGACCATTTCAAAATTCACCAGCCCTGAGTACTAGACCACTGCAGGTTGAAACTCATATTTGCTGTTTGTCCCAATAAATACTCAAGGATTCGGGTTCTTGTAAAAAAAAAAAAAAAAGGTGCAAAGGGGAGATGACTGCATTTATGCTAAAATTAGTGTCGGAATTCAAATGAAGAATTTGAAGGGAGAAAGGAGAGAGACATATCTTTCTAAACACTAATCACAGAGGCATAAAAATTAAAGGTAAAACCCAGGTAGACAGAAGTGTAATTCTGTTGCCAGTCGAGTTCTTGACAAGTTCTATTTCCTTCAATAAGTAAAACATTGTGCAATATGAAGTTCTAGGGAAAGGTATTAACAGTCCTTTCCTCCTATGTAGTAAATTGGAACCATTTTCTCCCAGCCTCTTTGAACTCAGTTTTGTTGCACCACAAGCTGACTTAAGGATTGATCCAAAACCCATTTATGTCATCAGGGGTAAGATTTGCATCTCTTAACTTTAGCCAGGTAAAAGTTAGACACCTCATCTAAGCTAGTTACCCTAGGCTCCAGGCAGAGTCAACGGAGGGAAGCCTTCTGAGGCAGATTCATTCTGTTTATCTTAGGAAACATGAATCACCTTAAGAGGAGCTTGTTGCTCTTCACTGACTATAAATGGAGCCATAGGGTGGCAGATTCAGGTTTAAGCAGTTAGCTTGCAGACATTTAACTAAGGGCACATGCATTTCACCCTGGGAAGCTTCTATTTTACTTCTCTGAGCTGCAGACTTGATCTTACATAACTCCAGTAGCTCCAGTTATTCCTTGCAAGGCACTTCAAATGTGGCAACTCAGTCCTAGTCTTTGCATTGAAATGTTTTGCTATCAAAACAACAGTTGTTTACAAGTAAAACACCTTCTAGGCCCGAGAATTAAGCTTGATTTCCAGAACATCAGTTTATATCTTTGTCTACCTTCACTTTGTTTCTCCCATTCACTCACCCTTCAATACATGACCTCCTACTTTCTCCTACATCTATGTGTTTGGACAAGCTCTTGCATGTGCTGACTGGCCAGCTGGCTGCTTTCTCCTCAGAATAAGAAAAGTGATTTAAACTCTGTTTCCCATGGCGAGGGTACTGTTGATTACCTTTCTCTTCCAAAGTCACCAGCTTCTACTAAACTTGTCAGAACATCTTGTCTTTGAGACATCTGTCCTGTCAGCTGACTATGGTTAAAATCAGAGGCATATTTACTGATGGACAGGATATATTCCCTTAAAATTAGACTAAACATATCCTTCCTTGTCACTGAGAAATCTGGTAAAAATTCTAGTAAAGATGTACTTATAGAGCCAGTAAACACCTTTCTTTTTTGGTACAATTCCTCTCTTTGCATAGATGGTATAAGCCACACCACACAAAAACCACAATGCTAGAAAGCACTTGTTTTTCTGGGTATACTGGTAAAACTGCTCTCCTTTCCTACCCCAGATGTTCCAGTCCTATTCTGTGGGACAGTTATCTTACCATATTTATTTTTTACCCACTAGGCACCTTTATTTTTTTCCCCTGGGAATACCTTAGTTTGTTATGCCCTGAAACACAAAGCATTAACAGCCTTTTAGAGAGTGCCAACACATGGTGGAGGTAGCTACCTGCTCTGTTTTCCATAAAATGGGTGTTAATAGGCTCTAGAGGGGTCCCTCAGTAAAGAAACGGAGGAGTTCAAGCATTTATTGACTGGCTTGTATCTTGTAGAAATATTCGAGGTGGAACACAGGAGATGTGGAGAAAAGCCACACAAATGAGAAGCTACTAATGAAGTGTTTTTACAGTTGGAGTTCAGTGTGTGAGCTTGTAAAAGCTGATTAACTATTATTGTGTTTTCATCTAACTGGTTTGATAATTTGTTGGTTAAATGGCTCAGCTGAGAAACCAGTGAGTGTCCTTGGAAACATGCTGGTGTAAGAGTTAAAGACTCAAATCCACATGGAGGGGGCAGGTTTATGTTGTGGATCCATGGTACACTCCTCTTTTAATAAGTGAAAGAAAGAAGTGGCTGAAAAGTCATATTTTGTTCTTGCAGAATACTCTTTGAGCCTATTCCAGTCATGAAACTTGAAATCCTCTTTTGATTTTTTTTCATAATAAAAGCAATTAACAAGTTGATTCTCTTCTTTTTCTTCTTTCTTTCTTGAATTTTTCTTCATCTTTCTTTCTCTCTCTGTCTCTCTCTTTTTCTTCCACCTTCACTAAAGGACTCTGTTTAGAAGAGAATATTCTGGGCTTGATTAACAATTAACTCAAAACAGTTAACTATCACATTAGAGCAGCAACAACAGAATAGGGGACACTTTAAAAAGCAGGTTGGAAAAACTGCAAGCCTCACTTTTCAAAACAAAATTACTGGAAATTTGTAATAGAGGATGGACAGGAGATGTGGAAGTTTGTGTTTATTATAGTTTTATGCTCTGTTTTTACAAAAAGTCTTCCCTGGTTCCCATTTCTGAATTCAAGTGTTGTAAAACCTGTCGGCTACCATAAGAACTGGGAATTTTATGGCCTTAGTGCAGACATATGTCTCTGAATGAACAGGTCCCTGCAAATCCTGCTGATTTTAGTCTGATGATGGTCTTGACTGTCAGTAAAACTGAGCTAGATCTTGGTGGTAAACATTTACTATGTTTAAATTACTAATGAACAAGAAGTCTCTATGTCAGACATCCCAAAAAGGACTCAGCAGATGGATTGGGTGTAATAAACTCATCTCTAACAAACTGAACAGATCAGATTCTTAAAAGAAGGGCTGACTGAAAATCCCAATTCAAAAAATAAAACTGTGTCAAAAAAAAAAGTTGGATGTCTTTTCAGAAAAAAAAAAAAAGTATTTATGTTGTAGTGAAAAAAATCTCCCACAATAATTTGGCTTAGAAAATGCCTGTGAGAACCCGCTGGGCGCTGCAGCTTCTGTTTTTTATATCTTCCTCCAGCATGGTTTGGATTTCCCAGTCACATTGAATCCCTTACAATGCTCTAAGATGTAGGACCCCAGGATGTACTCACTGCCCCTTATTTTGAGAGAAGACCCTGGGTCTTCTCATAGAAGCTCATACAGACCACAAAGGCATCCAAAACCCCATGAGGCACTACAACAATGTTTCTCAGTCAAAACAAGCGGAATTTCACCCTACTTTTCACTAGTTGTCTAAATTATTAGATTTTTTTCTTTTCCATTTTCCAGCCAATTCTACTAAGAAAAAAACCTCTGGAAAAGTAACACAGCCGTAGATATGTTAACCACATTCATGTATTTTTTCAGATGTATTTCATAAAAACGGGGGGTGACTCCCCCATTTAGACTAGGCAGAGTCACAGTCAGGTCTTAAGTTTTATTCTACTTTTTTACAAACAACCTTAAGGGAAAAGAAAGTTAAAAACATAAAAACAACAAAATAATTGCAAAATTTAGTTGCGAATTGATCTCTGGAGGACTGTAATTCGATTTGTAGGGTGAATTACAATATTACATCAGGTTGCTCAAGGCCTTATCCAGTTTGGTTTGGAGTATCTCTAAGGATGAAGATTCCACAACCTCTCTGGGCCAAAGTTCCAGTGTATGATAATTGTCTCTCTTTTTCTTTTTCTTTTTTTTTTTTTTTAAATATGTGATTATAATTTCATTTATTTTAACTTTAGTCTTTTGTCTTGACTTTGTGCATCTCAGATGAGAGTCTGGCTCCATCATCTCTGCAAACTCCCATTAGGTAGCTGAAGACAGGACAGTAATTAGATTGCTCCTTGTCCTTCTCTTCTCAAGGTGGAACAGACCTAGTCTCTTCAGCCTTGTACAAAATGTGCTTCAGTCTCCAACTGCCTTAAAGACCTTCACTGGATGCACTCCAGTTTCACAATATAGGGCTTCCAGTAAGCCAAATAGAGGGGAATAATCATTTTGTTCAATCTGCTGCTACATTTTTGTTAATGTACCCAGTATGAAGTTGGCTTCCATCACCACTTATTCACCTTTAGCTTGTCATCCACAAAGCACCCTTGACCACAGAACTGTTACATGGCCATTAAATCCCCAGCCTATGTAATTTCATGAAATGTCTCTGTCCTGGGTGCAGACTTTTAAGTTTGTGTTTGTTTAAATTCTTAGACTTCTTCCCAGTTCATCCTTCCAGCTTAATTCCTTCTCAGTATCAGTCCCACTCTCCAGGAGAGAGATTCAAGTATGGATTCTCCATATTGAAGAATCACATGCTTTTCTGATGTACAAGAATTGGAAAAAACATCAAGAATGAAAAAGACTCTAGAGAAAAAGAAAAAAAAATAACACCACCACACACTTTTATGTATTTTGAAACCCAGAAAAAGTGAATCAAAGTGTGAGACAACTGAGCGAGCAGAGAAAGACATAACAAGACTGACTGTAAGTTAAAGACAGACAAATTAAAATCAAAAAGCAGTCATGACTTTTGAGCACTGATATAAACAACCAGGACAACTGATAGAGTCTCCAGTTTTTGATGTCTTTAGATTAGGTCCAATTGTCTCTCAATGTGAACTACTTAAGCCAAACACAAATTACTGGTCTTGACACAGGGAAGAGTGGATGAAACGCAATGGCCTGTAGTATGCAGGATGAGAAACTGAATTATCTAATGGACTCTCCCAGGTTAAAGCTTTTGAATTTATGAATAATGTCTGGGATAAAATTGTTGCTGAAATGATACAGATGTCTATAATGATCCCTGCTCATTCTATTGTGTAGGTGCTTTTTCTTGCCAAATGTAACCACATAATGTTTCCAGAAAAATGGGCACTGAGGCACATATGATTCCAGGAATTTTTGTTCCAACAGGACTAATAATATAAACATTGCATTAAATTCAATAACATGGATGTGGACACACGCAGGGTAAATAGACAGATATCATACTTACACTTTACATCTACTTTTATGTCCTATATACACATGTACCATGTAAAACTTATATACATATAGCATATTAAAAAAAAAAAAAAACCTCATAAGTGACCCAGTAATTTCTATGCATTACATGGGAACTCTGTTTCAGCAGCTGGGAGAGATGCTCGTTACCCAAGGCAGCATTCAGCCCAATTTATGACCACCATTTCTCGTCCTCCCATCTCTGCGAAAAGCCTGGGCCACTAGGACCAACAGGTCTTTCTCAGTGGGGCTGAGAAATTGGGGCTCCCCAGCCAGTTAGACCACAGCCCTCATGGATGCAGAGGTAATTCATGCCACATAGGAGCCTTCGTATTTGCCCTTCTATGACATGAGATTCCTGTGGGGCCGTTTCTCTGGCTTGTCTAAACCCCTCTGTATGGTAGCCCTCTAGTACATCTGTTCTCTTCAGTCTGTTGTCATCCACAGACTTGATGATGATGTGTTATTTCTTCTTCAGGTCATAGCTAAAGATCCTGGGATAGATCTCCAGGTAAAGTACAAACTGTTCAGCACTACATTTTCAGCCTGATCTAGCCAGTTTCTCACTCACCTAATGATCTATCCATAATATCGTCCAGAACTATACAGCAACCTACAGTGAATTTTCACATCAAACCTAATATTTAGTATTTTACCTGAAGAGCAGGTGTACAGGAACTAAAACTAATCCATTTTTACAGTTCATGGACTAATTGCACTTTTCCCCTTCATGGTGCAAACGATTTTTCTTAAACCATATCTAGATGAAGTGTTGTTCCTATTGCAGACAAAACCTACTTTTATCATTCAAATGCATTGTTCTGTTTTCAGCCTGAGATATTTCCTAGCAGAAACCCAAGGATTTGAGCCACTATTGCTACAGAGACTTCAAATTTATCAGGATGGTGTTAGAGAATTACTATCCCAGTATTACTGTGTTGACAACAGAAATTCAGTGCCCCTAAAAAACAGAGGAACCAGTCACTCACATCATGTGTTTAGGTTATAAGCTACATAGTAAATAGAGTAAAAAAGATGCATAAAGTCTTTGATGAGTCCTGCTTTTACAGCCATTAATTAAAAAAAAAAAAAAAAGTTCCTGAAACATATATCACCACCAGACAATCAAGAGTGAGAAAGAGAGAGAGAAAGGGAGAGAGAAAAAGCTGGCTCCATGCGGGGCCTTTTTGCTTACAGCTATGAGACAGTGCTGCACTTTCTCCTAATAACCTTGACCTGCTTTTCCTGGCTCAGCAGTAGCATCTGTGTCACATCGGCTTAGCATCTGTTTATCAATCTAACAGCACAAACCTGATTCCTGCTCCTATTCTCTTTGGTGTTCAAGATATTAAAATGACTGAATTAAACCAGCAAAATTCAGGAAGCACGAGACTTAGGGATGGGAACAGATCTACGGACGGGAAAGAAAGGGAGGAAAAAGGAAAAAAAAAAAAGCAGGGAAGAGAAAAATCATATGTAGGAGCTCCATTTATTTATTCTTTATGGATTTAAAGGAGAAATTTCTAATGAGAATTATCACTACTAAAATCTCTCGTGCAGCATTCAGGGTCACATTCTTTCAAAACAGAGAAGGTAGGAATCATCTCGGACTTTTCCATGGATCTTAAGAAAAGACAAGGCAAATGCAATGAGGTAATTGCAATCTTCCTGCAGCCTCTACCTCCAAGTAAAAGAGCAAAACAACAGGGAATAGTTTTTAGTGCAGACCTTTTATAAGCAGGGTGAAAGACACTGGGAACTCCCTGAGCTTTGTGGTTTACTTTTCCCCTTTTGCTACCAGTGCTGTATTCTTTGCAGTTTTGACATGTGTCTGAGCATAAGGATAGTCCTGATTTTGTGGCGTTTTTTCATATTTAATGCTGCCCTGAGAAGATGTGGATTATACCCACACACTTCAACCATTCAGAAGTCCCATATTGGAGATTAACTCCTGCTGTTTGGAAAGGCATAGTCATGTCCAGAGTAGTCACCCCACACAAAACAGCTCCCGACTCCAGAGCTGTTCCAGAAGAAAAGAAAGTTGTCAGCTGGGGAGTTCAATGCCACAAAGGCAGGCCAAAACTGAGGTGTAAAATAGGCCGGTGTTATTTATTGTTTATCATGGCCTTGCTCAGAGCAGAAGGAAATCAGAGCCCCGCTGTGCTGTACATACGTAGCACAGCATTTAGCTTCCAATCCCCCAGACACACAGAAACTAAGACCACAGGGAAAAAAAGAACTGGAGGAATCCTCTGGTCTGCTGGAAACTGCTTCATGAGTCTGAGGTATTGCAGGCTTGAGTAAAAGTCTCATGAGTGTTTAAATCATAAAACAAAATAGCAAAACAGACATCCCCTAAATTGACACACACCCTCTGCCACATCGACACAAATAGACAGGGTTTGGGGTTTTGCCTCCTGTTCAAAAGAAAGTTTTTTTCCAGGATCACAGAATCCCTGATTCCACTAATGCTGCACTGGAAAATTTATTGGGAACTGGTTTTGACAAGTATTCCACCCAGAGACACATCAAGGATCCATCTACTGAAGCATTCTAAATTATCCTCTGGAGATCTCCCATACTTGCTTGCCCTGAGAACTCTAAGATCAAAGGCCAAGATCTGACAGTGGTGTGGCTGAAAGCCAGTGGCATGTAAGAGGTCCTTTTACGATAACATATATACACATCATTATTTATCCTTCCTTCAAAATGCGTTAATGGAGACTTTGGACTACATCAACACTAAGCCAAGTCAAGCTGCTCCACCAGATTTTGTCCCCACCTCCATGATTTGGTGATTGTAAATCAGGGGAGGAAATAGATGGAAAGAAGGGACTCATTGCAGTTATATAAGCTACCAGCTATCAAAACCGTATGACTAGATCTCAGTGTGAGGTAAATACATGATTTACAGTCTAATTCACTGCCCAGGCCACCTCCAGTGAACTTAGATTAGTCAAGAGATGAGTTTGAAAGAGAAAACATATGTAAACAATTGCTGAACCTCCAAAGGCAGTTTCTTCCACAGGGAAGCAAAGGACAAAATGATTTGGACCATACATCTGTGAAGGAGCACACAGCTAATGCCAAGTTTCGTCCAACTTCCAGTTAGTTATTTCAGAGTTCTTCCTAATGCACGCGGAGGTGACATGAACTTGCAATCTGAGCCCCTTTTGCCTTTTTATTTTTAACAGCTTTTCACTGTCTCCATGTTACTTCACCTTTTGTCTGAGTGCAGCACTAGAAACTCTTAGGAAAACCCACCCAATGTCATGGAGACTGTAGGATTTCACCTATATTTCATGAAGGAAAGCTTCATGGTCCCAGGGTTACTCAGAATCTTTCCCTAGCTCATTTTTGCAAAGGCTGGGTTTGATTCACATCAGTAGCTGGCCAGACTTCACTTTAGGATCCCTCACGCTTCAGGCTGAAGGCAAAAAGTGCTGGAGGTGAACAACAGGTTTGGATTGAAATCTGGCTTTTACGGAAACCTGGGCTTTATCACTACAGGATTACATTTATATACAAAATAAGATATAGTTTTAAAAGCATGATATCTGAACTCAAGAATAGAGCTAACTTTTATCCAGAAGACTTTTTGGAGCAGTCAAGAGGTTGTTAAGAGTAAAATCAGCAGGGAGAAGATGTGAAAAGGCAAACTTAACATATACTGCACTTTATTCTACTGTTAACAAACTCAGGAGTTTAAACAAAATGTGTGACAATACAAAAAGCCAGTCTTTTCTTTTTTTCTTTTTTCTTTTTTTTTTAATATCTGTACAAGGAATCTAGATAAGGTGCCAACAGCTCTCACTGATTTGCAGCACTGCAGTATAACTGAAATGTAGGAAGATAGTTGTCATGAATAGTGTATTAAGGTCTCTGGTTATCACCTGTTTAGGAAGAAGTGAATGAACAAGAGAATGGATACATAATGGTGCCTTTCTTACTATAAGTGCATAAGGAGATGAGTTCACACAACAGTCCCATATGTCTCATCTGCCCATTAGTCCCCATCTTCACCAATAGCTTATGAAATCCTTAGCTAACAAATCTATTTTAACAAAGAGGTGGCAAGAGGAGAAAAAGAAGAGAAAGTTTGTTTCCACATGGCTGTGAAGGCCACTTAAAATATGCCCAGGTCAAGCTGAATTCAGCAAATAGTGACTGAGCAGATAGACAAGCCAAAAAATAACAAGAACCAGGTACTGGGACAAAGCTGGGATTGATATGTGGGAGGTCAGTGTCCTGTGGAGGAATCAGAGATATTACCATGGGGCCACATCTTGGTCATACAGGCGTAGAGAGTATAGGATTGTTCAGTTAGTATGGGCAAATCCATTATTGCTTCTGTTCCATTTAGAATGGATTTTTTGATATTACTGAAAATTTAGAAATTTAGGATCTCAGCTGACTATTGATCATGCAAATGTGTTCTGTCTGCATATGTATATCTGCTGGCTTATGAAGTCTGGCTGAGGTATTTGAGAAAGCAGGAGATGTCACAGATCAGTGAATCAAACAGTCTGAGTTACTCCCTGAGCAACTACCCATAATGAAAAAAAAAAAAGGAAGAAAATATCTTTTTAATGGGGGACTTCAATTTGGGAGACATATGCAGCCAGCAGTAAACTTCTCTTCAAATTTAAGAAGAATATGAAGATGAATTAATTATGGGCTGGCAGTTGGTGGTAGCCTAGGGACCAACTGTTATTATCAGATTGCACTCCATACAGACAGAGGACAGGATGAACCAATAATAAACACAGTTGACACTCCAAAATAATTCCTTTCTCAAAACTGGGAAATTAGAATGAGATTTAATAGGTAGGAAAAAAAATCAGGAAAATGAGAATGAAGGTTGGGATTTTTTTAAGAGGAGATTATGAAGCTACTTTGGGTAAAAGTAAAACTTTGTTCAAAGGCAAAGGAAATGCACTAATTAGAAATAAGAATGCAACATGTGATGATGGGAAAGAAATAGACCTTAACACACACAGCAATATAAATTAAACATTATAAAGTGTAGAAAATTGATAAGGGAAGCTAAAGACATCAAAGAAAATCCCATGGTTAGGAAGATTAATGACAATGAACTTAATTTTTAGGAATAATTAGGAACAAAATAAATCCTACAAATAGCACAAGACCATTTAGTAATGTAAATTGGGAAACTGTTTAAACTGTACAGTGTAGGGTCAGATCTCCATACGTTTCTGTTTATCTAATAAGGCTTGAACAATTTGCATCCTCAAAGAACGGATACACTGAGGAAAGCTCTATATCCTGTAATTTTAAAAGTCATTATTAAATTAGTCTTATGGCAACTTTTCTAGTATTTTTTCTAGGGTCAGCTTCAAAGTAATCAGTCTATCGTTCTTGTCAGTTCATTTATCTGTTTTTAAATATACTGATATGACACCAGAATATTTCCCTTTCTAGAATTTCTTTGTTATGCCAAGATTATTAAAACTTAACATCAGCATTTGACTGTGGGATTCTCTGATGAAATTATAAGACCATTTGATAGACTATATAGGTAACCTAATATATCTGAAGGTGTTTAAGATTACTATCACATATTATAACACACACCAAAAAAAAACAACACTCTGAACCTTAAGGAAATTCCATAACAAGAAAGCAAGCATTCAATAGAACAAAAAAATGGACAATAAATATTTTTAAAACAGGCTTCACAGAGGAAGAAGCACTGAATAAAGGATGTTTCAGACTAATTTTGTGAGGAAAAAAAATGGCTACTCAAAATTACATGGTCTGAAAATAAATATAAATGAATGTTGTTAAAATACTTTAAAATCAACATAGAAAAGCACAAAATGATATGACCAAGCAACCAGACAAAGTAACCTTAATAAGTTGATAAACCAAGTTCAAGAAAAGATACATCTCAGTACTGTTACAAGGAAACGTGTGAACAAGGAGTGAGGGCACATCTAGAGAGTGGTGTCTATATCCCAACAAGTAGTGACTGTGAAAAGGACCTAGTATGGTGCTGAAGCAGGAAAAAGGGCTTTGGCAAAATGTTTAGGCAAACAGAAGTTATAATAGAGTGTGAAAGGGTTGAACACAATAGTCTGTGAAATACCAAACCTTAGTCTGGGTGATCTAATGGGCCCTTCTGGCCTAACCTGTGAATGTTGATGAGACTTATTTCATCCTAACGGATTTTTCTATTCCCTGTTAGACATTCTAGGATGTTATTGCTGAACGTAACAGTGTTTCATAGCAGCACAGGTTTTTTAAGCTAGAATGGACCATTATAGTCTGACCTCATGTATAATGGGGCTACTCTAGCTATTTTGCAGCCTCTGACCCAAAACACGTTGCTGAACCTGCTAAGAATATGAACATGCCATTCAGGAAATCTGAATGTGATCTTTGATTGCTAAACAAACAAATTAATCAGAAGTTCATAAATGAAGATTAAATACCTCAAGCAAATGCTTCCTTTCTACCCCTGTTGATGTGGACAACTGCCAAATCTCCAACTCTGTCTACAGGATGGACTAGCCCTAGGTAATATGAATTATTGCTCTAGTGAGAGGTGTCCCTGCCCATGGCAGGGGGGTTGGAACTAGATGATCTTTAAAGTCCCTTCCAACTCTAACCATTCTATGATTCTATGATAATGTAAATTATTCCAGTGTTTCACAATACTTTTTTACCAAATGATTCATGTATCAAACCAAAACCTTTTCCACATTCAAAGCATATTTTTTTACAAAGAATGCTAGAGTGGGATCCTACCTAACTAGTTTAGTCCTACTCTTTTAGTTATCCCTTAGTTTAATCCAATGAAATTTTAAGCAATCTGAGAGCTTTCCCATCAGCATCCACATTCCCCATATGGTCAACAGTTAAGGGATGCTTTTGAAGCCTTGCAAAGGAAGACATTTTTTTGCCACAAATGGACATTTGACATCATTTGACTATCTTCTTAGCAACACACACATGCACATGCACACTCACCAAAAAAAGAACCACTTATGAAGAAGGAAAGGAACAGATAATTTGTTTTGTATTGTTTTCTGAAGTGGCATCACTATATTTTGTCTGGGTTAATACAATAAGCAAAGCATGATCTTCCAAGGATAGCTTCAGAGTTCAGAGCACTGCCTTTTGCAGTCTAATTTGTGTCTGGTCCAAGAACAGGATAGTTTTATAAAAGCTTTTTTTCTGACTCCATGTTTGAATAGTCTCAAATGCCTCATGTCACCAAGGACCTGACCTACTCATGCCATAAATTAGAGTATCCCCAATGCTACTCTAATTTCCATCATTATGCTTGTACAACAAGGCACTTGTTCTAATGACAAGGAAAGTGTGGTTTGAAGGAATGTTCCAGATAGTGTTATTTTACTTATGCTCTTGACACCAAAAAGTGGTTTATACAGGAACTACTAAGCTTGCTCTTCACCATCTGGAAATTTACCCACGCAGAAGAAACTCCCAAGGGGACGGTTAAACTGGTTTTCCAACTGCTAAACAGCCTCAGCGAAGACCAACATCTGGTCAAAGTATCCTGTCAGGGACCTATGCTCACTGTGCATAACAAACATGGCTCACTATTATTCTTGGTTTATTTTCTTCTGTCACTTGAGATCATAAGGAGAAAAAAGCAGCAGATAGAGAGGAGAAAGGCAGGCAAAAATAATGTAGTAAAAAATGTAAATATTTTCAGAAATTATAAGTTTAAAATGACATAACCTTCCTTCAGAACACACAGCAGCAACATTTTCTAGAAGACTACGGCTTTGTCCTAGAGCCACTAGTTAATGTTCATAACGCTGTTGTGTCATTTACCACTGGAAAACTGCAGCGCACCACAAATACTGTGAATTGTTCTTAGATCTTTCATACCTGAGATTGTCTTGACAGGACCGAACAAATCTGTTCATCCTTTCTTGCATTTCCAGTCACCCACTCTCATCCACCAGAAAGAACACTTCATCTCAAAGAGCTTTTGGAGCCAGCCTTAGTCATCTTACTTCTGATTCACAAGCAGCACTGATTGAAAAATCCCATAATTTCTTAAATGTTTGTTATCCACAGCTCCCTCTGATCTATAGCAGATACAGTTTTATCACACTGGTATTCCACGGTACTTGCAGATCAGTGCTCAATGAATCTAGCTTGAGTATGTTATACTTTATGCTTGTGTTCAGGCAATTTAGTACTTCTAACATGACAACGAGTTTTGGGGAGCTGCTGACACATCCCAAACTCTGGAGAAGCATCTTTTCTACCCTATCTCTTTATCTGGAAAGATCTGTTTGTTCAAATACCTTGCTCCTATATTTCTTTTCCAGTCTCCTTTTGATGAACAACTTTTAACTTCCTGCTTCCTTTCCACAAAAGAAATTTTCCAGGCAGCTCTTCTCCCATCAGCCCAGGTATCTCTCATGGTGGTTCATTAAGAATAAACATATTTCTCTGCTCCAAAAGTTAATCCATGATTCATTTTACCCATCACTTATTTTTCCTGTTTGTTACCTGATGCCTTCCTAGACCTCCAACATCTTCAGCCATTCTCCACACCTTTGGGGAGAATGACACTTTTTCCTGACTCCCTTAAATCCATCTTCATTCAGATTGTTCCTACGGTGCCACACCAGAAAAGTAAAAAATCCTATCGAAGTATCGCCTTGACTGTCTTTTGTACCTTGAGCTTGATTTTTCAAGAACCTTGCCAGTCCTTCCAACTCTCATTCATTTTTTCTCCATAAGCCCTTTCACTGTTAAAAATCCCTTTATGTTTCTAAAGTCCAATGTTATCAGTATCTTCTATTATCTCTTTTGGTATTATTAGATAGGTTTGTGCATTTTCTTAATATTATTGCTGGGGTTTGTTATTTCTAACATGAGAATAGAATGTACAAAAAAAAAATGGGTTTTCCCTTTTTACTTTTAATAGGCCCATACTTTGGCAATACCTGGGCTTTTGTTTTTCCTCTAATGGGGCATTTATTCCTCTGAGACGCTGGTCACAGTGAGGAGAATATTTATGTGGTAATAAAAAATGTTAACAGAAGGTTGTTTGGATCTAATAGTCTCAGGTATTTCAACACATCTTTGCTTGTCATGTGTCATGCTGAATTACATCGTGGCCTGCATGTGACAGCAGCCCATAATGTGACCCATGTAGTATAGTTTGAAATGTAATGTAGTGGGAGGGGGGCTTAAAGGGAAAAAACACTCATTCCTGCGGGATAAAAGCTGTGGATTCAGAAAGAAAGCAACTTCGAACTGTCAGGGAACTGAAAAAGATTAAATGATAGGTAGGCAACAAGCTTACAAAGAAATCTGCAATAATAGATTAAATGATACCTGTAACACATTACATTAATATTAATAACTTTCATTAATATTTTTCAGTTTTACAGCACAGATCATTTTTTGTCTGAGTCATCAAGACACTACTCAATGTTAATCTGTCAATTCACGCTTGGCAAATTATAAATGGTTTATAATTAAATACAAATACAGAAAGGTAAATAAACATTCACAGAGGATAAATGGCTGGCTGGGACACAGGGACAGAGCCATGGAGAGAAACCAGGTGTCCTGATTCTCAGGGCTGAGCTTTAGCCTTTTGGTAACATCCCTTTCCACCAATCATGCACTTATACTAATAGACCCTGGCTTCAGAAAAGATTTTCTTCTTTACTGAATATTATGGTTGTATCAGGGAGGAAAAGAGAGAGAGGATACGACAGATTTCCATTTGAGGTAAAGGAATGAAAAAGTCCTTCTGTTCTTACAGAGGATCTGATTCTCTGGGGAAACGATGCCATTTGCCTAGAAGAGGGAAAAAATGAAAAAAAAAGCAAAACTGTTTTTTTCTGGCAGAAATGGTGAAATTTCACCCTTCAGCAATTTGGGGAAAACTGATAGTTGTGGACACTTCTCAGCCTGGGTAGCACAGCGAAAGGCTGCACCATGCGAACTGGCAGATGCAAAGAGAGAGAGAGATAAAAAATAAAAAATAGCACTTTATAACTCTCCAGCAGTCTGTCCAGCTCAGTTAATCTGCTCTGCAGTCCCCCCTGCTCTCACAGGGCTGGTGTAAACTCGGAGAGGAGAGAAATGTGCTAGTTTTTGCCAGCTGAGAATCCAGCACATGATAAAAGAGATCGTTATGAGCCACTGGTGAAGGGGCTGCACTGGGGGAATATGTTCTTTAACCAACCCGTGCCCAATCACAGCCCTTCTTTCCTGTGTGAAACGCAAACAGGAATCATAGAATTGTCTAGGTTGGAATGGACCTTTTAAATCGGGTCCAACCGTCAACCCAACACTGACAAAAACCATCACTAAAGCATTCCTTCAGCACCATGTTTGCCCAGCTTTTAGTTACCTCCAGAGATAACAATTCCACCACTTCCCTAGGAAGCTGGTTCTTATACCGGATAACCCTTTCAGTGTAGAAATTTTTCCTAATATCCATCCTAAACCCCCCGGGTGCAACTTGAGGCTGTTTACTCTTGTCCTGTCACCTGTTTCTTGAGAAAAGAGACCAAACCCCTGCTCTCTACGCTCTCCTTTCAGGTAGAGAGCAATAAGGTCTCCCTTCAGCCTCCTTTTCTCCAGGTTGAACACCCCCAGCTACTTCAGCTGCTCCTCATAAGACTTGTTCTCCAGACCCCTCACCAGCAACACAATCCCCTCAATTACAACGCAGATCAGACCAACTAAGTCTAGCCCATTTTTGGAGTTACAGATGGAATCAGGGCCATGATACAGCTTTGAGAGAGAAAGCCACAAAGGACCATGGTGAAAAGTCCTAACACAAGACAAAATGTGCTTGCTTTATTTTGCACAAATAAATACTGGAAAATAAGTTCTGTTTTAAAACTGGAAAAAAGTTACTAAGGACAGCTTGTCACCAGAAAAGGTCATTGCATTTAGTTCAAAAGGCTTCAAGTGAACAAATTCATATTGATCAGACTTCTTTTCCCTTTGAATGCCATGATGAATTAGAAGATTAATGTTAGTAACATTTGATTATTACACCATAATTGCTATATAATGCCATATACTTTTTTCAAAGCAGAGAATGTAATTTGAATTGCTAATATAAAATTAAAATTTACATTGCAGTCTGTTGTTATAATTCTTAATATTATTAAATTTCAGAATTGCCTGGCTTTAAAACAAGAAAAAATTTCAAGGGTTTTTCCTTGCATGGGTCTCCATTTTTTAAGAGTCCATACCTTAACCTAGTTTAAGGCCACTGTATCAGAAAAGGGGTAACCATTTCCCAAAGCAGTAATGACTTGTCAGGGAAGGACAAGATTCTAAATAATGTTTAATTCACCATTTAGGTCATCTCAGTGGGTGCTCCAGAAGGGAATGCTGCTTCTGGCAATGTGTTGCAGTGAGAAGCACCCCAGAATATAAGTAATATAACAGGAGAAACAGGGTCAGTATTCAAAAATACAGTAATGTCACATACGAGTGAACACTTGAATGTCCATTTGAATGATGTTTGGTCAATAATTATTGAAACTTTACCAAAAAGAATTCCACAGGAACCTATAAAAGTACCTGGGTATAGTACTTATATACTCAATAATCTCAAATAGCCTAATGCTATTTGAGATGCCCCAGGGTACCTGAGACCACCTGGCAGATATATCCCAGGATCTACAGGAGACCAATGCCCAACTGGTCTGGCAGCTGGAAGCCAGGTGGAAAACCTAGAGTATCTCCAATGGCACTGAAGACTTAAGTTTAGGAATATAAATTGAGCCCCCTGTTTCTCTCCATTGACTATAAAGGTAACTGGAGGAAACTGGTTCCAATATAGACACTCATGGATCTATTCAGTCACTCACACATAGGCATCTTGTGCCATCTGAGACCTCATAGGTTTCCCCCCTGGCCTCCAGCTGCCACTCCAGAAGGCTGCTGGTTTCCATCAGTCCTATGTCATATCTGTCAGTGTTGTGCAGATGTCTTGGATATCCTGAAGTACCTCAAATGGCACGAGAAGCCTATGTTAAGGCATCTGAATTCTGCTACTATAATAAGATTCAGCTTCAGATTTAGACAAAGCTCCAGATTTAAACACAGGCTTCTAGTGACATTTGAGATGCTTCAACATTCCTGAGACATCTGCACAACACTGGCAGATGTGACAGAAGCCTTACAGGAGACCCACAAGGTCTGGAGCAGAAACTGGAAGCCAAATGGAAAACCTTACAGTGCGTGTAGAGAACTGAATCTTTTCTGAAGTCAACACAGCCAACAGTCCAGTTGACTGTCCAGATAATCAGATGGAGGTGGTTATTCCAGGATGAGATTGCTACCTGCCCAAGCTCTATTGGTTGTTTTGATAAGATCTCCCTTGATTTAATGGAAACTTCAGTGAAGGAGTGAGTATCTCTTTCATATTAAGGAACAGATTTTTTTATTAAGAAGGTTTCATCCTAAAGTTCCCGCTGTTTCCATTGGTCTCTCAAGCACTCATGTATAAATAATATGGGAAGAAATTATGTGTTTGCCTAGTCCAGCTCAGACGTGGACTTCTCCCTAAAACTTCTGTTGCAGATTCAGACAGTAAAGCTTTAACTGAGCTATTAAAGTCTTTGCCAGCAATTTAAATCTCCAAGTTTGGAGCTCAGCAGAGGTATCTTTTCTAGCAGATTCTGCACATCACACTTTATGCTTCTGTAGTTAATGTTGAGACATGAGTCAAAGAGAGGTAGTTCTTCACTGTTTCCACAATAGACTGAAGCTGTTGCTTTGAGAGAAGGGGTGTGAAGAGCAGTGTAACCATACTCTGTAGCCTGGTAAAAGGTTATTCTCCCTGGGACTTAAGGAAATGTCATGTTCTGCTGAGCATCAATGTTTTTCAAAGCTTTCTGCCTCTGCCCTTAATAGGCAGGATGTCTATTTTGATGCTTCTGCAAAGGATAAACTTGAGGCAGATTTGAGATTAATGTAACTTCCTACTCAAGTCACTAACCTTCCTGAAGTGATTTTTTTTAGATTTGGAAAATGTTGGCTATGACTTCAAAGGCATTCCTGTCTGGCCTCAAATTCTCACTCTGTCCTCTTTGCCTTGTCACAACATTACATGATAAACATCAGGAGGCAACACAGCCTGTGGTAGGAGGGCCCAGACATAACTGGCCACAAAGGCTGATGGGATTTGTAGGCAAGTTGTGTAAATGGGAAATTTGGTCTCCAGGAACTGAGCTTTAGTAGCACACAAGGCTAACAACTCCCCCAAGACCTCAATCTGCACATATGTAGCCAATGAGATTTCAATATTGAATAAAAGAGTCACTTTGAAATTCCATCTACCCTGCCTTTTTCTTCCTTTACAGCATTTCAGGGGTAACACAATAACCAAGTAATGCAATAATAACAAAAATAACTCTAACAAGCTACGCTTGATTCCACTGCAGCGCAGCCTAAAAGGGCAATCTTTTCTTTCTTTTAATAATGCTTTTATTGCACAAATTTAACAGAATTATGCCCTAATTATAGTGGATTTCTTTTTTATTTGCCACTGGGAGGAAATACAGCAGATGAAGCTGTTTGAGAGTGCATGGTTCATACAGCTGTATTAAATGCTTCCAACTGCTGTCTTTATGGTTGTTAACAAGTCAGGACCAGACATGCATGCATTTTCTGAGTGCCTTTGAGGATGGCATGGATTATACTTGTATATTTATTAGAGCTGCTCAACTCATTCACTGAGAAATAACGTCTGACCACGCTTTCAGAACTGTCATCTACAGCACAATGAGAAATAAATGGATCCCTAGAGACAGACAAATCACATTCTGCATAACTTAGGGTCTAAAAGTTAGTTGCCTGTATTTAGTCTACATCACTTACACTTCTTTTGGAATCAACGCAGGAAAATAAACAGTTCCTGAAGGGCTTCCTTTCTCCCTAAAGGAGGTGTGTAGAGTAGGTCACTAAATGGACTCTCAGAAGACCCCTATTTCTTTCCATCAATTTTAAAGAGAGCTTGGTGTGAGTATTTCACAGGTAAAAATCTAATTTTTAAACATGTAAATTTGGGTAAGATGAATCCTACACCAAAAGTTTAATTCTTTTAGGATACCAAGAAAAACTGAGCACATTCAGTAGGAAGCCTTACACATTCCTTAGCAAGCAGGATGAGAAAAAAAGGCAACCAAGTCTCTTGATCTTACTGGCTTCTGCACCTTCCTCCTCCCTACCTACAGACTGAGTTGTTCATTCCTGTCCTGCTGCAATCAGTGCACGCATAGTTATACCCACATAGGTCAGATTACAAGCTGGCAGCATGGGAGTCTAGATTTGGAATCACTTTGGCCTTGTGATATTTTGGGTGCCAAGTGTGAAACAGGTGCTCGATTTTCATAAAATCATGATCGCACATGCTAACCCACACCAAAGCAAACAAAGCAAAGTTGCCATCCAAAGTAACCGGTTTTCAAATATAGATTTTCAAAAGCCATAGCTTATATCAGCATCTCATGTCATTGGTGTAAATCCAGAATAACTTGAATAGTTCCATTAACAAAACAGGTGTTGGCTCTTTGACTGCTGGCAAATCCAATAGATCAGGTTCAGATTACTGATTACTGATAAGTCTCAATAAAGTTTTAAATATTCAAATGTTTTATCTTAATTTCCAAACCATGGATCAGCAAGCAATTTACATTTAAAAGATAATTTTGGGTTTGGTTTTTTTTTTTCTCTTTTACTAGATTGCCCATCAAAAGGAGTTTGCACATCATCCTCAGCAAATGCTTGTAGCACATCAAGATCATCATGGCACAATACAATCTGGAAGAGATCCCAACAGGAATACAATTCCATTTAGAAATTGTCAAGTGTTTTTCAATTTCTTCCTTGTCGTGGCTGATTTAATAGGACCAAGAGGTGGATAAGATCAGCTAGTTAATATTAGTTCTCAGGTTTCCAGTTTTGCCTGGGAAGTTTTTCCTTCTTGTTTATTGAAAAGTGTCCAGCTCAAGGGAAGCAAAGTAGGTGTCTATTAACCCTAGAAAGAACTTTAAAGTTATAATGTTTAAAAAAAATCACAAACATTTACTATGTTTCCAATAAGTGAATTTTCTTGTTAGAACTGACAAATTACCAACAAAGATCAATCCTTTTATTTTTTAGAAGAATTTGCTGCGGAAAGAAGAAATGTTATGGGGAATGAGGAGAACCAGAGTCCATCTGCCAAATCAGAAGAACAGAATAAAACCAGTGCTACGTGAAAAAAGATGGTCGCGAATTCCTCATAGAGACCAATTAGACCAAATAAAAATGTTCTTTTGGCGTTGTATTTAGTCTGTAAGGCTTTAACTTCAGTTCTCATCTCTGCCCTATAATTTCTGTGTGACTTGGTTAAAACATTTACTTTTCATGTATTTTTGATTTTTTTTATATTTATGGTGGGAAAATAATAGTTCTTTTCCTCATGAGGGGTTGTGTAGCTCATTATTGTTTGATAGTTGTCTTCTGGGGATGTTTTAAGTAGAATCATTTGCCTCTTGAGGCCAAAATGACCTCCCCAGGTCCCTCTTGGCCCAATTTTCTAAGCCTCCGTGATTGCTTTTTAGATGCTGCAGTAACAGAGAGCATGTGATGACCTAGACAGATACTTTTAAGTGACTCAACCAACAGAGCATCTGTGGTTACCTCTGGGAGACTCTTTCACAAATGATCTAACAGACACTTGAGAAGTTTGTCTAGATATCCAACCTCATTTTCCCTTTGCTCAATTTCATCTCATTGCCCCTAGTTATGAATCTGTGAACCACCCTCCACAATCTCTCTCCCTCCTCGCTGCACACATCCTTCAAATACTCACAGAACTGCGAACATCTTCTCAAAACACAGTTGGGGACAGCAGGGGAGAGGAGCGGACGAGCACCTCTTTCGAGCCCCCAAGCACTCAGGAAGAGAGCACACAGCCTGCAGAGATGCCCATGTGGATTGCCTATATTAGAGCAGTAAGCACCTGAGGAGAAACCCACCTGGTGAGTGAGCTTGCTTTCATTTTAAAAAAAAAAAAAAAATCATCAAATACTGTTTGCCTTACGATCTTAATTCAAGCACTTAATTAAAGCCAACAGAGGATTCTAAAGTAAGGAGAAAAATTAGAGCAACAACTTTTTAATTACGCTGTAGGCATTTTCTCTCTTACTTATTCTTCCTCCAAAAATCAAACAACTCCTCCTCTAAACACACATTTAGACAAAGACGATGACAGAGTGATATTATGGGCTGGAGCTTGCTTAGTGCTTAGGAAGCAAGTGCTGGAGGCTGCCTGCTCAAATCCATGACCTAAATAACATGGTCACCTCTTAGAAGGCATCGCTCCTGGGTCATTCCTTAACATCCTTTTCTCCAGGTCATGGGAAATGAGCAGAAGAAAGAAGGGACAGCAGGCAACTAAAATGGTGGTTCCTTCCAGGAATGTCTACCAAGTGGAAAAACTTTCTAGTCATGCAGGAGTGTTATTCTTCCACTGGTGTGCAAGTTCCTGCCTGCCTCCAGATAGCTGGAGAAATGAAAAAACTCCTGTCATCTCCTGGAACAATGCAGCTCTTGCCTCTCAACAGTAAAGAGCTGAACCTACATCACCCATTCTTGTTCTGCACTATCACTAGTGGCATAACAAAAAGGTTTGTCTTTACAGATAGCAGGTGATTTTATATTACTTGGGGTGGACGGAGAAATATTGACACGGACATGGTGAAGCTTTAAAGGAAGATCCTGCTCAAGTTTGACAGAAATACCAGGATCCATCAAAAAGATATGAATGGAGTTACTTCCTTTGTGAGTGTAACACCTCCTGTGATTTTATCAGTCCTGCCCGCTTAAAGGCACCCTGTGTCAATCTGCAAAAGGAGACAGAAGATACAATCCTCCTTCTAGAAGAAGTCTGACTTTGGAAAACTATGGTTTGTACTGAGCTTCATTCAGGAGGACACATTTATCGAAGTCTGTGGAACTTGACAGGGTAAGTCTCAGCAGATCATTTCCACAAAGCATATTAAAGAACAGAGGTCTTAGGAAAATGAACTTGGCACCACACAGAAGAGCTTAACCATGAGTTCAGTACAATCCACACAAAGTTCCCATTCAAATTTCAAACCACCTTCTTGCCTACACTCACTCTGCCGTGGGTTGCTGGAATAACTAATTCCTCAGTTGGTGGTTGTTTCCTTTTTCTGTCTTTTGGTCTAGAAGGCAAGGAGGAAAAGTTAAAACTGATAGGAGGAGAACATTTTGAACACTTCTGAAGGTAGTCTAAAGTTACGGTTACAAAAGGGTAAAAACTGATCAGACCAAGTCTTGCTAACAGTGAGGGAAGAGATCCTGACGATCGCAGAACTGGATCTAATTGGCATTCATTTGCAAGAACATTGTCTTTGTGTGAACAGGACCAGATGTCTCATGTCTCAGCCTTTCTAGGACAACAGGCTGGATATTTTTCTTGGCTTGACTTTCCTTTGTGCTGAATGGTCGGACCGGTGTGTCTACCTCGCTTAACCTCTGCATTCAAGACACCCTAGATGGGACTCCCAGGATGCAAATCCCATCACACATTGTGGGATGACAGGGAGACAAACCAGCTAGAAACTTTTCTGAGATTAAATATGATTTTTCACAATCGTTTTCTGACAAATAAGGGACAACACAGCCAAAATGGAAAATCAGTCATATTCTGCTTCTTTCTAACCTTTGGAGTGTCAAATGATGGAATAAAACCAATTATAATTGGCTGAAGAGCAGGATTTTGAGTTGTCAGGAAATTATAGTGTTCTTTAAATATAATGTAAATGTCTAAATTGGCCTGAAACAAAACCATTGCAATATTTCACATCAATGAGAAATGCCTGTGGCTCAGAGAAACTCAAATTATTTCAGTGTTACTGCTGAAAGTAAGAATCATGAATTAACAAGTGTCCTCTTTATAGGAGATATGAAGGCAGCTTCCAGAACCCCACAAAGCCTGGGGGCTCATCCTACCTCTTCCTAGGATAAAGTCTTAGTCCTAGAGCAAGAAAGCTAGTTTAGGTAACTCTGTGTCCAACAGGACTCCTCTGAGTATTTATACTCCTTGCTGCAGAGATGGGACTTGACCCAGAGTGAGTTAACATTTGTAAAGATTTGAAAGTCTTAATTTCATAACAGAAATCTGAAAAGCTCTAAGATTTCTGGGTTTTACAGCTCTGTATGTACTAGTAAACTCAACATAATCCAGACATGGCCTAAGCCAGGGTTGTCATCTTTCCCTGCTGCTTAATTGTTAGGACACTCCCTTGCATGGATTTCACCTCTGCCAAGTCACGTTCTCTCGGACAATGTTTCATGGGTTAGCCAAGACAGTCCTAGATAAATCCAGCCTTTATCTGGAGAAAATGTCATCAAATTTGAGATCTTAAAAACCACAATAATAATAATCTGTAAAGTCACATGGAACAATCAGTTTTTCCTTTTCTGATTTATTTTGCTAAATTTCTCTTAAAGGACAGGATAGCCCATTGTAGCCCCAGTTGAAATCACTCCTATCTATTTAATAAGCCTCTTGTCTGATATTTCACAAAACACTTCACTGGCCTGTGTTTTAGCTCCCCACCTGTAATCATTCTGTCTCTCATCTATTATTATTGTCTATCTCAATTAAATATCAAGAATATGTTTGAGAATAAAGCCTGGATTTGGGCTGCAGCATTTTGATCTCACTGGTTGCATTTATCTCTGAAGGAACTGGAACTGAAAAAAAAGAGAGAGGAGATGTAGAAGCAACATCAGTAAAACATGTTCTAATAATATGACCTTCCAGGTCAACTAGATACTACCAAAAACATCACCTAAAAGATTTTAAATCTGAATTTAAACAAAAATTCTAAAAAGAATCAAGCAACCCTGTTAACATCATATCTACCAGATGATTTGCTGTAGCAGCATTTTCCCATCTCCAAATCTATCTGTCCCTGAAAACTTCTGGTTACATAACATATGTTTGAATTTTCCTTCTTTATATTTTTTACTGTGTTTTTGGAGGAGACTCAGGAGATGGTAGAAATCATTTTCTACCCCATTGCAATATGCTCTACAGATACTGACTACATCGACCTTATCCTGCAACTTCAACACCTTTGACTGGCAGCTGCTTTTTCCTTCTTGTTAGTATGTCAGAAGAGTGTGAGGAGTGTGTCCTGAACAGCTGCCTTTCTTTTTTATGATCTTTGCCATTAAAATGACAAATATGGACTATCTATCAAAACAGCATGACAATTGGCATTTTTTAATGTGAGAAATGTATTAAGAGCAGGAGACAGTATATAAAACACCCAACCTGGCCCTTAAAAATGATCGTATGCTTTCTGACCAATCTGAAAAATTTCATTTTTTGTAATGTTAGTATCAAAAATAATTTCATAGCATGAAGCCATCCCCAGAGTTGACAGATAAGAGGGGGACTAGTTTTATCTTGTGGGTGTGATTCACATATATATCTGAGACTGATATAGTTCTATTCTCAGTCAAATCAGTGGTAAAAGTCTCAGTCAGAAAAGGATAATCTTGAATATTTTTGAAATTTCCATTCAGTGCTTTGAATGTGCTTT
>JAOXJM010000023.1:114555344-114582099 GCA_026413425.1 Tringa solitaria | reverse complement strand
ATTTCCATTCAGTGCTTTGAATGTGCTTTGAATGTGCTTTTCACACACCAACCTACCTAGCTGCTGCTTATATGGGACCAATTACTATCTGACATTAGTCATTAATAGATTTCTTCTCTCAATAGACTTGTGACCATGGAAGCAAATATTTTTTTCTGCTTTACACAGACATACCAGAACTAAAGAAAGGTATAAAATTGTCTGCCTTTGAGACTAATGCCCTTATTTAATCACAGAACATGGGAAGCAACTATAAGCATCTTTCCCACATTGTCCCAAATATTATACTTGTATCCCGGTGCTTAGGATCAAAGAATATCTCAGTTCCTTGCCCTCATATCCTCATTCAGTCTTTGGCTTTGTAGATGGGTGTGCCAGAAAGGGCCCCTCATATTCCCAGTCGTAGGGATTATTTTTGTCATATCGACATTTGTCCAGAAGATACTAAACTAAGAATGCTTATTTATTCCATGCACGCAAGTTAGACATCACCCTTACCCTCCCTCAATCTGATTTTTAAAATGTTCTTCAGTAAATAAATTATGGAGAGCTTTTCAATAAGATTAACTTGGGAACAGCTCTTAAAAGAGAATATCTCTTTTCCCGCTAACCCTTATCTGACCAACAATCATAATGGTTTGGGAAGTGAAAAGGTAGGATTACCAATGCTGAAAAGTAAGAAAGTGCCTGTCGTATTAATCTGAAAGTATTTGGATTATTATGTGGATTACTTCTGTAAACTTGTGTACACTGAGCTGGCAACAGTACTGCGTATTTATACCCCAGGCAAATGAATAAAATCACAGGCATAAGCAAGCACACACACTGCTGTAGGAATCACAGGGTGAGTTGGTTCAGTAGGAATCAGAGAGGTACCTCTGAGCAGCAAAAAAAAAAAAAAACCAACACTCTTAGTTGCCTAAAAACCTTAAACACGCAGAACTGATAAATAAGAAAGTACATCTCCAAATTGAAAACTCAGGACAATAAGACAGTTGTTCCTCTGTCTTGTGCTGATGTTATTTATGAGGAGGTACTGCTGGATTGAAAAATCTCTCAAACTGACAGCACAGCTGAGGTCTTAATATTTCCCCTTTTTTTTTTGCTGGAGCCCATGTGAAAAGTTATCTTCAACTTCAATCAGGGCTTGACCTGTAATAGTCATAAAATAAAAAGGTGGATCCAAACTTCTTTTTATAACCCTTAAAAAAAAAACAAATGTGCCTACATCCCTAGCTATGGATAATGCTTATATGATTCTCTTGATAATTATGAGCCTGAGCTAGGCTTTGGCCATACATAAGTCTTTTCTTTTCCAATTGTCTTTGCTATGTTATCAATTGAACATGATTTCTTACTTTTCCCCACTTTTTTCTTGGATATTCCCATGCTCTGTTTCCCACTCCACTGTTTTCCTCTTACGGGAAGTAATTTTGCATAACACTCCAGCCACTCTTTCTTCTGCTGCAAGATAAAGTTCTCACTCCTAACAGAAAGAACTGGCATATGGGATGCTGCTGTCCCATGGTTCTGCTTTATCTTTCAGTGACTTCCCTGCTTCACCTGGGTGTTTTCAATCTCTTCACAAACACATTCCCAATCACTTTTAATATCCTCCTGTTCCCTACAGTTTTTCACAGCTGTCCTCAGGAAGAACCAAAACAAACAAAAAAGGAAAGCAAATTTCTAGACATTTAACTTTACCTCTAGGATTTCCCAAAACTGATAATCTCAGAAAAGACACTCAAAACCCATTTCGTCTACTTTTTGATGTCTACATCGCACTTCCAAATTTGTTACCGTAGATTGCCTTTCCTTTCAATGGAAGAAAACAGTTTTAAGGGTGTGATTCATCTGACCCATTTTCTAAGGATGAACAAACTCCCACACCAGAGTGGTCTCCTTCTCTCCGCTGCTATTATAAAGGGTCTAAACAGCCGACTCTAACATAGACATCTGCATTATAGACACCTACATTGTAGACATCTACACCTAGTGAGATGAATGCCAGGTTAAATTCGACAAACATTATCCATTGATCTGTTCAAATGTCTTAAGCAACTAATGAGGCAACTTCTCCTTTAGTTTACACTCCTAAACAAATGCAAGACAAAATCCATCTGATTTTGAAAGACCCACATCATGTTAAAAAATCAAAGGCCAAGTTTTACTGAGTCATAGTTAGAAACTTGACATAGTTTTGTTTGGTATTTTAACCTTATCGTTTCGACTCCATCCACACTGAACAGTTTATGAACCACCACAACTGAAGAGAATTTCTATCATCTCATCACTTACCTGCAGGTTAAGATGATAATATAAAGATATAAAGGAGAGTCAATAAATCATAGAATCAAAGAATGGTTTGGGTTGGAAGGGACCTTAAAGATCATCTAGTTCCAGCCCCCCTGCCATGGGCAGGGACACTTCCCACTAGAGCAGGTTGCTCAAAGCCCAAAGCTCAAATCCCTTTCCTTCATCTGAATTTTAAGTGCAGAAGCTAAGAAGCGTTCCCAAGTATAACCTCAGGGTGCTCTTGGGCTGCAGCAGCAAACTCCAGCCCAGCTGTGTGAAGACTTCCACTGAACATAGCCAGCCCAAATGCATTTGTCTTTATCCAGCTCTTCTTTACGTTTCAGCTTTGACTATTTTTTTTCCTTTCCTGAGAATAGTCTGAAAGTTCTAGCAATGTCCTTGGAGAAATACCTTGCCTGAAAGAAACATTTGGTTAAAATTACAGTGGAAAACAAACAATGATATCTGCTGCCATGGTACCCTGAAATCCCTCTTCTGCTATTAAGCAAGACTCTCAGATCAGCAAAAAAAAAGGAAGACTGGGATTTTTGTTGGTTATGTGGGGGTTTTATTATTATTATTATGTTTAAATTTAGTTCATATCTCTGGAAAAACTAACATTTCTACTAACTCACCATTTTTTGGGGAAGGTATAGAGTATGACACCATCAATCTGCTTTGTTCAACTAGTTTGACACTGCCTGGACAGTATTTTATGTATTGGTGCTTATCAACTCTTGTCACTTTTCCCTTATACTACGGAAACTCTGACAAGCAATTGCTTTCCTTATCTGCTCTCTATTACTTTCTTTCTTGGACCACATTTTCAAGTTTATTACCTTTCCTGAATTTAAATTTTTCACTTGCATGCCTGAGCTCTGTGGCTAAGTATCAAATTTTGGATTCATCTTACCAAAAGTACCGAGAATTTTAGTTATCCAGGTTCTTTTCACAGAATCATAGAATTTTAGAATCATAGAATGCTTTGAATCAGAACAGTCACAGAATCATAGAATGTTTTGGGTTGGAAGTGACCTGTAAAGGTCACCTAGTCCAGTCCACCTGCCATATGCAGGGACATCTTCAACTAGATCAGGTTGCTCACAGTTCTGTAGAACCTGACCTTGAACACTTCCAGTGATGGGGCACCCACAACTTCTCTGGGAAACCTGTTCCAGTTTTTCACCACCCTCATGGTAAAAAAATTTCTTTCACCTCTGTTCTTTACCTCTGAAGTGCCTCAGTGTTGAACTCCCAGACATTTTGAGTTTGGGCTTACCTAGGCAGAACCAAAGCAGGTTTTTCTGATTTGGGCAGAACCAAAACAGGTTTTTCTGATTATGGCAGAAGAGATACATCAAGTCAGATTGAGCTCATCTCAAAACTAGATGTTTAATCAGGTGTGTTTTTTCCTATAACCAATGCAGACAATTTTGATCCTGCTTTCTGAAGATATAGTCTATTGACTACAGCAGGAACATAGATTACTGGCTAGATGGGACACATCCCTTGTTAAGGCTGCAAGAACATGACAAAGCAGTTGAATACAGCATGAGAAGCTACAGGTCATGACATGAGAAACTGCTGACTGTGAAAGGTAGCAGTGTAAGAAGCTGAGAAAAGTTACAGGGATGGGACCTCCTTGAGGGATGGCTGGACTTCACAGGTTGTTGAGGGGGAGTTATGTGAGAAGCATCAAATTTCACAGGTAATTGGAGGGAATTATTGGGGACATCTTGGTTTACTCAGACCACATCTTTTGTCTAACCATACCATGAGTCACACCTACTTCTATAATCAACGGTACCAGAGAGGTAGATGGGATGGGATGGGACAGGCAAAGTGCTGTACCTGAATTGATACAGATCAAGCATTCTTGTGCCAAAAAAAAAACCACTGATTGTCTCTCTTTCCCTGGCACAATCAATGTACTTTACTACATATATAAAGGAGAACAACTTAAGCTGAGAGAACAGATGGATCCATCCTCAAAGACAAACTACCACTCCACGATTAGGCTTCTGAACTGAGAAGCTAAAATACTCCTGTTTCATAAACAGAGAGGAAGATTGAGCCCAGATATCCTAATTCAGCCACAAAGTTTATGTGTACACCAATAAACTAAATAATTCCAGGTCCTGATTTCTGGCCAACTGCGTGATCTGGTCACTTCCATATCGTGAAATCCACATAGCCTCAAATTAGGGTGGCTGCATCTAGCTTTCTTATTAGCAGTGGTTTCAGGCAACACATGAACAATGCCTTGGAATTATTTACATAATGCCAGTTTTCCCTGAACAAAACTGTACAAGGGACCATAACAAGTTTTGGTGCCTGAATCCGAGCCTGGGTACTGTTTAGTTTCCTAAAATAGATATAATCAAAGAAATAAGCCTTTTGAAACCAGGCCACAGTTTACTCATGGGGGGTTTTTTTGGTTATTTTTTTTTGGCTTAACCAAATTCCCCATTAACCTTGTCAATTGTAAAAGAAAGGAAAACAACAAAAATAAAAAAAGACAACCTGGTTTAATCACAGTAATCAGCATGACTTGAAGAAAGTAAGAAAAGAAATATGACCAGGGAAGGTAGGAGGGCTTCAGCTGTGTATTGATTTGTTTTATGCCAAGATCACCACACTGCAATCAGTTAGTAACATCATTTTTATAATGCCACATATTTCATCCTTAATTATTTCTCATTTTCTCTGATGCGACTGAAATAAAACCTGGAACAATTGGCTTCAGCAGGGCAAAGCCTAGTAGGAAGAGTACACTATAAATACAGTCTAGAAAGATATAGCTATTGCCTTTATTTGACAACCTAACTGTTCCCCAAGCACTCATCCACCAGCCTTATAAAAGCAAATGTAGTTACTGAGGTCCAAATTCATCGTTGGTTTAAGTGTGTACAATTCCAGTGAAGTCAACACAATTGTATCCGTTTACTTTCATAGTGAGTTGGGACCCAGACCCTTTCTGAAGTAATAAAAGGTCAGTCAAACATACATATCAGTCAGGCAAGAGTCCAACTTCTTGTTTAAAAGAAAGCTGTGGCTTTGCTCAAAGTTCTGGGCATAGATGATAGTACCAGTTAACAAATGAGCTGAACAGGCAGTGAAAGAATAAGGATTGGGGTATATAAGCAAGTTACAGAGGTCTATGGGCATGTTATGTTAACTGAGTTATGGTACATAATTACATTTTTTCACCTTCTGTAAATGTGGAGAAATATGTCCTAGTTTATTTCATGTGAAATGAGTAAGGTGATAAAATAGTGAAGTTGACTACCTTTAAGATAACATGCAGTATTTGCCATTAAAGACAAAATGAATCTGATACAAATGAGTCTCTCATACACTTGTGTATAATTCCCTCTGAAGTTATTAGCTTTTGTTAGTAGAACTGAAAGCCTAAATTTGCTCGTGAAAACAACACAATTCATATTGCAGTCACTCCTTTGGGAAGCTCATACAGTACCTACAGCTTTGCCCCACCAATCATGTCTAAGGTAGCAGGAGTGACAGTATATAGCTAGAAAAAAAGGATGAGTCCCCCACTAGCTGGCTATAACTTGGTCCCATGGCTACAGGGTCTCATTTACTCATATTATTATACTGTTCAGGAGCACAACAGGACGTCAGCTAGGATTCACATTGTCTAAGTTCAATGTATAGTTAGGAAACTAGTTTAAACAGCCCTATGGAGACTGTATAATTAGTAAAAGTGATTACCATCCTGATAGCAATTCTCCACAGCAAAGAGATTTGTGTGTTGCCTGTAGCACAAATGGAAGAAGATACACATGCAGGAGGACTTTGGAGGGCAATACAGGAGGTGACCCACAGAGCCAAGAGAAAGACACCAATGACCAATAACAATGCTGATAAATATGCTACAAAGCAAGCTTAGAGCAGCAAACCTACGATGTTATTCAGTATCTTACCCACGATTCTGGATCTCAGCCTAAGACACCAGAAGGTGTTACATGAAACAAATGTCAATTGTGTAACACAAGAAAGCAACAAGGACATAAACAAAACTGCAATGATAATGAAACTTTCAAAATATACTTAACTGATATTTACTTGGCAACAGAAAATGATGAGTCAAGGCTGAATAAAGTGGATTGAATTATTTCAAAAGTTAGATGGTTGGAGATACTAGTTTACAATGGGTAGAAAACCTACTAATCCCAGTTACCATGACCATATAAGAATATAGATGACAGCAGATAGGTCTTACATCTGAGAATATCTCAGTGTCCTTTGCAAAGATGGCATTCTTCATTGCAGAAAAGGCACTCTGAGTTAGCAGAACTGAGACAGAAGATGGATCCGTGGCCTCCCTACATGGGGAAGAAATCTGTTCTTCAACATCTCAAATTAGTGCTTCAGCCATCAGACCTTATAAATTATTTATTCCCAACTACTCTATTAAGTTTGTGTTCTTGATACAGAGTTGTCTTGATACACAGAGTTAAATTTTAGTATTTCGTGGTTTAGGCTGTTGGCTTTACCTTTTATTTTCTTAAACAAGTACATCAGCATCTGCATGGTAAATAAAAGGGGACAGGATCAGCTACCTCCTTGAAGCATCTGGCACAGTGTGTCTTGTATCCATGGCTGAACTCTCTTACATCTAAACAGGTTGCCACATGCAAACTGTCTGTTGGGAACAGCCCCTGGACTGTGCTATCCTTGACCCAGGCCCAGGGACTTTCTGGAGAAGCACCAAATGGCCTAAGCTGTGAACCACGCAAGAAATTTAACAATGTGGTTGACCTAATTGCAAGGTCTGGACCTATATTCTGGCCTTCATTAATTTGCTGTTGGCCTTAATTAATTTACTGCACAAAGGTGTAGTTTATATATTAAATGAGAGGAAAGAATTTCAGTATAGGGCATCAAAATCTTTAATTTTACTGCTTAAAGTTAGCGGCTGCTTCTGAGAGGCAAAGTGATGTTATTTTATTATAGTTTTCACTTGCAAAGATTCAGGTGCAATATGTAAAAATAGGCAGAGAAAATAGGGCTGGACAGGACCTCAGGAGATCACTTAGTCCATCTTCCAACTTCCAGATCCAGTCCCTCAAGGCAGGATCTTCTATATCAAACAGTTTATGACATGTTTGTTTAACCTACTCTTAAACCCTTCCAATGATAGAGATTCCACCACCTCCCCAGGCAGATCTAGCCCATGCTTAGAAAGTTTACCTAATGACTAACTTAAATCTTCCTTGCTACAGTTTAAGTTTCCCATCCTATTCCCAGTGGATATGGAGAGCAAGTTATTTCCTTCATCTCTGCAGCGACCTTTTCCTTAGCCTCATCTTGTTGTCTTCTCTTGCGTGTGTTTTCTTTACTCATAAAATTAGTAATATTCCTAAAATAAAAGCATAAAATATTTAATATCTACATTAATACCACAGCCATTATATTAAACAGGCTGTCTGTAAGGGTAAGAATTGCGTATGTGGGATTTTACAGCCATGTGTTTGTTTTAAATGTGTTATTTATTGATTTTCATTTGGGAGAGGGATTGCTTGAGTCATGGGGGTTGCTTTTAAAATATTCAGGTCAACCTGTCTTTTCCTCTAACCCTCAAAGGGTTAAGTCCCTGGCTGACAATTCCCTTTGCGAGTCAGATCCTTCCTTGCAAGAGGACATATTTCATTTTTTAACTGGAGCATATCTAATGATCCGGGGGAAAGCCCTGTCTCGTAACATTTGATCTAGCCTCAGACAAGGAGAGCAAGGTGGCATCAGCCTCTTCCTATTTAGTCATGAGCCAAGGAACTGCACCAGTGTACAAGTGACACGCAGAACACATGCATCAAAGTAGCAGCTCAATCTGTACTGCAAATAACACTCTTTCATGTCTCAGCATGGTTGCTGGCCCTGAGCTGTAGTTCCAGTAATTGACATAGTTGCCCAATGCTAGAAAACAAACTCGGAAACTATTCTCATTAGACGTCCCCCTGGTTTGCTGCTCCGTTATTGTAAAACCCAAACACCGAGCTTCCTACCAGCGTGGCTCTGTTTTTAATTAGTTCTGATGGCACTGGGCGACGCGCCAAGGAAAAAAAATGAACTTCCTGTGATTGAGGCTTGTTGCTCAGTATGTTGCTTCCTCCACACAGAGATTGCTTTCACAACATTTTCTGAAAAGGAGCTACTGACAGAAATAATATAAGTTTTTACTGCTTTTGATTTTTTTTATTCTGCCTTCCATGCTTATAAAATGCAGCTCAAAGTCAAGGATCCTTAAAGTTACTGTGTCATTATTTTGCCTTTGTGTGACTTGGCTGATTAAAGACATCTTAGCAGATTAATTTTTTAATAGAATAAGCACAGGCTCCTGTTAAAAAATTTAAGACCGAGGACTTTTTAGTGTTTTAAATAAATTAATTTGGATATGTTCAGGCGTGGTGTGGGGAGGGAGTTGAGGCTTTTATTTTACAGCGTAAGTTGTCACAGTGTGAGTAGGGGTGAGTGAAATGGCAGATGACTGTGATTCCAAAGCAGAGTTAGAGTCTGCACGTGGGGATGTGACGAGGTATTCAGTGTCTTAGCAGTCTCCCCTGTTTCTTCTTCTGAGGCTTTTCAAGTTAATTTCTTATGAAGGAAGGCTCAAACATGATCATTTTGTTCCAGTGAGTGTCCGTAGGTGGTATTCAGACCCAGACACCTACATTTAGGTGCCTACAGACAGCATGTCTGCAGTTCTGCTGTCTCTGATTTGCGTCAGAGCCAGTGAAGATCCAGTTGATATCATCAGCGGAGTCTAGGGAGTAGTTGACCTGATCAAATGCACGTAGGTATTTCTAGTGTGAGCTGAACTTCTTTCTAGGTTTCGTTGACTTGTATGGACAGGATTTCTATTAACTATAATAGTAGCATAGCCAACTGGAGCAGATGAACAGATCTAAATTTTAGATTCCTAACTACAGACCTATACATGGTAGGCATCTGGCTTCAGGTGCATGGAACTGCTCTCTGGACTCTCACTGACAACACTGATGAAGGGCTTGATTTAGGCACCCACACACAGGTATCCAGTGCCATCTGAAATGCCCCTACGTCTCATCTCACATCCAGCTGCCTCTCTAGAAAGTGTGGGTTTCCTCTAAGTCCAGTGTTATATCTATCAATCTCTGTCTTACAGCCCCCTGGATGTCTCAGGTGGCACCAAAAGACTATGTTGAGTCAAACTGAATTGAGCTTTAGATTTTTGTTGACAGAAATGAGACCTTAGGCACCAAGTACAGGTACAAACTGCCACATTGCAATCATCAAAATTAAGCAGATGAACCAGGGGATGAATCTCCCTTGGATGGACAGATGGATGGACGGACCCTGGATGGATGAATGCTACTCTATTTGATACGCAGATAGGTCTCTTATATTGCTAATTCTGTGCTTTATAAATTTCATTTTAAAAGATGGTTTAGCAGAAAAGAGGTAAACTCAGCCTGAAAGCTTCTCAACTCAGTTTGTACTATTGAAGGCAAGCTGTGACAGGTTCCATGGATTTGTACACCTTCAGGTTCCTTAGGTGGCCCTGAACCCAATCTTCTCCTAAAGTGGGCAGTCCCTCATTTTCCCAGTCCCTGTCTTTGCCTTCTGTGACTTGGGTGATGCAGCTAGAGCTTTTTGCCAGTGAAATTTGCTGTTATAGAAGCAAACTAAGGGACTAGATTTCTTTAACATAGGTCACCAAACAGCTCTGCAATGCCCCTCCGAGGATACCTCCACAAGATATCATGGACCAAATACCTTGTAAATGCTGTTTGAAACTAAGATTCCAGCCAATAAAAGGTTTCCATTACTTTCATTAAGCCAGGAGGTTAATTCCATTTTCTCAGTCAGTTTCTTGTCCAAATTCTTCCGGTTATTTTTCTTCCTTCTTAAATAACCATGAGAGTTAGGTGTACCAGACACTCTTCCCACTTTTATATCATCCGTAAATATGCTAAAGGTGCACTCTGCTCCATCATCCAGATCATTAAAGAGGAGGTTAAACATTATTAGCCCCAGTACGGTCTGGACTCCTGAGCACAATTCTAGGTATCAGCTTCCAGCTGGACTTTGTGTCACTGATCACAAGCCTCTAAACATGGCAGTGCAATCAATTTCCAGTCCACCTCACTGTCCATTCATCTACCTCACTACCTGCTTAATCAACTTGGCTATGAGAATACTCTCCACCTACCTACCAGCCTATTTCCTCTCTTTGAGACATTAAAAAGAAGTTTATGAGTTTATATCTTATCGTGCCCCACACCTACATCTTGACTTGGTCTAAACCTGAGATCCAGGCAGTGGTGGGATGGGAGGCACCAAGTTCCTGCTGTGCAGAACTCACCCTTGGGCCTGATCTTCTCTCAAATAAACCACTATTTACCGTTACTTTATCTTCTGAAATGGTACATGGGTTTTACCTAAAATGTGGCTCCACTAAGGATCAGGCATATTGGTATTTCTTTGCAGTATTTTTAAGGAAAAACAAACAGTTCTCAACAAAAGCAATCTAACCTAAAAACATTGGTGATTTTTCTGATTAAAAGCTGATGCCTTTGTTTTGTTCTTTTTCCTTTCTCTATCCAACCCTTGGCTTCTTTCCCTGCAAGAATTTTATAGAAAGGCCCTTCCAAATCACCCTTTTTCTGTCCTAGTTCGTTAAGGACTTTACTGAAAGATCTTGTCTTCCTGATGGTATTTTAGGTGCCTTACCCCAAAAAGCATGTAATTCTCTCAGTTTCCTTTACAAATCTCAAGTTTCAAATGACTTTACACATCAGGTAACAGGAGCTCTACAGGTTGGCTTAATTAACAAGCCCCCCCCAACTGAACAGGGCACCAGAGTCTAGTCCTTAAAACCTCTGCATTTATATTTAGCTTACATATTTGAAGACAGGGTAGGTCATCATCTTCAGTGCTGAAATTCCAAAGCAAGCACTGGGGTTACACAAGGGATTAATTTGATTCTGTATTTAGATTAACAGTACTCATATAAATACTGAATTAGAGCTGATGTCAATCTTTTATGGTAATTGCTACTTAGACCCTGTACAAAGACACACTTTGCTTGGACCACTTTTGTAAGATTGCTATCTATCTACTGTGGAGAGATTTATGCATTTGCTTTCCATTAGCATTAATAGGAGCTGTCCACATAAATCACTCATCGCTGGTAAGAAAAGATAAAGTCCTACTAAGTTCAGAGAACACAGGCTTTCCCAACTGAAAAATCTATTAATAATAAAAAACCTACAATGTAAATATCTGCCATCTGAACTGCATAGTAACACTGTGATAGAGAATAAAGTGGTCCATGAAGTGGTTGCTTCAAGGGGAAACAACGCTTGACTATTTCCAAACCTTTTTTAAAAACTCATATAAGTCCTCTGGTATTGGTAAAATCATAAATAAAGCAAATAGCTGCTGAGGAAGGAGGAGGAGCAGGAGTGTGCATGTATGGAGCATGAGACAGGGGAATATTTTCTCTTCAGAAAACACCATTTTGTCTGAATTAAAATATCTCATAGGATAGTATCTATTTAAATTTTTTTAATTTTTTTTTTTTAGTTTCACAAGTTTCTAACAAAACTATTTTATTTCTAATTCATTTCTTACAGGGAACACATAGTTTTGACTTTCTGATGCCCCAGTTCTGTGCCATTGAGCATATTTTATTTAACTTCAACACATCCCAGATAAGCTCCTGCCATGACCCCAAGAACCTGTAGTAGAGCCTGAATGTCCTCTTAGGAAAGACAAACAGCCTTAAAGAAATAAAACCTGCAGAATCTACTGCTTCCCCTGTAAAGTTATACTGATGGATCTGGTGAGCTCTTGGCTAAAAATCTGAGGTTTCAATTTATCTAAGACCACTGGATCTTATGCCTCTGTCTCTTTGTTAGATTAAAGAGTCTTCCAGTGTGGTGTGTAATCTCCCCGGGTAGGTAACTCATTGTGCTGATACAGGTCATGAACTGATATACTTCATTTGGAGTTTGGCCAAGGTTTTACCATTGACCTCGATTATTAGTTGGAGAGGAACAATTCCTCTCTCTTAAGGAACACCGTGGCAGCCAAAGGTTACATTGATTTTGGCTGCCACAAAGCAACATCTTTCCAGTTTATCAAATGCCTGATAAGCTTGGGTTCACACACTATACTCAGTCCAAACATCCATTGAATTTAGGTAGGAAGTTGGTTGGAAAGAAACAACCATAAGTGATAGCAAGAACTTAGAAAAACTTTTACACCTCCGTGAATGGATGGGCAGGGTGGGAGTGAACTGTTACACTTGGCAGGAAAATGAGAACAAAAAGAATGAAGACTAGTAAAATGCTTGGGTATCGTGACTTGAAACATCAGACCCTGAATAAGTTCCCGAATTGTACTCATTATCTTTTTAGGGCTGTCTGCCTTGGGATGAGAATTTCCCAGAAAAAAGTATCATTTGTTTCTTATCAGTACAGGCCCTGCCACAAGGAAATAAAGATAGACAGGCAGACAGACAGACAGACGGACAGACAGGTAGTTTACTAAGAACATCTTTGTTACTAAGAACATCTTTGTGGTCTCATTTATAACACATTACTGTAATGGGATTTATAGCATAGTGGCAATGTGCAGAACCTTACATGTAATTTAAACAATTCAGAAAAAAAGGTCAAGAATATGAAACTAATTCTCATCTATAGAGAAGTATATTAACAGGTTTCTGGCGATAATATTTTGATTAGAAAGCTTTGTTACAGACATAGACCATTCTGAGGGTGCACAAAAGAATACAGCATAACCAAAATAGTAAAAATAGTTATTAGAATGAACCTTCTGAACAAGAAGAGATTGACAGTGAAAAAGAAAGCATTGTTCCTGATAGAATGATATATAGATATAGAATAATAGACAGAACCTTTAGAAAATGTGTAATGTTGATATTTTACATCTAAACACTTTCAACCAACAACACTGACACCCTCCATAAAAAACATTAAGCCAAATCCTCCATAAAATGCAGTGATTACATAGATACATATATGTGTAGGCAGACAGATGTGATGAAAGAAGAGATACTGTGATAGAAGGAGAAAATCAAAAAAGAACGGAAATGGCTGATTCTTTCTTTGTGACATATTTTCTCTCTCATCCTTGCATATTTGCATTAAAGTGATTGTGAATAATGTACATTTGACCAGTGCTGTCTGCGGAACTAATGCCTATTAAAGTGATGGGAAGTAGCATATGTTGTGCCTTGGGCAGAGAAAGTCCAATCACCCCCACTGTGTGCAAGTCTCCAACTAAAATGCAGGACAGCCTGGGTTTTATCCTAAATGAACCCAGCAGGGAGAAACAGGACATAGTCCCTCATTCCACATTTAAGCTTCTAAACTAAGGTTTAAAGAGTTAGATTCAGAAAAAGGGGACTGTAACATCCATCATTTAATTTACACTTGGAGCTAATGCTATTTTATATTTTATTCGTGCTATTGATACAAAGGAAAGCGATAAGGCAGGGGAAGTGGACATGTATTCAGTTTTTTCAAGAACTGAGATGCATTTGCTTTATTGGTACCAAAGGAAAGGAAAAGGAAGGGGGAGGGGGGAAGAAGAGAAAAAGAAAAAAAAAAATCTCTACTGCTCCACTCCTGTTATCCTTTTGCATTTTCTGCCACTGCACAATTTTGTCAGTAATTGCAAAACGGTTTGGGTTTGTTTGGTTTCACTTTTATGTTCCTGCACTGTACTAGAAATGTTCTGCTATTTGAACAGTTTGTAAAGCTTTTTTGAGTCATATTACATAATTTTCCCAACGACCTCCAGCATCAAGTTCAGATCTAAAGGAGTCTTTCTTCTACCTGTGTGAACTTGATAGCTGGGGAAAGCAAAAAAAGGCAATTACAGAACTGTATGAGAATAACAAATTCAGCTGAACTAAGGAAATAAAATTTGCCGAATTGTCATGTTTAGATCTGTATCAACGAATTTTGCTTCATTACCTTCAGCATTACAAAAAGGAGAGGGGGCAGGGAGGGGGTGGAAGAGAAAGGAGGCAAAGCCTTTTTTTTTTTTTTAATATAGTATTCATAGGAGGAATTTCTTTCCATTTCCAGGGAAATAAATCTGTCTTAAATAGAACTGTATCTCTTACTGATGTGGAAAAACATTTGCTGCCAATGTAAATCAGGAGCAACTGCAGTGAAATGAATGGATTGGCATGGGATCCCAATTACAGTGGTGCAAGGTCTGAATATCCCACAGACTTGAGATTAGTGCACAGAAGGGAGATTGAAATTTCTTCTTTTTTTCAGCATAAAGGTAAACTGAATGGTTAATTTAATTTAT
Source organism: Tringa solitaria (assembly GCA_026413425.1). Classification (NCBI taxonomy): domain Eukaryota; kingdom Metazoa; phylum Chordata; class Aves; order Charadriiformes; family Scolopacidae; genus Tringa; species Tringa solitaria. Next base: position 114,567,447 of record JAOXJM010000023.1, on the reverse strand, counting down.
AATCTTCATAGGAGATTAATAGTGTGCCTTAAACATTAATTATTGCTGGGTGAGAGTTTCAGAGTTGATACTTTCAATTATCTCTTCATAGACTCTAAACTAAAAGTTCTGACACCAGCTGAAGTGAAACCCTGTATTAGAGCTACCACTGAAATTCAGATCCAGATTTGTAGTCTGAAATTCAATTACATTCCAGCTCCAAAATCCAAAAAAATTGAGCTGCTCATTTGCATTTCTACTCAGTTAGTGACTGTAGATAGGAAATATCCCCATTTTTTCTGTTTATTGCTCATGCTATTTAACTTTAAAAGGTAATGAGTAAATAGGAAAAAAAAAAAGGAGAGAGAATGTATTGCTGAGATAATTACAAGAAGAGGCTATTCCCATTAACAGAGCTTAAATTATATGATTAGACTTCCATTATTCTCCTCACTGTTGCCTAGGAAATCTAGACTGGCTTTGGAGGAATTATTTTAGCCTTTATTTCTTCCTTTTTCTTATCTTTCCTGAATAATTCCTCGATACTAGCAATAATAAAAGCACTATTAAATACTCAGAGACCCCAACTGGATTCCACCATGGCAAGCATCCTACATCAGTACACTGTGGCTCACCACTGCTGTAAGCCACCCTAAACACATATGGCCACAAAAGTTGGCAGCCTCACCTAAGGCCATGCTGCTCTGCCCCTTCCCGTGCTGTTATCACTTGGGACTATAGAACTTCACTGCGAGCTGGATCCCCAAACTGACCATGCTAAAAGAGGAAGAGGGGAGGGAAAGGATTAAAGTTCAGGCAACTACTGCTCAATGTAAAAACAAACAAACAAACAAAACGAAACAAAAGCCAAAAAAAACCAGCTTGAAAGAGAGAAGGATGTGTGGATGTGGGTGGAGGGTCATCATGCTACGATCCAGTTAAGAGTAATCGTGAGATCATAGCTCTAACAAAAGCACATCTTATTCAAACACCTGCCAGATCAAGAAAAAGTGATGATTTTCCCCTTGAAAGTTGGAACTGAAGCACTTGCAGACCTGGCCTTGGCCTTACCTTCACTGGGCCTGATCCTGACCTCAAGTGATGGCTCATGTCCCCATCTCCAGAGGTGCCTAATCCCCTTGGCTGGACGTTGCCTCCAGTTGCCCCCCATCCTGCTTCAGAGGTGGGATTCAGTTCAAGATTAAGACACTCAACTTTGATGTCTATATACAGGTGTCTAAAGAGCAGGAGGTGTTTCTGCCTCCGTTTTCAGCACAGATATAACCAAGAGAGTCAGTAGAGTCATGCCAGGATTATTTTGCTGACTGGCACAGTTTGGCCACCTGTATGATTCAAATTTTCCTGGCCTCCAAAAGGAAATGGGCAAAACCAGACTCCCTCTTGGGGAAGTTCTTCGGTCTGTGCTAATTCACCTGAGCCTAGAAGATTTTGTGAGAGTATAATCTTGACCTCAGCCAAAACCATGCTACAGCCCTGGGCCCTGGCAGTGTTTTATTTCCTAGTGTAGATGTTTCTTAGATCTTAAGAGATGAATTGCTCTCCAAGCTCCATTGACTGTTTTAAGGGTTTGATTGAAGTATGCACCCACAGGTGTCTAATGCCACTTGTGATAGTGTAGGATATTCCATCAGAAGAGTTCAAGTCTCATATGGCCTGTCATACCTAATAACCTGACTTGGATGTCTTGGACACTTAGTAGCATCCAGCACCCTAATAACACTATGGACTCATGTGACCCAGTCAAGCCAGTTTTGGGATTTTAGACATCTAGACATAAACACCTAAATTTAGGTATATTAATCAGAAAGGGAATACTGAGCTCACCACTGCCTCCACCACCTCAACGAGACGAGGGCAAAGAGCTCACCCTCACAGGTCCCTCAGTCAGGTGTTGTTAATATTGCAGTAATTGAGTTTAAGACAGAGCTGAATGGTTGCTGACAACATCCGGGCTGCAATCATCAGACACCAGCTCCTCATGTGGTTGGTGAGAGTAAACTTGAAATGAAGGCTTTGCTGGAATGAGCAATTCAACACCTTTCTCTCCTTTTACAACATTGTGAGTAGGGTCTCACCTTTCAGAGGTGCCAACAGCCAGCCTGAATCCACCCATCATTATCTTAAATTTAAATATCATTGCAGTCAGGTTAGAGACCCACAAGAGGCCATTTGAATACGTTCATCTTTCTTTCTCTCCCATTGCTTGTTGCCACAGAAAACAATATCTAAACATGTTCCCATTCGTCTTGTACAGATGGTCTCTAAAATTAATAGAGATCAAGGAGCAAAGTCCAGAATCAAAGGTGTATGAAATCTAAATAATACTAAGCATCAACTTTGTTTCTACTTAAAGGACAGTCATCCTTCCCCCACAGCAGTGGCTGGTCAAGTCAGACAGATCGTGGCTACTCCAAACCCACATGATACTGTTTGTCTCAGTGCATTTTAAATACAAACTTGATCCAGGTCCTACAAGACTTAACATTGAAGATGACTCTTCTCACTGCAAAAACCAGGAGGGAAGGGGTTTCAGGTTTCCTCAGTGGAGTTAACAAAAGGTCAATTGTTCCTCACAAAGTTACATTGGTTCCTACTGGCCTATGCCATGTCTATTTTTGAGTTTAGCCTTGACTTTAGCTTTAAGTGGCCTCATTCCCTAGTTTATTTTGACTATCTCTCCGCAGTCTCTGTTTTTATATACTTACCCATTATTAGTCCACTTCTCATAATTACTGCTCCACTTTAGATGGTATGTTTTAACTACTCCCCTGACACCAGAGTTCAAGCATGAAGTAGTCTCTGTGGCACCCTTTTTAGTGTACATCTTCCTTAAGTGTTTTTTCCAAGTTCTGAGATGTGCTCACTGCTATTTTCCTTATGTTTCCATCATGTTTTATGTCTTTCCCTCATTTTGCAGTCTTTATTGTTCTCAGTTAAGAAACTGGGATGGGAAGAGAAAGAGGACAGGTGTGAATGACAATCTTAAATAAAGAGATGTTTAAGACAATAAGAAATCCTTGCAGTCATCCATCCTGACTTCACATACACATTTGAAAGTTATGTGATGAACAGAACTGTTTATGATAGCCTTCCCCAGACCTACCAAGGAATGTAATGATGATGACAAAATCATTAAATTGCAATGAAGGCTTGTGAACCAAAGCCAGCTCAAAATTGCAAATCCAAATTCAACGCTAAGGAAGATAAGTTTTTGAAACAACAATTTTACAGACTTCAGGTGCTGCAACTCTGTTCACTTGTTGCAAGCACACCAAAATTGGAGAGAACCTCAGAACTGCGTTAAGTGATTAAACTCTTGTCCTTTTTGGAAGTCAATGAGACTTCTGCCCTTAACTTCAGTTGTGCCACAGTTTCTTTCCTGGCACTTTTTCTACATGCACCGATATGGTTTTGAAGAAAGGTATCTAATCTGTGACAAACTATGAGTTGACAGAGCTCATGGCTTGGCTTTACGCTAGAAGGAAATTCTGTGCAGTGGTAGCTCTTTCACCCTATGGGAATATTGTACCTCACTGCTAAAAGGCTTTATAACAAAATGTAGGAGAGAGTATAAATAGACTCAGTGATGCTACTAGATCAGTCAAAAAATAACTAACTCCTTCAAAGAGAGATGGGCAGGACCACATATTGGTATACATCTTGCTCACATTTTTGGTCTTTTTCTATTGCTAATTTCAAAATGCATCTATTTGTCCTGTGAGTGGATATGTTTGGCAAAGAAATTACAAGTAGCTACCACCGAGCACAGCTGTTCATTGTCATCATTGATAGCAACAAACATAATCAGTCCAAAGCAAGATCACTCCTCTAAGGGGAAAGTGTATTTAGCTATCATTCAAAATCCTCAGCCTGATATCCTTGATAGTTCAGTAACTCACTGTTTTGCCAGTGGGGTTGATAGAAGTTTCTTTGTTGTGATGGATGCATTTGCCATTACTCACCATACCGGTTCTCCCCTCCCCTCCAGCTGTTTTACTCTGGTACAATATCCAAAACCCATGAATCTTGCAGTATCCTAGCAGCCCGGTCTGTAACATTCCAGCTTGACAAAATTAGAGCTAATAATTCAAACAAGCTAAAATATCAAATGGGCAAGAGTCAAAGGAGACTTTGCAGTAGAGGCATTGACTATTGGGAAACCTGGGAGATAAATGGTGATCCAGTAATCATCCTTGTCAAATCCCAAAGTGCTAATGTATTGATTGCATCATTATAATTGAATTAATTACAGCTGTATCTCCCTAGATATTTAACTTATGGCTTGATATTAGGACTTGTTTTTCTTGCCAAAAAGATGAGGTTTTGTTTCAAGGCCCTCAGAAGTTTGTTTTGTTTAGATTTTTTGTCACTATGAATTGCATGTTTTGCAAAAGGATGCTGACCTGGAAAATGAATCTCTGCTTATCCATGCAAACAGATACAATATCTCTGCAAATTTCCAGTCTGCCAGCTTCTTCTGAGATATTTCTGTGAACCATAGCTAGAAGAAAAAGGGCTTTGAATCTATTTCACTGGAATCAGAATGACAATATATTCCATGACATGACAGAGTTTAACCACTGCATTTGTGACGTGCCTGTTGGTAAGCGAGGAACTGGACTGGGAAAGGCAATTTAGTCCATATGATCCAGCAGGTGGACACAGCTTTATAGAAAATTTAATTTCAGTGATCTAGAAATCAAATACCAACCTCCTGATAACATATATATACAGTAATTACAAGATCAAGCTGCCTTTCTAGTTTTAGCTCACTACCCAAGAACATTGTGTCTGAAAGTCTCTCACCTAAAGTCAACAGAAATAGAAAAACTAATAGTGCACAGTGTAAAATGTAACATTTCAGAACAGAAGCTCCATGTGAGATGGAGGGTTTGGGAGCTGTTAGCGCTGTTGTTATAGGGAATTTTGTTTTAATTTACCTGGTTAATGTGTTATATTTAATAGAGATTGTCATATTTTTGTATCATTTATTTCCAAGTGTCCACTTACACATATATGGAAATACTGGCACAGGAGGCTTAAGTATCTTTTCCAAGTTCTTTCAGAAAAATAAATGCAGATGTAACCAGCTTGGGTGCCTGAAAAGACAGGGCAGAGAGCTATTCAGTAAGCTGTTTTCTCTTTCTATGATGTTATGACAACATCACTTATGTATCTTGTTCTTATTTAAAGCTAATGTACTTCCTACTTTTATCTTCGAAGGTGTCCTCATAATTAATCTGGAGTAAATAGGATGAAATCTGATACTGGATCATATCTGCTGGTATATCAGAGGAATCATTAAGAAGTCCAACGCTGCTAGGCTTCTCAGGCTAATTTGATTTCGTTTCAATGCTGTAAAAAAACACTTGGAGAAGAAAACAAAAATACACAATTCTCTGATATTGAAAGGTGTAGGTCTTTTATAGGTGTGTGTGATTTTGACTATTTTTACACAAGGGACAAGATTAGATCTTTTCGTATTTATTTATTTTTTTAAAAAGTAAAATTGTTTTCAGTGTTTGATTTCAGGTCCACACTGAAACACAGAAAGATCAAGCAAACACACGTTTTTAATTGCCAGGTTCAGCTGTGAAGATCATGTTGCCTTGTGGTTCTGCCTCAGCAAAGAGGGTCACATCAGCAGACTGTCTCAAATCACTACTTAGCTACACATTCCTTCATCTGGGATTCATTCACAGCTTCTTTCACCTTAAGTATGTTTACATCTCTTGGAGGCTGAGTCCGGTTAGACTGCAACACTGGTAGCTTGTCTGTGTTGCAGAAACCATCCTCAATCTTAGCTCCCTGAAGTAAGAGCGCAGAAACCATGAGGTCTAAACTGAAAAACATCCCTTTCTCCCCAGTATAAATGCCGGACAATCCTGTTTGCTGGCAGAGGAAGAGAATGATTACCCTTTAAAAGATGCAGCCTAAGAAACCACAGCCATGCAAAGAGTTTGATAGCAGAGGGACAAGAGGTTAAGAAAAAAATATGCATAATTCATTATTTCTAGTTGCAAAACCTCACCAAGGCAGGTATTTCTGCTTCCTGATTGCTATCTCTTGAAAAAGGCACATAGAAACTGTTTTATTCCTAAAGCCAGGGACACAGCACTGTGTGGTCCTTGAATCAGAACACAGTGTGCAACAGGAGCTGACTTTTGGCTGTGTTGAACATGTATCTACAATTTGCATTAGAAAAGGCCACTGTGTGTTTTCAAAGAGTAGTAAGACAGATACTTCTGAACCCAGATCTTTACAATAACACCTCCCATCACTTTCCTCAATCTCTTAATATCTCTGTTTTTTCTTTCTTTTTTATAATATGGTACAACTTGTATAATAATAATAATTACCTCACAAGAAAGATATGAAGCTTAATTAAATAAAGGCTGATTATCAGAAACTCAGAGCATGTGCAGAGCCTGTTTGCTATAGCTCTTCTGCTGTTAAGCTTTTCTGCAGATCAAGCCTGGGCTGTACTAGAAGTGATATGAATCATCTGTTTCAAAAGAAATATGAGTCATTCAAGGCAGAGCCATCCAAGACCACAAATGAGGCATTATTCTGATAATGAGAGATTTATAGAGGAGACACAGAGAGAAGGATCTCCTGGTGCTTTCAACCTAGCCCCTGTTCTAGGCCTCTACACAATCTCCTTAAAAATGTACATAATCTTCACTTGAACATCTTGACTGAAAAAGACTAGCCAGCAATTCATAAAAGATAGAAAGCAGATGAGCCTCAGTCATTTTTACACCTAAACTCAAACCAGACTTCATCAAGTTCCTCTAATGTTCTTTTACTGCTGGTTGCAAGCTGGGACTGGAAGTGGAAATGCCAAAGCATCCCAAAGATAGGCAGCTTTTGCAATGGGATGAGAAGCAGATGTTGAAGAAATCTCTGAAGAGATGATCTTCTCACAGAAATATCAGATCTTTTTTGCACAACTCGAGTCCAGGACTTCAACAGGTATCTGCAGTCTCTACTCCAAAAAAACTCTCATTACAATATCTCGTGTGTCTTACTTAACAGCTCTAAAGTAATTTGAAATATCCTGGAGCATCTCAAAGGGATCATGACCAACACATGAGTCACTAACTCAAGTCCTCAGTGTACCTTGATTTTACTGCCCAACTGAAGACAGGTTAAGTGAGACCCATATTTTAAAGTAATGGTGCTCAGCATTTCTTTGAAAATCATGACCCTTTCATTAGTCACCTTCAAAATGAGGGCCTATGCCAATATTGAGGGATGGAATTTAAAGAAAAATTCAAGAATCCTCAAGGGAGTAGGAAATGTAGTTTTCCAGGAAAGGCAGCAGGCTTCTGCAGCTCTTTGAAAATCCCACCATTCAACCAGAGTACAATCCTTGACAGCAGCACTGGATTTCAGCTTTATTTAATTGGTACTCAGCAGCTTTGAAAAGCTCCTCAGATAGTAGGGAGAGAGAGGGCAGCAATTATAATGCGAGTGGAGTTGAGAAGGGACCAAGATCCATCCCTCTCATGTATTGCTGCCTTTCTCTGAGATCTTAAATAGGATGTTGGGCCTGAATCCTTAATATGCTTCAATTTCCATGGAATTTATGTGTCTTACTGCCATCAGCAACATCTAGTTGTGAAGATAGCTACACTGAAGGTTGCCCAGCTTCTGTCATGAGAAGTCATATGTAAGTATGTAATACGTAAGTATTGTAAATCAACATGGTCAAATAAAGAAATCCATTGTATTGCTTCATTTGAGAAATGGAACCCATAGGTGGGATGTGTCTTACCTGAGTGTGTTTAAAGTCTTGATGGCTTAAGTTACACTAATGCACTTAAAGATATAGTGATCACCTGCAGTAATAACTGCAAGTTCCCTAAGAGAGAAAAATAGGCACTTTGAGAAAGTCAATAATCTCAGTTGTATTAAATTCTTATTTTAGGTCTATCCAGCTCAGAAATACCCTGTCTTCTCCACTGCAAATAAAGGGAACCCAGAACAATCTCCTTAGGTTTTGAATTTTAACTAGTAGACACTTAAATTCCATCTTAAAAAAGCATTGAGACATAACTTAACATTTTTAACTCTAACCAGAAATCTCAATGCAAACATCTTCTTGCAGAATATTTACAATAAGATTTTTGTTCATTAAAAACTACATAATTTTTTAAGGAAAAAAATAACAATTTTAAGAATGAATGCGTTACATTTTACGTTTTATGGGTCTACAAGGAATGAACAGAATGTAACATTTTGACTAAAGAGGTTTTTTAAGGGCAATCAAACCAAATGGATATTAAATGAGGATACTGTAAACACATTCATAAAATATTATTTCTTTTTACTTGTGCACTATCTTTATTGTTGCCATATACCTGAATATTAGCATTTTTGCCTCTAACTCACAAAATCTCAGAGTGCTTTACAGTGATTAATTAATTAATTATAGCTCAAACTCATTCTCTTGGATAGAAAACTACCTGATGGGTTCCCTGAGGCACAGAGTCCCTTATGGTTAGAGAACAAGTGGGTGGAAAAATTAAATCTTTCTGCCTCCTGCTTTGCCCCCAAGAAGACACTGACATAGTGCACCACAGGGCTCAGGCTACAGTTTTTCATCCCAACCTGTTTGACCAGATATCCTCACCTGTGGATATCTGAGGCTGCATGTCACCGCAGTGGCTGATGGAAGGGTTCTTGAAATGAAGAGCAGCTTCACACTCCACCAAGCACATGGTTTTAAAATAAATTGATGCTTTACTCCCATTTATTAAAGCCAAAAAGGAATTTGGAGACAAACTTGTATTCATTTCTTAAAAACTGGAGATTTCTCAACAGATTTGAGGTGATTATATTTCCATAGTACAGATGAAGCTCGTATCACTCACACCTATTCATGGTGGCACTAATCACACTAAAGTCTGCGTTAAGACACTTGGACCAAACCTGTCCTCCAGCTTCTGTGTATGGGTTCAGTGCAAAAGAGGTAGGAACCTCCAGATAGTGATCCATTTAGTCCTAAAACAGGTTGCTGGTTGATTTACCAGGACTACATGTCTAATCTATAGACAACCAACATGAAGTGAGCTTAATCTCTTCACAGTCAGCTACTGCAACAATGTAAGTCTTTCCCAAATTAAATCTTTTAGTACTAAATCGAGCAGGCCACTTGTTTCAAGCCCAAATAAACATCTCCAGTAACAACGAAAACCAAATGTGAGAATTACCAAGGTAAACGCTCATTTTGATGAAAAAATAAATCCCTGTTTTCTAAGGCCCTTTGGCTTAAATCAAACACCCAGCTAACCTTTGAACCAGTGCTGGGAAGTTTCCATTCCAACGAGAGCTTTAGGAACGCATGCCAACAACCTACACTCTACCCCCAGTTGGCAGGAGGTTGGCAGGGATACAAAAAAACATGTTAACAATGATGCTTTTTTTTCTATATATACAGTAAACCTTATGTGTATCAACACACTTGCTTAAACAGCTTTTTGAATCTGACTCACAATCTTCATGAATACATAAAAAGTTCCAGATGTTAAAATGTCCCAGGACGTGCATTTTAACCAACTTTGTTCTGCATTTGCAGCCTGACATGCAAAAGGGGCATATTGATTAGAATTACTGGCATACTTACTGCTTCAGTTTTTCTGCTTCCTACTGAGTGGTATTTGCCATGGAATGACTAGTCTTTGTGCTATTTATTCCCAGCATGGTGCTCTTGGGATCCTGGATGCGTTGGAAATTCCCTTTGCATCAGTAGCTGGAGAGTTGAAAAAGGAAGGAAGAAAAAAAGGAAGAAAGAAAAAAAGGAAGAACAAAAGCAGTCTGAAACTTCACAGGTGCAATAAAGAAGAGGTTGAGGGGAGGAAGAGAGGGGGTGAGAGAGAAAAGCTGCTGCTTCTTCTCTACCATCACACACAGCTCAAATAATGATCAGGTAATGCCCAAGTCTGTGTCCAGGAAAGACACAGCTCAGCTGCACTTCACCGCTGGCATGTCCATTGCAAAGCCCTTCGCACTGGTGCAAAGTCACTGTTTGCTTTAACTCTTACCCATTATTAAATTTAAGACTCAGAATCCCCTGTAGCCATTTGCTTTTATTAACAGTGAGCATGTGTGCACCGCCACAAAATCCAAGGCCTGGGAGAAACAGACTGCAGAATGTTACAGCTTCAGAGAAAGCCCGTTAGAAACAATGTATCCTGGATGATTTGCATGGGAATTACCATAAAGGCTTACTGGAGCTTAAAAAGCAGATTTTGTGACTATTTCTGACCTTGCTTGCATTAACATTATACCAGTGTCACTTTGCTGATTTCAGTTTAGCTACTTCTGAATGTGAATGAATAAAGTTTAGGTGCATTTTTCTGAGGTGCCCTCGCTATTCTGTTTTTTTAAATGATGAAGCACTTAACTCCAGGTTCCCAAAGGCTTCATGGAGGCTGTGCTCCTCTGCACTTAGATCAAGATCTTAGAACCTTATCCAGATCATTTAGTACAAACACCCAAAACAGGCATCACGAAAAGCAGCAGGTACTCACTCGGTGGGATGATCCAAATGATGACATTTAGGCTACTGAGAGTCAGCAGGCACCATCACGAGTGAAAAAGAGCTCTCCAGGGACTCTGTACATGCTTTATCCTATGACTTTTCAGTGCACAGTGCATACCTGGTGGCAGGAACTGGAGTCTTCCATCCCAGGGCACAAGCCAGCTGCAGAGCTGTTTTTCTTCTTGTTCCCCTGGTCTCGTAAATTTTGGGTTCCTCCCTGCAGAACGGCTTATACCTGGTGATAGGAACTGAGAATAATTCCCTATTTCCTTTCTTTTCCTCCTTCACCCCAAATCTCAGGCTACAGAAGAGCTCTTTATGTGAAAGATCCTTTCTGGGTAGGGGGATCAATCGTAGAATCATAGAATGGTTTAGGTAGGAAGGGACCTTAAAGATCATGTAGTTCCAAACCCCCTGCCATGTTGTTTCAAGGCTATGACGTTTTAGCTGAATTCACTCTGGCAGAGTTAGAAGAGGTGTATGCAAGTCTGAATTTTGGGGACCTGACACCACAAGTCAGGCAGGTAGAGACGCATAACTGAGGGCATCATTTAGAGATAAATGAGAGGTGGGCAGTGGGCAAGTGTAGGAGCTACACAAACTTAGCTGCAACTTTGGGTGCACAGGATTTTTCAGGGTCAGGGGTAGGACAACATAACCTACATTTGGCCTCTCAACTTGAGCCTCTAGGGTATCAGATTAAAATTCAATGTAAGTGTGATCTGGAACCCCTCTGTTCTCCACTGACAGTCTTGACTACGGTGTTTAATACTTGGAGAGTCCATATGTTCCTGCATGTTAAAACAACATTTAAATGCCTTAACTTCTAATTAAATCTCACCTCTCTTTATCTCTGAATGATACTTTATGAATCTGCATCCTTGGTTTCATCTGGCACCGGGTTGTAGGCAATGCCTAAATATTGGCATAGGATATTATCCAAGTGGTGGGAATGTGACCTTATGCCCCATGAATTTGGCTAATGGTGGCTGAGCAAGGACAGAGCAAGGAGAGATGAAGGAGGATACCATAGAAATATCATTAATGCTTAAAGGCTGGAGGTGTACAAAAGCTTGGGTAGTTCACAGCGTTTGGCTTTCTAACATTTAGATTAGCAATCTAATCTAATACATCTCAAACACTAAATCAATTATTTGGTTTGGAGGTGTTTGGAGGTGTTTCCAGGTGTTCCTGGAAGCACAGGAAGAGTGAATTCACCTCACCTAACTTTAGCCGTCCTAAAGTTAGACATTTGTCTACACCATTTAATCAGTTCCTCTTATAATCAGTGAAGAAAGACACAAACCTCTAGAAATGGCCTAATCCATCCTAGTATAAGTGAGACGAGCTGCTCTCTGGAGGATCCTGTCTGCTCCCATTGACTATTGAGAGATGATCAACAGCTTAGACAACCAGTTTAGATTAGGTACCTACCGTCTAGACATTTAACATTACATGAGAGTAATCTACCCCCCAGATATTCAGTATCTCTTTAGAAATCTCATGAGTGTTGTTGCAGTAACAAATACTGCTTTTTCATATTTATGCTTCCCA
>JAOXJM010000023.1:114526839-114538644 GCA_026413425.1 Tringa solitaria | reverse complement strand
CCACCCCCGACACACGTTCCCTCCATCCCGGGTCCCCCAAATTCGCTCCGGGCGTTTTTGCCATCGAACCACGGCAAGAAAATAGGTCACGGCTGAAACCAAGCCTGGATGAAGCCGAAACAGCAGAGCCTCGAAAGCTTCCCCATAAAACAGACTTTGGGATGGTCGTTTGCAATGTTTTGGGTTTTTTTGTTTGGTTTTTTTTTTTTTGTCTGTTTTGGGGTGGGTTTGTTATTTTTTTAATTATTATTATTATAACGATTTATTTTAGACACCTTGGGCGACCAGCTGAGCCGGCTCCTGTAGCCCAAACTGGAAGAAGAGGGAGAAGGGAGGTAGTTTGGGAGAGGAAGGTGGGGGTGGATTTATATTTTGCTACTCCTCCACACCCCCCCTCGGAGAGAAAAACTAAGTTGCAAAAAACCACCCCCTTTTACGGCTCCTGCATCTCTCCTGTCGCCCTCCTCAACTGCCGCTCTCTAAAACCCAACCCGGACAAGACTTGAGAGCTGGTATTTAACTAAAATAGTTCACCGCAGTAAATGCGATGTTTTAAACCGGTTTCCACCCTCAGGGCTCCCCGTTCGAGCACACTTGGGCGTCTGTTTTCAGGGTGACAGTGCGGAGGGTTAAATCGACAGCCCTTTCCAGCCTCTGATTTACAGGCAAAATCAAAACAAATAAATAAACAACTAAAAGATACTTTTTCTAATAACACCGAAAAAAAATAATCCCGATGTCCTAGTCTGCTCCCCCTCACTCCTTCACCCAGCCGCAGAGTAAATCCAGAGTCACTCCGGAGTGGCTCCGGGTTGTCCCTGGGGCTTCCCTCGGCTCTTCTTCATCCAGTGGCGGTGACAAACCTAAATAAAGCCGATTTGGGAGCGGAGGGGGAGGGCCTGGGGCGGGTGGGAGAGGTGGAGAAGAAGTCGTTTTGGGTTGAATATTTCCTTTTGCTAATTACTGGTGCAGCAACTACGGACCTGAAGGTAGAAAAATAATCCCGCGTTGCGAATACGAACATCGCTCCCGATCTGTATAGAAGATTTTATATATATATATATATATATATATACACACACACTCACATCCACGTATACATAAGTGAAACGTACAGTAACACAGCAGTGGGGGAAAAAAAAACCCCAAGTTCCCTGATATTGAAGGCTTACACAACATGTTCTTTTAATGGCTGATACTTTGAAAAGGGAGAAAAAATTAAAAAAAATAGAGAGAAAAAAAAAAAGGGTTGTTCCTAATTCGGTTGGTAAAAGCAAAATGAAACAAAAGCTCACGTTAACATGACATGAGGTTTATTATAGGTCTGCTTAGAATGAAGAGGTAAGAGTGGTAAAAATATGGACACTTTTGAGTCAGACAGAAATAAAATACCAACATTTCTGAGAAGCAATATTTATTGTCTTTTTTTTTTTTTTTTTTTAATGTAGAGACATGTCCTGAATTTCCCCAAAGCCTAGATTGGGAAAATAAAGACTTCTTGGCGTTATAAGTAAATCCGTCTGCAGAATCGAAGCAGCACCAACATTCAAAAAAACTGAAGAGGAAAATACAACAAAACACAACAATCTCTTTTTTTTTTATTCTTATTCTTATTATTTATGTAAATCAGGTCATCACTGGACAAGAAACCAATTTCTACCCATTACCATAACAGCTTGTCTATAAAGAACAGAAAAGATTCAGATAGGATACTATCTAGTCAAGCGGGATTTTTTTTTGTTGGTTTTGTTTTTTTCTTTTTTGTTTGTTTTTTTCTTTTTTACTTTTTGTTTTTAAATTCCCCCACCCATTCACAGAGGTATAGATTCACAGATAAATAACCCAAAAACTACTTGCTCGCCATATTTACACATTCCCGTTAAATTAAGCATAAATAAATATATACAAACTCAATACTGAATGCCTCTCCGCATTTCTTCTCAAGAAGAGTCGATAAACTGATATTTCTCACTGCATGGTCAGATTTTTCAAGAAGAGGAAGTGAAAGGGATCGTTTGGGGCATAAAAAGGAGAATTTTTTTTTTCTTTCATCTTTCCAGTTTCTCATTCGCTTTTTCAGAGCTTTGCATTTGTTTGTGGTTTGTTTTGTCTTTTTTTTTTTTTTTCTGCCTTTATTTCTCGCTGGCACACAATGTTTCGTCTCTCTCGAAATGTTCAGGCGTTTGCCAGTGTGTTTGGGGGATATTGTCTGTTCACTTTTTTTTTTTTTTCCCTTTGTATAAGAAAATATACTATTTGTAAAAAGCCTGCGGTCTCTCTCACACAGGGAAGCCGGAGGGGAGGGGGAGGTTGGCCGGATCGATCTGGCAATGCTTAACGGCAGCTGAAACGAGCACCAAATTCTCCGAGAAACGTATTAAAACAGAACCCAATAGGTCTGCGTGATAAACCGGTCAGAAAGAGATGAGCAGGGGAAAGGAATAAGCCCTTTGGGCACAGCTAAAGGTTCTTAAAACCATCCCCCCCACACACACTCCCACCCAACCCCAAATGCAAATTTGGGGGATTTTGGGGGAGGTTGGTCCGGGATGCAAAGGGACTTGAAACAGCTTCTCACAGAGAATTTCTATTAGGTGGGACAAGACACCACCCGATTTTAAAGAAATCATCGGGTTGTAAAAGGATTCCCATTAAATTGGCTTCTTGTTTCCGTCACACCTTGTGTGAATAACAACCAGGGGAATAATAATAATCATAATTAAAAAAAAAGTCAGGGAGCATACAAAAACAAAGATCTTTCCAACGGAAATTAGAGAATTGTAATTAAAAAAAAAAATGGAACTAAGAATTAAATAAAATTTACAGCAACCCACCTGTTTGGTTTGAAAACAAACTTTTCACGGTCTCTCCTCAAACTTTTCCCTTGAGTTAAAAAGCAAAGCTGCCGTGTTAATCCTCCTGTTTATTGATTTATGATCCCGAGGAAACCAAATCTTTTAATAACTCAATTATCAGATAAACGTCTGAGGTGCCCCGCCAACACAAGTAGTCGGGCTGGGAAAGTGCAGGGGAGCAGGGAAATGTTTTCCAGCAGGAGGCTGGGTTTAGTTTTTGGGGGACCTCAGTCCTCAACACTGATAGGAGCCACCAAGCCATGGATTTTGTCCTCTGAGACAAAGACTAGACCAAGGGGAAGAAAAGAAATGAGGGATCCATACCTCCTCTATGCCATATTTTCTCCCTGTTTGCATTTAAACCAGAAACCTCATGGATTTTGTCTCAGTATTTTGAGGCAGAAACAAGGGGAGTCCCACCAAAATCAACAGGAATTTTACATTAGCCTTTATTTCACCTGAGGGAAGCACAGCCTGGCTTTTGCAGCCTGTCTCTTCCAGGCAGAAGGCATGAGGGAAAGGTCCAAGGTCACCAGGAGTCAAGTGAAACTCTCCCTTCAACCTTCTTGAGGTTTAGGTCCTGCTCCAGGCAACCAACCCTGCACCTGGGGGAGATTTCAGCAGCAGGATCAGGCCCTCACACACGCGTGTGCACGTGCACATGCGTGCACAGGTCTTTCCTCAAGAAGTTGCAAGTGGTTCCTTCTCCCCACAGTGGTGGTGGGACACTCTATACTGTCTTCTGCAGCTAAAAGGACCATCCCCAACTTCACCCCAAAGCCTTCAGCTGGAAGCTCTGGGGTGACAGGGAGAGGGTCCCCGTGTCCCTGCGTGTGGAGTTGGGGAGGTGGAAGACTGAGACCTAACTAGGGGTGTTCCCACACCCAGGAGCCCCACTGGGCTGGGTGATATTGGAGGGCTGGACCTCACAAGGCTCCTCACAAAGGCTTTTTGTGGAGGACACGCGAAAATTGTGCTCAGTTTTGATAAATAGAATAGTCTTGTCAGAAGACTTGTTTTCAGATGATGCCATTCATCCCTCCCCAGACACACGCACACGTACCCCTTCCCTTTTCCGTGCATCACTACTGGGGCATGCCCTGCACGGAAGCTTGGATTGTCCTTCCTCATGGGCCTGCTGGAATTGGGGGTGGTTGCCAAGGTCTAGGCTGTGGAGGACCAGGGACTGCCTGGGGGCTGCTCTTCAGTCTGGGGGTCCCCAACCTACCAGAGGGGGATCCATGAGATCTATATCACCGAGGGATCCATACCTCCTCTGGTGACATCAGCAGGAGCATGTCACATACCAAACCCGCTGCCAAGGACCTGCCAAGGTTGAAGGCTACCTCCGACTCATCCCAGCAGCCCATGGAGAAAGCTGCTTGCCTCAGTTTCCCCCTTTTCTCATGTGAGGATCCCCAGAGCACTCTGCCCTGGCAGGACCAAAGGTACATGACCGAGGAGCAGCTCCAGAAAGGTCAGTGCTCCTTGGGGCTGGATGGTTCCTGGGTTTCTATTGCCACACACATGTCCAACTCACAGGTAGGGGACAAGATCCGAGACCTTGACTTGCTCACAAAGACTTGAAAAGCAGAGCAGCTCCTCAGCCGTAGCCATTTCTCAAGTAGCTAAGGACACTAAGGGTGACAGTCGAGAGGTTCAGATGCTTTTTTTGTTTTAAGAAAATTTTGGTGGGGGATGTGGAGAGTATTGCTGAATTACTTCTCCACCACCATCCATTTTGGAAGGTGTCTAGAAGCTAAAACGAGGCTAAGATTTCTCTTTTCTCTCTCTCTCTCTCCCCTTGTCTTGGGTTCAGGTGTGTCTGCTTGGGTGGGTGGGATTGAGTGCTGCAGTTTTAACAGGGATTTTGGGGGAGGGGGGGACACGCACCCCACTGGAGTTTTGCCAGCAACCCCAGAAGATTTACCCACACCCAGTAACCCTTCTGACACAGGCAAAAAGACGTGTTAGTGCCCAAACCCTACCCCACTGAGAAACACATGCAATTACCCAATACGGCAGAATCCAAACAGAAATCCACATCCTTACACTTCAGCATTATTTTTACCACAGAAGACAAAGAAATGTATGTTAAAAAAAAAAAAAAAAAAAAAGAGGAAAGAAATCAGACTCCCCCTCCACCGCCACCCCCCAAATCATATGCATAAGACATCCTGTCACACACCAAACCACCGAGAAAAACATCGGAATTAAGAAGGGTTTTTTCCCCCTACCGCACTGACTTGTTCTAAAGCAAGAGTCACAAGACATTGTTTTAAAAAAGCTTTCTAAGAGAAACAGATTTCCTCAGACTGGGCTCAGAAACCAGGATATTCCCTGGCAAACCCTCCCCACTCCCATCACGAGGAGCCAGCTCACATGGCAACCCTTTCCTCCCTGGGTACAAAACCCTAGTGCCAAGCAAGCGCGGTAACATTCAACAACAGCTCTTATTTTCTTTGCAGCGTTACACCTCGATTCCAACTTATATTTTTTTTATCTCATTCAAATTATTCCCTTTGAGCTTCTTTAAAGAAGTGCACCTACAGAATTCGGAAACAACTGGCTTTGATTTGAAAAAGCAAAAAAAAAAAAAGCAAAAAAAAAAAAAAGAAAGTATCAGAATATCAGAATTGTGGATTTTTTTTCTCTGTACCTGATATATTGTGTAGGGATCTCTAGTCCTCTTTGAAGAAGCTCATAAGCCAAGCGGGCAAAGCTTTAGGAAACAGAAGAAAATAAAATAGTGCATACTCCTGAGAAAGAATTACATACTCATATCACTCATTTTTTTTTGCTGTTGTTAACAGTTCTTTAAAAATGGGGGAAGATCTCTCTCACACACACTACTCAAGGAAATTAAGGACTGCAACATTGGCATAGTTAGGAATATAAAACTCCCTAGAGAAAAAGAGGAGACCTCAGAAAATTAAGAAATCAGATAGCGCTGACGTTTTACCAGACCTCACTTTCAAATTTTGCAACCCATTTTAAGCAAGGCATTTTACCATCAAAGGCAAGTACTAAATTACAAAGGTATGTTTGCATGCATGAATATGTGTGGCTATACACACATATTAAATATATATATGTATATAGTCATATATATATACATATATATACAAACATACGTAAGATACACACACACCCCTATCAAGTTATGTGTGCGCATACGCATATGCACACACATACGCACACACGCACCCATACACACCTGTAAACGCTGGTAACCTAAACAGAGAGTCTGTCTAGACCAGGAAAAAAAAAAACAAAAAGTTCTTCAAAAATAGAGTTAGCTAATTCAACTGAGCTACGAAGACTTGAAACGTCCCATCTAATGGCATCTAATGTTAAGACGCTGCCACGAACGCAGCTCCAGCTGGTTGGTGGTGGTGACTTCACGAGAGGTCTGTGCTCGCCTCCCCCTCCTTTCCTAGTCTAGACAGAGCCAGGGTGGTGGGATGAGATGGGAAGAGGCGGGGGAGGATGAGACGATGGGGTTGCTCAGAAAGGAACGCTCTGGAAGATCATTTTAACTAGGGTGGAGACAGGACGTCATTCAGAAAAGGAAAAAAAAAAAAAAAAAGAATAAAATCAAAATAGCAAGACAGACCGTGCAGCTCAAGAAATCAAAGCACTGACACCAAAAATGTTTCTCCGATTTCTTCCAATAAGTTATTCATTTCTTTCTTTTATTATTATTATTAATTATTATTATATTCCCCTCCCCCCCCAATCATTATTTAAAAAATGTGAAAGAACAGAAGTGGGAAAAAAATCCTTGTGGTTGTCTTCACATGTTCCTGGCAAGAGACTCTGAACCACTGGTCTTGCGCCATTGTGCTCCTCTGATCTTAAATTATTGTCTTTCTTTTATTATTATTATTTTTATTATTATTATTATTTTGTCCTACCTAATAGAATTCTTCCAAAGCCCAATCCAATAGTTTTAAAGCTAAAATTAAGACGGTTTTGTTTTAAAAGATTATCTTTCTCTCTCTTTTCTCCTTTTATTTACTTAACTTTTTTCTTTTCCTGTCTTTCTTTTTATTTTTTTTTTTCCTCTCTCTCTCTCTCTCTTTCTCTCTCATTTTCTGTGTTTCTCTTCCTTGTCTCCAGTTTTACTACCTGGTCCTTCGCCAGATGTGTGCCTGTTAGCAGTGTTGTTGTTCAAGAACATCTTGTCCATGCCTTTGAGAGCTTCAGTCAGGTAGTTTTGAAGGGCCGTGAGGGCAGCGCAGATAGCGGGGGCCCCAAAGCCGTGAGTGATGAGGCTGAAGTGAGTCAAGCAGCTCTGAATGCCCGGTTCCAAAATAGGGGTGGGCCGGCTGTTTCCAATGGGCGTCCTGTCCTGGGCCAAGAGATCTGTAAATTCTTTACAAAGTTGCCTGCATGGAAGAAAGAAAGGCAAAGAGAGGACAAGAGAGAGAGAAAAACGGGGGTTAGGTTCATCCCACAATTTTCCAAGACAACCAAGGTTGAAGGAAGGGGCAGGTTCAGGCCAAACCTGATCCCAAGACCTAGAATAGGACCTTTTTGCCAGCTTCCTTTCTCCCAATAGTGCTTGGAGACCAGCCACACTGAGCCAGCAGCTCCCCGCTGAGAATGATGTTCTTCAGGAGAGAGGTTTTTGCAAATGTAGGATAACACCAGGTCTGGAGGTAGAAAACTCTCCTCCAGCCACAAGGATGCTTCTGGGGAGGCTTAGATTGGATATCAGGAAACATTTATTCACTGAAGGGGTTGTCAAGAATTGAAACAGGCTGCCCAGGGAAGTGGTTGAGTCACCATCCCTGAAGATATTTAAAAGACAAGGAGATGTGGTGCTGAGGGACATGGTTTAGTGGTGGACTTGGCAGTGCAACATTAATGGTTGGACTTGATGGTCTTAAAGGTCTTTTCTAACCTAAATGATTCCATGATTCCGAAGCACCATGAAAATCCAGTCCTGCTCAGCTCTAGAAATAGGCAGGCTGAAAGGGAGGTGCACTGTGGTGGGTCTGTCAACCACCCATCTTCCTGGAGGCCTGACCAAGCAGGTCCTACCAATGCTGTATCCTGAAGGAAAGCACAACCACGCACTGAGAGCTACTGAGTGGCACAGGGACACGGTACAAGGAAGGGCTAAAGTGGAGCCTCTTCTGAGACTGCTCAGGTTGGGCCACCTTGTCAAGAAAGGTCAGGACATCAGGACTCCATGACGGCTTATTAATTGCATGAGGAGCAAAGCTAGAGCTTCCTATTTTATTTTGGAGGGTGGCATCCCAATTAACACATCAGACTTGACATCTGGCTCTTGTTTACCCACATGTTTGAAAAATCAGATTTGATTTTTATAATGAATTCCCCCCACACATACACTTCCTTTTGCATTGCTCTGGTCCAAAAGGCCTTGAAGTCAACAAGTGCCCAGGCAATGTAGAAACCCTGGAGGCTGGTGGCATTCCCAAAGGAATAGTTTCTTTGAGACAAATGCCTACCCAGAGACTGGAGAAAAAAAGGCTGAAATTAAAAAAAAAAAAAAAAAAAAAAAGAAAGAACGAAAAAATGAAGCCCTTAATAAAGGCGTTCAGCTCTCATCCTCTGAAATTCTCTGAAATTCCCAGTGGGTTAAAGGTTTCAGAGGGTGGGGAAAGATAAAGGTCTACTTCTATGTGTATTATCCATTAAGAAAGTGCAAGAGAGGAAACTTTGAATTTGGAGAACAAACAGTAATGAGTCCAACATTTTACATCTTCAAAGAGCAAAGCAGGGTCTGTGAGCAATTAAAGTTCTGGGACATTAATATCTTCTGACCCTGCGGAAAAGGGCAATCAAATTCCAATCACGTCTAAAAAACATCTGGACAAATTTGAGCAAATGATTTCTCAGCCCTCCATATATTTCTTTAAATTACACTGTCATCGGAGGCAAGCCACGTCCCAGAGCACGAAATAAATGAGAGCTGTTTGGGATGGTTTGGGGTTTTTTTGCCTTTTTCTTTCTTTTTTTTTTTCTTTTTTTTGGCGGATAGACGGAGATGTGTGGAGACACACAGCACCCAGGACCTGAACAAACTACGAAGCTACAAACTTCCCACCTACTAGCCTGGGAAGAAATGGGTTGGGGGGGACCACAAGGAGGATTATTAGCCGTACATGGGTGTGTGTGTGTGTGTCTTTCCTTTTTTTTCCCTCCTTTTTTATGTTTGGGTTTGTTTTCTTTTTCTTATTGTTATCTTTTTTGCTATTATTATTATTAAACCGTATGGAGAAAACATTGCAATTTAGTAGCAGACAAGCAGGTGTGTGAGAGCAGCAGGAGGGACAGACAGACATGCTGTGGAAGCAAAATACAGATTTTCATTCCCCTTTCCATAAGGAATTTTTTTTTTTTTTAACTGGAGGGTGGTTTAGAAACGATGTAGGATAGCTAGAGGACAGTCGCCTACATCCTCTATAGGGACCCTACTGCAGAGGGATGCAGAGGCTATAGGGTCTACCCTATAGGGCGATAAGAGCATCCTTCATCCCCGCGGGGCCGGTATAATTAGGGGACTGGAAACTCCGTCTGCTTTCCAAACGAGCTCAAAGGAAGGCTTTAAGGAGGAGGAGGATTTTCTCGGGGGAGGGGGTTTATCAACTTGGCACTCACTTTGTAGCAAGCAGCATGTTTTTCCTGGAGTGGAGGTCGCTGGGGTCCGTGTGCTGTCGGTTCAGGTACTCAGAAACAGCTTTGGCCGGGAATTCCGTTTCGCAGATGTACCCAAAATCCCGAGCTAAATGAACTGCCTCACCTGGAGGGAATGAGAGGGACATTAACACCTCCGGGCACCGTCGGCCCCAGGCTGGGCTGTTCCCACCTGCCCTGGGCTGTTGCCCACCTCTCCCTCCGGGAGAGACCAGCTCCTTCTAACCTTCTAACATCCCTTGCCCCTCAGAGACAGGCTCCAGGTATACGTTTTCCCTCCACCAGCCCTATTTTGGGGGCCGAAGTAGGTGGATGGAACAGATTTGCAGCTGATGAGACTTGTCTTTGGGGCGATGCGCTTGGGATGGCGTGTGCACATGCAGTGTGGGAAAAGTACACACACATACACACATGTAACATACACAGACACAGACACACACACACTTTCAAAGGGACTGGGGCAAAAAAAACCCAAAGAAACAAAAAAAAGAAACACCAAAAAAAAAACCACCAAAAAGAAAAAGAAATAATAATAATAATAATAAAAAAAAGCAAGGAGAAACTTAAATCCCGAAAAACAGGAGGATGCAAACTTCCTTTACACCATTTCAATACCCCAGAACACTGCCCAAAATTTTTCAGGTGTGGACCTAACGTTAATATCAATGTCAGTTCTTTGTGGGACGTTATATATATATATATATACAGACTTGTTTATACAAGCACACAGAGCACTTGCATCGTTATCACTATTATCGCCACCTCTGTAAAATGAGGGAGATAACTGCTTTTCGTCCCAGGGAAATTAAGAAGCTGCTTTCTCAACTGACCATCACTCAACAGGAACTCTTCTCTGCCCGGTGGAAGGATAGCAACTAATGGCAACCTTTTCTGTAAATAATAATAATTATTCTAACTCTAATTGTCACTTTTCCTGCCTGCCTGGTTTCAGGTTTCTTGCCTCCAGAGGTTCGTGGCATCCAACTCCTACTGATGTACTTCGTGCCACAAGAAGAAGACAGTAGCTGCAGAAAGGAGGAAAAGAGGAGGGGAGGGGAGGAAAAAAATCCTCAGACTCTAGGGGGATTCCACCAGATTATAGCTCAGCCCCTCTAGAATAAAGCATTAAACCCTTTAAAGCACCGCCTGAGGGACCAGGGGGAAGATTTCCAACACGCAAAACAGATAGGTCTAATAACTCCAGGACCGCGTTATTTTTAACGATCAGGAGTTGCTTTCCCGACGTCATCTTCTGCTTTCCAAGGCTTCTCGCTAATCACCGAGCCGCTTAATGAAAGCCAAGGCAGCCGGTGGTGCCCGGGGGGACCCCACCGCCGTCACCCCCGAGCCGGGCAGGGTTTGCCCCCCGGGGCATCCCGGTCGGGGCTGGCCGGAGCCTTTCTGCTCTGGGCGATACAACAGCAGCTAAAGCCGGGCTGGTGGCGGAAAGAAAGAAAAAAATATATATATTTATATATAAATCTCCAGCAGGTGCAGCCTCTTCCAAAAGGAGGGAGCTTTCTCTCAAGGGAAACTGTTGATTTTTAAAGGAATCGGGGGAGAGGAGGGTAATGTACACCTTACCGCACGCTTCATATAGATTTTTGGCATCGATATACAACCGCACAAGCTTTTGAAGCTCAAGTCAGCTTCGGAAAAAGGCTGATTTTGCTGTGAGGAGGGTGCACCGTTTTTTACACAGGCAGCGGGGGTGAAGCTGCACTAACCCCGGTGTTAAAGGGCGGTTGTCACACCCGAAATGCCTTCACGTCTCCTATAGCGCGACCCTATAGCCATAACTACGGCA
Source organism: Tringa solitaria (assembly GCA_026413425.1). Taxonomy (NCBI): domain Eukaryota; kingdom Metazoa; phylum Chordata; class Aves; order Charadriiformes; family Scolopacidae; genus Tringa; species Tringa solitaria. Next base: position 114,527,310 of record JAOXJM010000023.1, on the reverse strand, counting down.
CCACAGCATAATTTATACGCGGGTACCAGGAGGAGCATCCTTTCCATAAGTCCCTTTGCGAGCCCCCCCTCAGCTCTGCATGCGGTAAGCTCTTATCGCTGGCATAACTCAATCAAAAGAGTGGAAAAGTTAATATCTGGCACAAATGTTTATGCCCGCTTATATGCAGAAGAGATAAGTGGATTATTTATACGCCTCTCGGTGTGTATGTGTAATGCAGATACATAGAATTCATAATTGCATCCCTCCTATTCCCGTTATGTTTCTTGGAGAAGGGCCAACTTCTCTTAGCGCACACCCCAAACATATATTAGTGGTTCTAAACTTTACTTTTCAGTGCAGTAACAATAAATCAAAGAAACACGCCCGACACAGCAAAATGACGGTAGGCGGCTTGAAATGAGGTGAAACTTCAGTCTCTCCTTCCTTCCTTCCTTCCTTCCTTCCTTCCTTCCTTCCTTCCTTCCTTCC
>JAOXJM010000023.1:114449672-114477653 GCA_026413425.1 Tringa solitaria | reverse complement strand
AGCATCTAGATAAGACCAAGTCCTTTTGGGATTCAGGTGATTTTAAGATTTTGTGCTGCATTTTATCATCATTTCTAGCCTTCATAAATCCAGAGAAATGAAAATGTGGTGGAGCTTAGAATACCAGAAGGTAAGAAAAAAGAAATTAGAATGTACCATTAATGTTTACAAGATCTCATGATTTTCACACTGCTTGTGTGAGCTTCTGGGTCCTGATCTGGGGAACTGACTATAGTGAGACATATATAAAAATATTTATGATCTTACATGGAAAAGAAACCAGTTTATTTTAAATGTTGGCAATATCTGCAATCATTCATTTCCAGTCAAATAGTAATTTTAACAAAGGATTGAACAGAAAATAAATCTTCTGGCAGACTGTCTTTGAACTTTTTGACTTCTGAGCAAAAGGAATAGTACTGTATTCACATGATAGCTCAATATACCCTGAAGAGTAAAGTGGGAATACTACAGTGAAAACTTACAGACATTGTCTCAGAAATGATCTCTAGTGTTAAGAACAAGGACAGAAAACTTTAATCTTCTCAAATACTAAACAAGTTTGTAGAAAACACCAAAATGGGACAAAATCTTATCTTAAGGCATGTAAACCTAAGTGTCAACTTGTACGTATATAAATCAACAGGACCTAAATTCCCATTACAATCAGAGGGGACTTAATATAGTTTTTTACATATGAGAGTCTACAATGATTTGAGATTCCTTATTGTATCTGAGACATCCACACAGAACTACTAGATATGATATAGGAGTTAAAGCCCACCTTGACCCCAGGCAGGTTACCTTTGTGTACCTCACATGGCACTAGATGTCAATGTTTAGGTCACCGAATTGAGCCCTGGGGCTTTATTCAATGTGGTCAGAGAAGTTTGGAGAACGAGTCAACACATGAAATGGACTTGTCTCCTCTATGGTGAACTGCACCATTCTTCTAGCTACACAGATGGTCCACCAAGCTGAATAAAAATATGTGTTCAATGCTATTTAAGATGACAAGACATCTGTGTCAGGTGAACTGGTAATGCAGAGGGCTTACAGAAGAACAGCACCCTTTTAAAGCAGCAATGGACTGATGGCATACTTAATAGCATCTAAAAAGTCACCGCATGTTAATATTTACTCAGCTATATCTTGTCTTAGGTCTTCATTGACTACATGGGAAGCTTAGACAGCCAGGTCACATGGAGACATCTAGATATCAGGATTTCATCCCGAGCAGAATCTTAAACTTGTTGTCTAACTAGTATTCATAGGAAAAGGATTTTGTAGGCTGAGTTAGGGGTCTACCTCCTTTACAGTTTAGCTTCTTATGTACCACTAATCATCAAATACAGTGAGTTTTTTTTCAAGATAGCATTATATTTCTTATAAAAAAGCCAACACTTTTTTAGTAAATGGCACTGCAGACTGTCATGACAACCCTATTTTTGGGTCTGATTAATATATTCTTCTCCACAGACAGGGATACACAGAGCTTATTAATTTTCCCATGAAGCTTATTGAGAGAAACGGTTTTATGGAAAATTTCTGGCCAGTCCTCCTTGCCATGCTTCTGTGAGGGTGTGTTTTTTTTAACCTCACTTTACGTAATGAGCATAAAAAGGCTGAGAGATATTATCTTCTAGTTTATCTTACATTTTTATCAGTAATTTCCCTTGCTCTAATTTGGTGGACTTTATTTCTCTGCAAGTTAAGTCTTTGAAAAATCTAAGAAAGTTGGATAATTTCCCTTTGCTAATGAAAGTTTCAAGATGGAGAGAAAATCTGATTTTACATTTAAAGCAGACGTCAGACAGAAAATTATTGGCAAAGCATTCAGATGTGTTTCCTGAAAGTGATATTTAGTTGCTTTATTTTTCAGACTAACTGAGCTCCTGCTGAAGTTAGATATTTTTTGGTATGCTCCACACCTATGAAATGAGTTGCTTTCATTTTAAGACTTTCATTTGGGTTTAGAAGCCTAAAATTAAAAGTGGTGGTTTCATAACGGAGTCTTCTGGGTATTCTCAGCTTTGTAGTGCATCTCATTGTGACTCCCATAAACTAGTAACTTTCTTGTTCTAAAAGGCAAGACTAAAATCTCTGATTTTGGTACTACAAGGAGACCTGCAAAAAGAAGGCAATGAATATCAGGCCAACATATTCTATAAATCCTTATGCTTAAGGACATCCAGACCTGCCTGCAATTCTGCCCAGCGCTATGATGCAATTATGTCTGCTCATGTTTTAATGATGGCCTTACTTAAAAGTGAAAAGATCCAAGTGTGCCTGAAGGCTTGGACTCTCGTCTGGCAACTACCTCAAGGACTCCTCCATACCCCAGGCTGGTGAAACTCCGACATGAGACAAAAGAAACAGATTCCCTCTCAGTGGGGAGGAAGAGGCCATCTGCACTGAATGTTTACGCCCTCATTTAAAATAAATAAATGCTTTAAAACAATAATAATTTAGAAAAAGCGAGGTTGAACTTATTGGTTCTTTCTCAGAACTTTGAACATGAAAACTGCTTCATGATTATCCAAATTTAACAACACATGACAGGTGACAAATAATAATATCTGATAAAGTTTTTGATGGCTGTAAAGGAAATGGGAAAAGATTTTAATCTCTTCACTGATACAAGTAACATCCTAAGTTAGAGATACCTATATTAACTTTAAGGTGCTTCTGTTGCTTTCAAGGTCTCACAGAAGCCCTTGGATATTTGCCAGGAAATGTTTCCAGCTTAGCACGTTGTATCCTCCAACTAAAATACTGGATAACGCTATGAATATCTGGTTTTGAATGAGAAAAGGATGTACAAGCTTCTGTTTAGTTGTGGATGAAAAGTGGCTTTGCTGCCTACTACTGCCTGTGGAGCCTAATACACCAGTGAGACCACAGATCCAAGCTGACTGGCTACTTTTGAAAGATTGAGCATGTCCCTCACACAGCCATCAGCTCCTTCAGTGTCTCTTTTCACTTAGTCAACGGACACATCTCTGTCCTGTGGGAAGGCAGAGAAATGAATGAGATTCATCCAACTTGCTACCACGCAAAGACTTTTTCCAGTGAGACAGCTAATGCAGCTGAAAAACCCCATTGCCCTCCTCAAATGAGAAAGACCAAGAAGTAAGCTTTATAAATGTGCTGATGACAAGAGTCAATGCAACTTTGCAACCTAATAATTTAGAAATTAGGACATGACATTCTTTTTTTTTTTTTTGGGGGGGGGTGGGGAGGGAAACACAAGGGTGTCTTAAATGCTTTAAGAAATCCTAAATTCTGGGTCAAAAAAAAATGAAGCCCCTCAAGCTTTTTTCCATCTTTGATGAATATATATTTGCCTTTACCTTGACAATCATTGAACTTATTCATTAATGAAGAGGATAAAGAAAATAAATCAGGCTCTCATCTGTTCTCCTGACTCCATAAGTTGTGGCTTTAAGGGAATATGGTCTCCTAAGGCCAATGCTAAAAATCATTGGCAATTTCAGAAACTCACACACTTCTAAAAGGATTTTGGTCATGAGCAGAGCAGGAAAAGGTGATTGAATCCTTGCTATTGAAAGATCAAAGAGGGAATCCCTGGGAAAGGGAATGAGGGAAAAATCCCAGAGAAAGTGGAAAAGAAAGAAAAAAAAAAGAAAAAAGAAAACAAAAAGAAAAGAAAAATTTGTTGATTACTCAGCACTAGGAACCAGTGTTGTCCCTCTCAGCCAGCTGAATCTAAAGCCAGATTGAGAGAGATCATGGAAATAAGGAACTCTAGAGGGCACCAGAGGTATTTCACCACAAACTTCATTGTGCACCAGACTTCCTCCAGTCCATGCAGCCAAACAGAAGGCTGCTGCTAATCAAGATGACTGGAATTATGACAGCAGCTGCTCTCCCTCCTGATAAGCAAAGAAGCATAAAAACGAGAGAACAAGGAGGGGAGTAAGCACATCTGTAGAGGCAACCCACCAGTAAGTCTTTGGGCTTGCCTCTTTGTTACAGTTTAAAAAACATGTTGAGCTTCAAAACTCATTTCATTGCTCCCTTTTACCCTTCAGAAAGAAGGATGTTACTTTCTCGCTGCTCTCCCAAAGTCTGAGCCTCTGGTTTCTTGCCTGTCGCTTTTTGTGTCACCTTGTCAGTGTGATGCCAGGCACTCGCAGGAGGCTGACAGCTCCAGGCTCAGAGACTCACTAAATGACAAAACTCCTGTCTCAAACAGTTTCACAGGAAGGGTGTTTCGTATCAGCTGGATGGCGAGGCAAAACACAGAATAATTTTTGAGGATGCTGATTGCTTTCATTATCTAGCTTTCGTATTCTGAGCTGATTATTTTTTGTCTGGTTTTATAAGGCTTCTGCGCTGAGAGAAGAGCCACCTGCAAGGCAGTCACTTTCACTTTGCTGTTTTGCTGTCTTTATCTTTTATATATAAGGTAGATCTGGATGTGATTTTGTATCTTAATGAATTATAACCTTGAAGTTAAAGGATCAAATCCAACATCTGTAATCAGTGGCTATTTGTCTTTCCCTATATGATGGATGACATTGGTAGGATATCTAAACTTTCCAAACACTACAGATTCTTACAGACACAAGCATCCCAAAAGCAGACTAGAAGGTATGCCTATATCCAATTTTACAAGTGAAGAAAGTGAGATTAAAAGTCTGCCTAATGACGTCAGTGAGTCTGTATGTGTAAGCCAAGAAACACACGCAGATCTCGTAAGTATAATCTCAGCAACTGTTCTCATTGTAAGCTTTTTTGTGTCATGTTTTTTTATCTTCCCAGCACAGAATGTTAAGTCGGTTTTGGTGGGTTTTCCAGTAACTCTAGTTTTCATGAGATTTTGGGGAGCTAAAAAAAGACTTCTGCCAAAAATTAAAAAAATTCAAAGCTGTTCTGATGTGAAAGTAAGTTATGAAGGCAAAGACAAGAAGACTCATGTCAGTGTGACTTTCAGGTTCCTGGCTGAATCTGTGGGAAGCTCAGATACAACAGTAGAATGGAAGAGAGAAGCAGACACACACTGTCTCCATTCAATGGGAGAGAAATAGGGTCTAAAATCAAGAAAATATACTGATTTAGTGTTTGGGACTTTTGGTCCAGTTGGAGGGCTGTCCTAAATTCTGTTCCTCAGACCGAAGGCTGCTTTGATACTTTATCAACAGACTTAAGTGTGATATTAATTAGGCAGGATCCTAGGTCCAGAACTCTAGCCTTGGTTTAATGCAGAAGACACTGCATTCAGCTCTGCTAAATTAGTGGCAGGCTTATAGACACTGGGGTTCAGCCAAGGCTTCACCATCTCCCATCACAACTACTTGCACCATATGGTCTCCAAGCATGCGTCTCAGAGTTCTTGTGTCTCTACATAAGTCATGATTGCCCTGCTTCACCATTTTCTAAAGTGAATTATTCTTGATTTTCTCAAGAGAATTACTCTCAAAGCCCTATATACATGTTTTGTTCACTCTTTGCTCTCTCTGAATATTGCAACCCCCTTTTTCCCCTCCTGACATCTTGGATAATTGAGAGCTGTCTCTCAGTTTCACTGACCATGAAACTTGTTTCTTTTACCTGATCTGAATACAAATACAATCAATTTACAATGCAAAGAGAGATTTGTACAACCTTTCTGTCCTGAAAAAAAATTTAAAAAGTTGAAATCTCAGCTTTACTGCCATCAGTGGGATTTGAAAATGGTTTTAGTTTCAGGAGAAACTAGAAAACTAGCTTTTCCTTCTTGCATACACAGACACATATACGTTTACACAAGTTTCTCACATGATTCTGTGGGGTTCTGGGGAGAAGAATCTCTTAATTACAAATAATGGAAGGCATTTAAAAAAAAAGACCTAACTAAATATTCTCTCTTCCCCCCTTTCCTGATCATTCCATTTTGAAAGAAAAGAGTGAGATAAATAGGTTCCTCTCATTAAAGTTATAAAAACTTTTGTGTTCTTTTCAAGTCGTGCTGTGCTGACTTTGTTCTCTACTGCAATGGACTCATAAATGCATTTACAGAGATCATCCTTTAGAGGACAACAAAGAGACACTCATGTGTCTGCACAAAAATAAATCTCAGCATTTAGTACTGGAACTGGCTTTTTCCGGAGTTTCCTTGTTTGCCCTGTTGCTTAATGCTGATTCTGTCTTCAGAAACTGGGGACAAGGTAGCTGAAGTGGTGATTTTCAGGCCAGATACAATGCACAGGATTATTCTACTTGTTCCTCTGCATTTATCATGAAGGAATCAAGGAAGAGCCAAAGGACAGCTTGGGTAGCCCTATCACCTGTTCTTGAACCTACATGTACATATATACTTAGAAATCTGAGCTGCCCTAACTCCTACCCCACGAAGTCAGTGGCTTGTGATTCAGCCCTGAGAAGTTTGGGCTTCTCTAAGTCTTAGCATGTTATTTATAGCACAGGTAAGGAATGTAACTGGGATGTGATAAGGGCTGGTGCTTCCCTGAATTCTCAGGCTACATATATATTAATAAAATATATGTGCCCCTGTGCCCAGGAATAATTTGGGACAGTAGTAGACAGGGCACCAAAACCTCAGGGAACCTGCTGGTTCAAAAGCAGCACAGGGAGCCAACACCTGCCTGTACCCTGGCACTACTTTTATTTACTAATACCAATATAGTTAGTTTCTTTAGTAAGATACTAAAAAATGCATTGAAAAGGGTGAAATCTTGAAAAAAACCATACTTGATACTATGCTGGCTCAAGCAGGTCACAATAATTGCTACTATGAATAAGGGTCTACGTAATTGTCTGTTCATGCTCAAACAATATTGGGAAATGGTTCTTCCTGCAGCATTGAGTTTTCTGAATTCAGGTCAGATGGACATCTCTGAGATCAGCTGCACAAACATGGCTGTACCCAGGGTGTAGAAGTGACTCTGGTTTTTTTGTGCAGCTGGTAAAATTGTGCAAAACTCAGCATTTTTTAGGTTCACTGGCAGCTCCTTTGAAGATGTTCCTTGTTTTATGCTTTGTATGAACTTTGGAGTTTGAGCAAACCCAGCAATTCTGATCCCTTCATGGGGACTGTCCTGTACTTCAGGTTGGACACATGTTTACAGATCTTGATGAACTGGGACTTGGTGGAAAAACTTCAGAGAGAAGGGTGAGCTTGAAGATTTAAAACAGTGGAAACGGGAAACACTGCTTCAGTCTGACTTATGCCAGTCTGCGAACTGTGGTCTTAATAATTAATGTTGAGCAAGTAACATCGCAAGCAAGTGGAGTACATAACACTACACTTAGCAGCAGCAGGGCAAATTATTCCTGGTGAAAACTCCCTTTTACCCAAATGTAATGAAGGCTGGATTCTGCTGTAGGCATCAGATATTATAACTCTTGAAAAAAATCTTTCATTATCTTAGAATTTATTCTAATGATAGAGATTTGTGTGATTCTTCTGAATTTTTCTGTTCATAAAAATCTCTTTGACTTTTTGACATCATCTGGCATAAGCATATATATATATATGTATGTATAAAATACCAACCTTTCATCTTGTGGTTTCTTTGCTGCCTTGGTTATGGTTTGCAAGGCAGAATTTTCAAACCTCTTCCTGTTATATTAAATCTGTATATTAAATCTATATGAGATTTCCTATGGTCAAAGATCAGCTCATATTGGCTGATGGTTGAAAAACATGCTATATCTATGCTAAAAACATTCACAAAACCTTGTCAGTGATTCCAGTGAAAAACTATGGCTTGTCCTTGCCAAATGTAGTATCTTGGCTCTGTCTTGATCTAGAGATTTATACAGCGTAGAGACGGAGAATTTATTGTGAGAAAGCTCACAGTTCTGGAATACAGATGAAAATGAAGATGAAAATTTCACCATTGAAAAAGTATTTTATAAAATCTTTGTCGTCTATATGGATTCACTGCTTCAGATTTATGTCTCTTCTGCAAGACTTATTTGTAGAGGACTAACAGCTCTTGGGCATTTTGCTCATAAATAACATTAATTTCATTTGTATAATCAAGACCAGCCACTTACTAAGACAGTCAGATTTTAGACTCTGACTATTGTAGATGTCATCAGAGAATGACTATGGTATGAAGGTCAAATCCATCTCTGGCATACAGTTGCAAAGCTTTTTATCTATAGATATAGATACACTATAATTGTGTTTATTTCACTGTAATAAACAAGGACAACGTGCTCTTATGGAATTCTGATTTTAGGTGAGACCTCTGTACTTTGAATATTTGAATTCTTAGTGTTAGGTGTGGGCTTTATGTTAGGTGGATATTTTCAGCACCTTTTTATGAAATAATTTCCAACCGACGCATAATGACATGCATCTATTTGTGCTTGTGACCAGTAAGAGGCTGTGCTATGCCTCAAACAGCAGTGAGCATATTGCTCCTAGATGACAAGGACTTTCTCTGTGTGTTGGGGTACCAGGAATTTCTTCCCTTTCTCTTAACCCCTACTGATCAGGTGCGAATTTCTTTTAACAGAGGTTAATTCAGTCTGAGGGTGATCACTCAGAGAAAACCAGAGAAACCAAACAATCAGTCAGAAGCAGTCTGTGTTGAAAACTTGACTGAGAAAATACTTAATTCTCCTGGAAAACATGGCGAGTTGCATTCTTACATCTTCTCTGACATCTGAGGCAGACTTAAGTGTCTTCTGTGATACTTAATCAAGTAATGGTAGGAGTGGTTCAGATGACCTAGCTGTGAAGGCTGACAGATTTAGGGGATGAGAATAATGATTTTTTTTTTGCCTATGCTAGATTTAGCTATTTACAATATAAGTGTCTGGTGTGTACTGGTTGGCTAAGCTTCCATTCATCTGGAGATCTAGACCAGACTGTTCAGTCAGTGGAGTTCAAGAAGAAATTTAAGTCACACTAATGTAGATGTCTTTGTTAGGCCTGCTTAATTGTAATGAAGATTTCATGGGCTATACAGTTGAGATGCCTAGAGACTACAGCAGAAGACACACACCTGGCTGAAATGGAGGCACCTATATATAGATGAGTAGAGTTAGAAGTCTGGATCAGAAGCTGGATCTGATCTTCTCTGCAATAGAGAGAAAAGGAATATGGTCTCAGCTCAGCCTCTGGATCTGGCAATACTCATCATTCCCCAAGCACAGATATCAGATAAGGCTGTCTGATTTAAGCCCAGGGAAACATCTGCGTAGGATGAAGACCTATGCTCTTCTAGATGTCCATCTTCCATCTAGCACTTATTGACTACAGCAGACATGAAAGAGACACTGAATGATCTAGGAGCTGCCTACAGAAGCTTTGTGCTCCAACCTACTGAAGCAAAGCAGAGAAAGAAGGATGGGAGCTGTACCAGTTGACAGCTTTCATAGCTGAAGCCTTCAGCATTTTATCCTGACTGCTATTCCTTCCTTAAACACAGGAGTCCTTGGAGATTTGCTACCTTGTATCACATTTACTTTGTGTGCATGACTATCTTGTATAAATAAGTATGTCTTCCTTGATAAGCATGTTCTAGTTAAGCATTTTGGAGTGTGTATGTAAAGGAAAGTAGGTGGTATGCATACTTGTGTGCACATCACTGCATGAGAACAGAAGTGGGGCTGTCTAGATGTGTTTGTGTATGCCTAGGATGCACACAAGTATGTGTAAACATAAACAGGAATGTCTGCAGTTGTGGACCAGGCATTATCCTTGCCTCTCCCTACCCTCCAACAGACAAATGGAAGAGGTGGAATGCTGGCTATTTTGGGTTCCTTTCAAAGTCTGAGGGACTAAATATTAGGTACCATACCCACATCTGGCTGATAAGCACTTCATGCTCTATCAGAATCTTAATAAATAAAAGATGTTGGGGCACAAAAGTTTTCTGTCCAGCCAACGAATGAAGAGTGGCTTAGCTGGCAGGACTAAAGAATATGCAACACCACTCTAAGGCTTTATAGGACTAACAAACCTCCTTGGCCTGTAACCAACTCTTTGAAATAGTTCTTTACATGTTGATTTTTTCAGCTAATGGCTAGAAAAATACAAAAATCTGTAGCCTCAGCTGGTCATGTGCTCAGACCCTCTATGGTCTGAGCAGACAGGAGCACCTCTGGGGTGTTCTCTGACACTTATCTTTGAGAAATACCTTAGACGACCCCACTATTTCAAAGTGGCCCTCTGGAAGTTTCAATCTCACTCTTGACTGTATGTAGCACATAGCCTAAAGCAAAAATATGGCATTGTATGGCAAGTCCTGGGATAATAAATATTTCTGATCCCAAACTGCCTATGTCATTTTATCCATAACTTGGATAAAATTCTGATGAAATTTGAACTTGGCATGCAGGTACCATGGGTCCTTGTCTTCATAACAGTTTCTTAAGCTGTCTACACCAGTAGATTAAATATTGCTAGGGCATGGTTCCAGGAACTGAATCTAAATATATTAGCAGTCTCAGGCTTTTTCCTCTAGCTAGCTTGCATTGTCTCAGACCTTTCCAGGGTGTTGTTCAGGAATGACTGCAGTGAGACTGCTCCAGTATGTAGTCTGTTTTGAGGCCAGTCTGCTTTGAAGGCAAAAGAGTTAATAGTATGGTCATGGTAAGATGATGTCAAATGGTCTCAGTAGTACAGAGGAGTCTCTGGAACCATTTAGTTACTGGTAAGGGTGCAACCTATCTGTTCCTCCCTTTATTGCTACTTTGATTCACCAGTACTGCCATTTTGCTTCTGAACTTGAGTTTCTATATTTCTGGACCATCCACTTAATTGGTTGCTTTGTGATTTGGCTCATATCTAGAACAAGGCAATTTTCTGCCCAGTTGGAGACATTTGGCCAGCAGATATAGACAATTACTTACTCAAATTCAAACTGTGGTCCTAAAGGCAGGGTGAAAGCAAGTAGTCTAAACTTCATTACTGGGCAAAATGTTTTTTTAATAGGAATAGATAACAGAGGGATTATGGACATTATAGTCTCCTAGGTAAGGGAAAAAAAGTATCATTATAAAGTCATATATAGTTATTATCAAAATTATGGATTTTAGTTAATTGTTCCTCTTTCAAACTCATACCTGAAATGTGTTAAATGTCTCTGGATGTCGAGGTCTAATATTGGAGTCGGTCTGGAGGATCCGAGGGGTGATCTGTCTTGACTTAGAAGGTCTTGGAATTCTTTACATATTTGCCTAAAAGGAAAGTGAAAATCCTTAAGTAAGCTGGGTGAAATCCTTTCCATAAAGCTGATTCCCATAATACTGTCACATTGTTCCGAGTGATCTCATTCATAACAGAAATCTTGGGCAGAAACATTGCAAAACAAATAAAAGCAAATGAATCTCCCTCTTGCCTCCCAGCCCCAAATTCTCAGAGCCAGCAACATACAGAATGTCTTGAACAGGAACAGTTCCCCTCTGGAACCATATTAACATTGGCCTTTTAAAATGTGATTTCACCCCTGAATTGGACCCAGTTTGGCAGTATTGAGTCTCACTTAGCCCACCTACATTTGAAGCAAGGTTTACAGTTTAAGAAAACGATGAACTAGCATTGGGACACGCCTGAAGACTTTGTGTAAATACACCACTACTTCTACATTTACTTGTGTGTACTGGTTTATCTGCAAATAGAAGTCCTGGCCATTTTGGTCCTGCCTTCTTGACCTCCAACGTGTAAGACAAATGGAGCACTAGGAGTTATGAAGGAAAAAGCTATCTTTGCTCTCCTAGTTTCCATTTGTGTCCATACTCTGTTTCCTTGTAGAGCCTGGGGCAGAAGAACTGATGGATCCTCAACTGAGACCTCTCCCACAGTTCTGCCCAGAGTGAGAACTCATTCTAGTACCAGCTATATTAATTTCTTATTGAAACATTAATGAAATTCTTTTACATTTGTACCATGTATAAGGCAGCATATAGTACATGTCTACAGCAGTCTAGAGGACTTGCATCCTAACAGTGCCTCTTTCCAGTGACTATAGGAGGAGCTCAGTGTCTCAGCTGTCAGTGCCTACACAATAGACAGGCAAGTGAGGCAAATCCTATCATCTCCATGTTTTCTCGATGATGGTTTCCTGGGCAACACACACTTTCAGCAGGTAGGACCTGGGACCCCAGTTCAGCACCTTGTAATGGGAACTCAGGCTCTGCTTTGCCTGATCTCCCACCAGCATAGTAACACAACTTATTTCATGGTCCTACTGTCTTTCCTCTCCTTCTGCTTCTCTGGATGCCTCAGCACCAGTGGTTAAAAACATCCCCTAGCATAACTCTACATAGGATCTAACGCTAAGAGAGACCTGAAAATAAGGGTTTTTTTCATGCTTGTGATATTGTTGGTTTGGGCTAGTTTGCAATTAGTCCAGGAATGTTCTATCAGCATGGGATTTTTTAAAGAAACCAAACTGGCTCCATTTAGTGCATGTCCTCAGAAGAGTAATCCTTGGACCATGGATGAATAGAGGCACCACTTACATAAGTTTATTATACAGCTAATTAAAAAAAAAAAGGAGACGTGTCTGGGTTTCTCTCTCAGGAGTTTGCCAAATGAGCATACCATTGTCCTTTGACTGTATTAGAAGAATGGGCACTTAATGTGGGGTTGGGAGGGCCTGATGTCCACTAGATGATCAGGACACTCAGTTTGGTTGCCTGATACTAGCCTGAGACTCAGTTGGGTTAGCCTAATACTGGTCACAGTGACTACATGTAACCTAGTAAACAGTGACACATAGTAAAGTGAGCAGTGCCAGGGATCACTCTTACACCCTCATGTCAATTGTCCCCATCTGATAAAGCTCATATATTTATGCTCTTCTAACCTCCTAAACAGGTATGCTTCCTGAGAATGGGCTCTGGCATGGGCTAACTTCCAGAACATGCACAGGAGATATTTGAGAGAGTTCAAGGAGCCATTCTAATGTTTTAATAATATGGACAATTGCAATGTATATGGACAATTGCAATGTGATGACTCAACATGTGAATGCTTTACTTTGTTAGCATAGACTCAACTACTGTGCTTGGGCATAGTTTCAAATACTAAAGAGCATATCTGTGATACATGATTTCTGTTAGAAGACTCTGCACATCTAGTCCTAGATATAGTTCAAGTACTTCATTATCACCTTGTAACTGTTGTCCTTTGGGATGGGGGCATAATAGAAAATAAGTGGGTAAACTCAACATCTTGGTCTGTAGAAGGTCCTCCATTGCCCAGTTACAAGAAAGGAAACTACATTACCCTGTTTTTACCCCTCGATATCACTGTTCTGCACGTTTTGAACACAGGCTTTGGATACCACAACTCTCTCCTGTCTAGGAGGAGAGGAGATGCAGAAAACTATTTCCTGTTGTGCTACTGGACTTCATCCAAGCCTGATTTCTGTAAATGCTTGTCATCTGTATGGACCTAGACACCGACTGCTTGAAAAGACAGCATCGTCTTAGCCTTTCAGACAAAGAGAGGTATTCAGCAGAAATGTATGTAAATGCAGCATACAGTTTTAATGAATCAGGTCCTTAGAGGAAAAACAGTTCCTTTCAACAACTGAAAACAGTCAGTCGTTTTGGCTTCTAAACAATCTACTATCCCCAGTCGGCCCTGTCAGCACGGCTCTTCTCTCCTTCCTCCAACCTCTACTTTCTACCTGTTGAAAAAGTTCATCTTAAAAGTTCTTATATTTTGACAAAGGAAAGTGTCAGAACCAAGTGTGCAATTAAGTTCCCTTCTATCTTCACATGTCAAAAGTCTTTACTGAGTGTTGGCAGATTGAAAGAAAAGAAAAAACTTTTTTATTATACATGAAAACCTGTAAAAGGCAGTAACCTACTTTTTTCAAGGGGATTTCTAGGCAAAGTGGTGTCTCAGAGCCTCTACTACCAATAAAACAACACCTGGGGTAGTGACAGGGAGGGGGCTGACAGTTATTTGCTGAGTTGGACTGTGACTTTGAGAAAGCAAAGAAAGATGGTTATGCTGTTTTAGGGGCCATGGATTAATAAAAAAAAAAAGAGTCCTGGTCACTCGGTCAGGGGAGGCACCTAACGATTTGTGATATATGGTCAAATATTCCGGTATATGATCAGGAAAAGACAAAAAATTCTGTACTGGATCAGAACAAGAGCTCCTCTAGTCCATGATCCTATTGCTAGCAGTGGCCAAAGTGAATACCTTGTGAAGAGTACAAGAGTGGGGCAAAGAGTACAAAGAGTACAAGAGTGGGGCCCATGAGTCTGTCCAAGTGTGGCAGAGCTGCCAGACATCCAAGGATCAATATCAGAGGTGTTCAGAAGGTCCTGTATGTCCAGTCTCAGAGCTGCTTTTCAGAAAAGTAGCAAATTGAGAACATAGTGACATGAGCCAGATGTTGATTATTCTGTACTGATCATAAGCAACCCCACAATACAATCCTTATTCACACTGTTCTGTTTTGGTCTGTGTAAATGTGTGTACCTGTCCCTCCCTCATGTGGAAGATCTTGTGTTACAATACTCTGTGATGTTTCATGTAGGACAGCCTGCATCTCCATCAAGTGGAATTATTGATGTGGCCTTCAGCAGTTCTGCGTCTGTCCTAGCTGTAACCCAATGAGGTTCTGTCCCCTGTTGTAAAGCCATTCAGGGTCACCCACACCTCTGCAAGGGTAAATAATTCATGCATAAAGACCCTCTAAAACCAGGTCCCAGGTTTTTTTTTTCTTTTTTTTTTTTCTGTGTAGATTGCATAGACGTGTCCTGAAGCCTTTCTAAATGTTAACAGGCTAATAGGGTTAATAGGTCTAGGGTTAACAGGTCAATATCAGCACCCTTTCTCCAGAATGATGATAATTCAGTATTTTTTTTTTTTTTTCCTGAAGCATCTTGCTCTGGAATGCCCAGAAAATCATCTACTCAATCAAAGGAGGTGAGTGCAGAAAAAGAGACTAGTATGAGACTCACTGCTCCCATTGTTTACCCCTTTCTTATCCTTTCAGCTCTTAACCAAAGCTTGCTTCATGTCCATCCTGCCCCTGCTATCACTTGTGTTCAGCACTGTGTTCTGGAAACACAGCCTAATCATCTCTTCTTCCCATAATAGTTGCCAGGTAAGTCTCAGATTCTTCATTGTCTAGACCATCAAATTGTTAGAACAGGACAAGGGCACCATCTTGTTGCATCAAATGGTAGCGTCCTAGGCAGACCTTGAGTTTACATATATGAGGGACTATTTCCAAGAGGTAGTTTTGGAAGATCAAGTAGTTCAACACAACAACTATGGTTTGTTTCATGCCAGAAAGTGGTCCTGATTTCATTCACTGTACTACTATCAACATAGCCTAAGACCAGGTAGGGTTGAGCAGGGTGGTCAAGAAAATTTTACCTCAAACTTAGTGACCTACATGTGTTAAAGAGGGCTATTGGCACCTAAAGTAACAGTCTTTAGTCTTCACTAGCCCATGAGCCACAGTTCTGTGCATGGCAGCTGAACTGCTTCCACTCAGATATAGATGCCCTTGATAACACTGGGAGCTTCCATTGGACACCAGAGACTTCTGCACTGTAGACTTTAAGGGATCTATTTAGTTACCCACACATAGATATGCAGTACTCAAGACATCCATAATAACTGACAGACACAACACAGTGATAAAGAGAGACCTGTTTGCTTCCGGAGCAGCTGCTGGTAATCAAGCTGGATAACCCAGTTCATCTCAAATGGCAGTAGGTACTTGTATTTGGGCAACTGAATGAAGCCACTGAAGTTGGATATCTGAAGCCAGAATGGAGTTTCATCTATATACAAGGAATTGTGGAAATAATCTTGTTCTTTCCCCTTATTTTTCCTCAAGACCTCACATGTGGAAGATCTCACCATTTCTGCCAAAGGCATGCTTCTATGGGCTCCTAGCTCTGTCCCGTAGTTGACAGTGGTAACACACAGGCAATGGCACTCCATTTCTTTCAATAGACAAAGCTTGCAATGAGTGATTTTACCATTCTGGAATTTTAGTGTAATTTTTGGTGGCAGCGTAACGATACACCACTTTTTCTGGTGTCGTAACCCACAAGCGCATGAAGCAGGGCAGTTGTGAAATTACTGAAATGACAAATCTTGAACTTATATACGTCTAGTGAATAATTAAAACTCCTGACAGATGACTAGAGTACTTGTTGTCAGACACATGGAAGGATGGCTGGGAAACACCATGCTAGTGTTACGATGGCATGGACCTGTGTGCCCTGTAGTATCTGGATGGGGTTGGTCTGTGAATCACTGTTCTGCTTCCAGGCAGGAGAGGGCAGTAGTAGTACACACATTGACCCATCTGTCCCTCTTACAAGCACTCTGACTGCAGCAGGATGTGGCCTATCATTGTATCATCGACAGACCTTTCTGATCAATTTGCTGGTGCTTTTAACTGATGGAAGAGGGAAAAAAGACATTTTGTTCCTTACAATTGAAGGATAACAGCCTGCAAGCCCAAAGTTCGTGGAGGGTAGAAGTAATTGATTCCCATGACTCCCCACCTCAGTGGTAAAGGAGGGTGAGCAAGTCAGTATGGAGTGGTGAGAAAGGGTAGTGAGACTCTTTTGTGTCCATCAGTGGAACAGCCTTTGCAGATGGAACATAACAGTTACCTACTGATAATTACAACTCATAGTAATGTGATTTCTCACTAGAGCCAAAAAAAGAAGATGAAAGATTTGTATCATTATAGTTGAGCAACATTTTATAGATGGGGCAAATCCTCCAGCTGGGGCAATTTACAGTCTTCACTGTTGTTTAAGTTGTGCTGCCTGACAGTACAAGCAGCTTTTCCATAGTTAGGGGGGCAGATTGTTAATGGGCTATAGAGCAATGGGGAGACACCACTTGCAGGGAGGAGCTGCTTCTCTGCCAGCTGGTTTATTCTCATGTCTTTGAAACCCCTCAAGCCCTTAAATCTAGTGTGGATGTAGATAAGAATAAGACTGTATTTCACTTATATTATTACTTTTAACCTACAAAGGACTTAGGAGCGTGATGAATGAGGTCCCTCATCACCTGCACAACTGGCAAATGCCCCCTGAGCCACATGGTGCTCTGCTGAACACCACAGGGAAGGATCACAGGCTGCATTCATGGGATACACAAGCCTGAGATGTTTCAATGCATATTGTCTCTGGGTCACCTTCAGGGCAAAGACCTCTGGATACAAGAGGCACACCAAGGCCAGGAATCCCATTCCCCACGAATAGACAAAGCAGGACATTGGGATAGAAACAATCCTGTTGCTGCTCAGTTTTCTCCCCTACTACAGGGTGGTTCCTCTCCCTTGGGTATATCCCAGCGTGGATGATTCCCAAAAGTGATTCTACATTGTTCTACACAGACTGTTTATTCCTGTTTCCCATGGCACACAAAGGTTAATTCCTCTCTCATCAAGGCTAATTAGCACAGGTGAAATGTTATCTTAACATGATGTTACTGCTTTGGGGAGGTGTGGCTTGTTTAGAGCAAAGTCAGGTATCTCTGTGTGTCTTTAATGGTGTTAGCAAAGCTCTCCTGCTGGTGTACATTGTTTCAGCACCTTTGACTTCAGCAGAACTCTTAGAATTTCCATCCAGAGAGGGTCTGTCCCTTTGTAAACCAGCTTTCCCTCAGCAGACATCCAATAACTAGTACTTCAGTAGGCGCTTAGATCTCCTGCTCACATGCAAACAGGAGACTAAGCCAATCTGTCCTATAGATCTTACCATGTAATAATGTCCCCTCCTCTCATCTAAACCAAAGCATCTGAGAAGGTGTATGTGGCTCCTTAACTGCAAGCAATAAGAGCATGGCCACTAAAACCTCATTGCAGTAAATCAGGTTCCTCTTACAGCATCTCTAAAGAGGATTGCTCTCACTCGCTGTCAGGGAGTACTGTTGTGATAGCGTTCACCACAATCCCAGCTCCATACTCCCACTCCTCCCTCCTCCAGCCCCCAGATCCAAAACGGAGAAGTGACAGACAGGTTTCTTTTTTAGCTTCCTCTCCCTTCTTACTTTGTCGCTAGGATCATCTTTTTCCTCGCTGTCTGCTCTTTCTGTTCCATGTGCTGTCTGGCAATGTGCTCTCCTACCGCCTTGGCAGGGAATTCTGTTTCACAGGTGTAGCCGAAATCTCTGGCCAAATGCAATGCTTCCCCTGTGGGCAAATAAAATGGGTCAGTTAGTTTTTAGAGTTGTCTTATTTTTATTATTTTTATTATTAATTATTATTACTCTTACAGAATGTCTTCCACTCTTAAAAACTCCCCAACACAATAACAAATCACTTTCGTAGACATTCATTCTCAATCTCAGTTACAGATTTCAGCCCGTTTGGTCTGCTCATGCTTAGTCATCAGATTGTGCCAGCCAGAAGATAAGGAGGTTGTTCCTCTTATGAGAAAATACTAGTCAAGAGACTTGGGTTTAGTTGCCTCCCCTGCCACCAGTGAGTGCTGGGCAGCTCCTCAAGTTCTGAAAGCCCAGTTCATCGTTGAAATTTAAGGCATGGAAACCAGTGGAAGGTAGGAATAAATCACTCTGAAAAGCTGAGATTCAGCCTTTGGTGCTTCACTTCTCTATCTCTAAAGGAAGAATAACCTTCTACCCCAGGAAAGAGCTATGGGGACAATGTAAGTTTCAGCATATTTGCTTAGGGGTGAAGCCAGCACGTGCAATACAAGTGCTTCACACTAGAGATGAGCAGACCCCAAAATAAAGCACAAGAAACAATCCTGTTTCCAAAAAGACTGCAATCAAAATTGACCAGACAAAATAAAAAGGCTGACAATGAAGGGAACTTGCTTGCTGACACCAGTCAACACCAATCTTTGCAGCCGCAATCACATGCAAAAATTGAAGATTATACTCAAAAACATCTGCATTTTTTAAAACATGATTTCCACTATGCCTAAAAAGAAGAAGAAATTAACAAGCAACCACTGTCTCTGAGTTAAAAGGAGAAATGGTTTCTATTTCTTAGTGTGCAGCTTCTGGAAAAATAAAATAATTTTCAGTGAAATTAAAATAGATTTTAGTGGTATGTTGACAGTGAGTCAGAATGAACAGGCATATAGCTGACTGCCAATTTTGTATTTAAAATGTCTATCCTAGCATTCTTCATGGGTGGGAAAGGGTACAAATTTAAACCATAGCTCCTAAATTTCTGTAGAGTTGCTTAAAATTTCTATTTCAGCTACACTTTTACTCTTCCTTAAATAAAGACTTAAAGAGTAAGTCAACTGAAGAAGAGTACCAGGTTTTGTTTTTCAAGTGAACTCTGTTAAAACACTTGATAGGTTTGTTTTCATGCCAGTGTGGAAAGAAGATAAAAGTCAAACCCATTGAAGCTGTCATCAGGTGGAATTACCATTCTCCAGACAGCTCTATCCTGGTCCCAGTCAGACCCAAGAAACAATGTAAGGGATGTAGTCAGCAAAGCATTTAAGCATTTAGCCACTGAAAAAGTCTTTGTTTCTTCAAGAGAACAAAATTTTATGTAGTGAAATGTAGGCATTTCTTTAACATGGTCAATAAAAAACTCACTGAAATGTCTATGTTTTCACTTAATGTCAAAAAGAAAGCTAATGAAAATATGAATTTTCATTAAAACTTATTTTTCTGAAAATGATGGATACTATTTACTGAAGCTGAGAAAATTATACTAAACTATTTTGATGATCTGAGAATCATACAAAAGTATAAAACTTGTCCACTTTACATGCAGCTGGGATTGTGATTGAATGTTAATGGCACATGAAGAGATAAAATAACGAACAAAATTAAATAAAATTACTTATCTGCTTGTGGATATATGTGGGTAAAAATGTATATACAAATGTACATATTCTGAAAAAAAATCTACAAATTTTTAAAATATATTTTTACTGGAAATTGAAAGTTGATATATATTAGGAATGCACGTTATTAAGTATACATATGTATTCACATAATCACACACTTCCACATGACATAAGGAATAGGCATTCTAAGTTACAACATCAAATTCTAAATAAAACCAGAAAACTGGACATGAAAATGCTCTGCAAAACATGGTTCCTTGTATCTCATTGTTGAGCAAAGATCTCATTTTGAACTGGGACTGATGAGGTACTTAAAAGTGGATTGTGTTATCCTTCTATACGCATTATTTTTTGCTAATGTCAATAAATAGAGGTCCCTTGTATTACTGCCCAATAGAAAACAAGTCTGCTTGGTGGGGGAAAGTAATTTGTACAGATGATCTTTCTTTTTCTACATCATAATTTGGGCAAACATTTATTCTAGGGGAAAATGTGGAAAAGTTAGAAGTGTGGATGAACCGACCTCTTTTCTTTCACCTTAGATTTGCCTTCTTCTGCCTAGTTATTATTTATTTCAGGGAGGAGTCATACTAAAGGTAGAAACCCCTAAAATCCCTGGCTTCTACAGCCTTCTTTGTATCTAAAATCTATTTTCCCTCTTTAAATCCAGCACTGCAGCCATAGGCATCACTGCCTTTCCTACATAATTTGACAATTGACCAGAGAACTTTGCATGATGGAAAAAGACAGTTGCTGAAGCTGAATTGGTAGAGACAGCTCTGGAAAGCCTCGGTGGAGAGACCAGCCCACGTACCTTGACAGGCTTCTGTGGGCAGGTGCAAGGAGCAGCGTGGGTGTCTCCTGGGTCTAGCAAGAGTGAGAGATGCTCCTATGCAAAGTGAAGGCAGAAGCTGTGTCCCAGGAGAGGGACACTCGGCATCTGAACCTCCTACTCTCTCCTCGGCTTCACCTCCTCCGGATGCTCTACCCAGCAGAAATGCTACCCAGGGGGAGGAGGGACAGGAGGGAGGTGGAAGGAAGGGGAAAGTTTTTTTTCTATTTCTAGGGTGAGAAGGGAGGAGGAAAAAGTGGAAGGATACTTAAACAAAGGCTGGTGGGGGAGAAGTGTGGCATTTGATAGAAGGGTGAAAAAAGTAACCACTGACCTATTTTTCTCAAGAATTTTGGTCCCCAAATGACGAATGCAGTCAATTATAGGTCTAGTAAATTTAATGTTTTAGTTAGGTTTGACAGGAAAACAAATTCTAGATTTTTTTGTAAGTGCTTTTTCTGTGTTTTGTAAATAATCTGATTGTTTTGAATTCTTTCGTGCATGGCTTTTACCTACACCTGCAATAACATTTATGTTATGTCTCTGCCTTATAAGTGACCTGGCCAAACAGATGGGAACATCTCCCCTTTTCTCATATCCTTTTTCTTGTTCCTACTGGGGAGACTTTTAACTCTATTGAGCCAGCAGTTAGGATTAGCCTTGGCAGCGCTCGCATTTAATGGAGGAGCCTTTATTGTATTAGCTAAGATGTAGGAATTTTCCCTTTAGAGCTGGTAAGAAAAATGACCTTTCCCTTCATCTAATCTAGGCACTAGAGGGCATCCCTCACCTACAGGTTGTATAAAGCTGTGTCCTGTGCTGCTGTGGAAAGTCTTGCAATGCCAAGATCATTCTCCCAGTCTGTCTTTCCTCCCATTGTCCTGATTTATGTGGATGACATCGTAAAGAACAGAACTGATCCGTCACACAATTCCTACTCTGGACCCCAGAAATCCCTACCAAAGATGTTGAAGATGCAACCCAACCAAAACAAGAATAACAACAAACACCAACAGCCATGCTGAACCCAAAAGAAGTAAATTTGCAGAAAACAAGAGGCCACAGAATAATTTTCATAAAATCTGGATCTTGACAAGACCATCACAGCCTAGAAATTCACTGCAGTTCCTCTGTTGAACTTAGCAGTAATTCCCAAAACTCAGTGATTTTAGTCTATTTAGGGGAAGAGAAGTCATGCCAGAGACTTTCAAGCCAGCTTTGGTTAATGTACCTAATCACCGTACAACTAATTTTGTTGTATGGAAACCCAGAATAAGTCTGTGTCTTTCCATTTCTGTCTCCCCCAACAGCAGGAGCCACTGAGAGATGGGTTACCTTGCAGAAACCATGCTACAAATTAGTGCCACTTGGAAATAAGATCTGCATATACAAAGAGAGGACAGCTTATACCACAAAGAGTTCAATGAGCACTTCCAAGTTTGACCGAGGATTGGTTACGTAGATGGAAAATGAACTAATTTTTGTTTTCTGTTGGAATGTTAACACACATGGTAGTGCCTGTCCCAGAAATTCCAGTATACAAAATTCATTATTAGCATGCCTAGGCAAACAGGTCTCTGTCAAAGTGAGCTCAATCTCCTCAGTATATATCTTTAGGATTCACATTAGGGCAGTCCAAGAACAAAAGCAATACCATAGGCTTGATAATAAGTTTGCTATTGGCTTTGACTAAAAGGTGGGGTGGAAGCACAGCTCCATCCCTGGGAAAAAAGAATCTAATTCTGACTTAGAATAAAGGTACTTTGCCATCAAACCCAGGCCAGCAGTTGATAGAGGGCTTCCTCATTTTCAGTCCCTTGTAATGAATGAGTAGCTGGCCACATAGCTCTGTTTATGCTTTCCTGCTAAGACCCAACAGGCATGAAGGACCATGAGGGTAGAAACAGTCCTTACTCCTCTAAACTGGGGGAGAAAACTTTATTTTCAAAGACTGTAACTCCATTACGTCTTTCTCTTTACTACAAGCATGTATGACATGAACACACCTGTATTTCAGAGCAGCCCCATTATAGTTATGTGCTCAGTGGCCCCTGAGAACTTTAGTTCCTCCTCTTAGACCATGAAAAACATCCATTGTTGTACATTCAACACTAGTTCTCCATCCTTTGAGATATTAAAAACCTGACTAGACAACGTCCTGAGTAACCTCTTCTAATTGACCCTGCTTTGAGTGGGAGGGTTGGACTAGAAGATCACCAGAGGCCCCTTCCAACCTCAACCTTTCTGTAGTTCTGTGATTCTGTGGTAATATGTGCTGAGACCTCAGCCTACTTGCCTAGATCTGTATGGACCTTTCAGGTTATGATCCTGGAAGGTGTTGACCTTTAGGATGAGCTGAGCGCTCTCAACATCAAGGAGGAGGGATCTGAAATTCCCAGAGCTGCTACTCGCAGTCAGACAACAAACCATGTACTTAGTGGATTCACCCAGAATAGAAGTGATTCAGGTACAGTTTCTTCCCTTTGCCTGAGGGGTTTGAACCTGCATCTCCCAGCTGAAGATTTGAAGAGCCCAGCAGTATTTGGTGAATGATATTTAAACAACAAATAAAGGCCAAGAAAGTATCTCCTGGGCCTGACTAGAGTTTATCTGAAAACAGATTTCATCCATTTATGTGTGTGGGGAAAAAGTCTTGTCTAAATATTATGCCTTCTTATGGGAAAAATAAATCACATTTTTGGATCAGCTCCAGGAAATTCACAAGTTAAAAAAAAAAAAAAGAAAAAAGAAGATAATTAAACCTACTTACAGAGTTGGTATAAGACATTCATCTCTCTCACAAGAACACTTGGATCATTGATTTGTAAGTCAGATTCCAGCACAGAAAGCACAGATCAATATTGAGGAGACTACAGGACCAAACCACTTGCAGGGAACCAAGACATGTCAGAGTGAACTTCCATTTTGCCACTCGTTCTGTCTGTGGCTTTAGGCAAGTCAGTTCTTCTCTTTGTACAAAATACAGGTTATGATATTTAACATTGTGGCTGGAAAGTGTTGTATACAAGGAAAAATTTTAATTATGTTATATTATATTGTAATATTACAAACCCTACCTTCTACCAAGGAAGTCAAGAGTGTGACATTTGCTGCTTTTCTTCTTCCTGCAGGCAAATTCAGTCCCAGTCTGTCTAATTTTTCTCGCAAGCAGCGTCCTCCATTCTTGGATTTTGCTCTGTCATGAGAGAACAGTAGGAAGGAGAAACTTGTCTTTATTCTGCACTTTTTTCCCCATGTTAATATAAGTCAAGAAATTGTACACACCTTATTGACAAATGTGTGGGGTAATACCTGCACTAATTACATCAATGGAAAATCTTTTAGAGCTGTATTCTTAATGTCCTGGTCACACTGTATGAGTCTTTCACATTGGTCCTTTGACAAAATTTGACATTTTAATGCCTACCACAGGGACATAAGAGCTAGTGGAACCCATGGTCCTGATTTGGGCATAGAGCCTGGTATTGCAATGACTGAGTATAGATATTGACAATTTAGTCACTTATATCTGATTTAGCCATCCCAGGCTCCCCAGACAATCAAGATGGAAACATGCACCTCTACAACGATATTAAACAGATGTCTAGAATGAGGGGGATTTACCCATCTCTCACACCTGACAATAAGAAGAAGCAAGATAGCTACTCAAATGTAGATGTCTATGTGGAACCCAGCTCCAGCTATCCCTGTATAATTTGTGTAGAGACCTGGGTACTTAGAAAGGTAGTCTATGAAGCCCAATACTTACAAGGAAGAAGGATAAGGCAGTAGGAAATGCCAAAGCTAAAATCTCAGCCATAATTGGTTATCTATGCCCCTATCCCAAATGTCTACCTCACTTTGTTCTCACAAAATGGTTCCTGGTGCATCCCATACCGGCTTTTCTGCAGTACCTCAGTGTTTGAAGTATTTGAGACAGATCCACTTATGCAGCAGATGTAGTTTCAATTTTTTGCTCAGCCTGAGGGAATTTTAACCTGTGTCTTTTAGACAAATGCAGCAGCCAGCAGGCAGCGAATAATGAATGATAAAATGCTTAGACATTGAATAGAGCAGTGACTGGAACCCAGGTCTCTCCCATAGCAAATGAATGACCTAGTCATTAGATAATAGAGTCATCACTACAGTTACACCTTTGCTTTTGTCCGATAAATATTTTATCAGCCCCAAATGAGATTGAGGGGCCCTCGGCTTAGAATAACCAGTCACTGACTGTTAAGCATGCCTAACTAGATGTTTTGAGGTGCAGGTTCAAGTTCCTTCAGGCAGAGGAAGGAACCTCGCCATTTGGCAAGGAATATCGCCATTTGGAAGGTCACTTCTATGCAGTAAGAGATATCACAACTTTGACCGTGTTATATGTCAGGAAATGTCTTCTGAGAACACTTAATTCTGAAGAAAAACTAGCTGGGGAAATACCTCGGTGGTGGCTCCTGACAGGATGCAAAACCAACCCTGGCCAGGTCTCAGCCTTGAATGAGATTTGGTTTTGCTACATCTCTGCTGGTCACCTAGGGAATGTTTGAGTCTGTTCCTTAGTTGTGACACCAACAGGTATAGCCTGACCAAATCTATTAATTTACACTCTCTGCTTCATAAAACAGAATTAGCACACCCAAACTCCTGGCTGGGACTAGACCATGGCTTTTGCTAAATCCTGAACCATGGACAGGGTTGATTTGGAATAGTGATATTTGGTCTGGGTCAAAAACTTATGGGGATCATTCTAGTGTTTTAACCAAGAGAGAAATGAGTCCCCATGTTCAGGCTGATGCCCTTGCATTCTTACTAGTTTGTGCTGGTATTGATGAAGTCTGCAGAACAAGTATTTAATGTTAAATATTTCTATGACTATTAGCTGAAGGCCTCTCCAAGGTGAAGCAGCAACAGAGGAAAGGTTTTGTGGATGGAGATTTTGGATTTCAAAATTGTGCCTCGAAACAATTTTGTGATCTATAGCCCTTACTCTGCGAGACAGCTCGAGACAGCTCTTGGACTACTACGTATCTTAGAATATCGCAGGCTGGTTAAAATAACTTTCAGTCTAAGTATGAGGATCAGTGTGGCCTTCAGTGACAGCAGTGAAATAGCCTATGACTTTCCAGCTAGTTTTGATCAAAGGGCATTCAAGTAGCTTATGCCATCTAAGTTGACACCTCAGGGACATTGCGACTTACATATGCCTGGCTGAATTACAGTTGCCTCCTTGTTTTCCACTTGCAACGTGAGACACGGTCTGCCACTTTCCTCCTCTCTGCTACTGCTCTCTGCAGGTGTCTGCTCTGGTCAGTGAAGGGTCAGATGCAAAATTGTACCTAATTACTTGCTTCTCCTCCGGTATCAGAATGAGAAAATGAAACCCAGCATATTCTGCTAAGTCTATCTTTTCCGCACTCAAAATGCAAGGAATAATGGGAGAAAAAGGCATCCTTACACCTCCATGGTTTAGCTTTTTGATGAGTAAAGACTGTAACTACACTTGGTAAAACAATCTACTTCAGAATAGTTTCTCACCAAGAAATCAGATTTGCAGCTCTGGTGAAATTTTCCGCACACTGAGGGTCTTTTTTTTTTTTTCATTCAAAATAATACAAAGTGACACCTATCCATCTCTGATTTGGGGAGGGGGAGGGGACGAGGGGGTTAAAAAAGAAATCAGTTCACTGAGAAATCTAAACTTTCTGTGAAAAATGTCAACACAATCCCTATTTTTCTCATTTATTGAAAATTTCCCTAGAAACCATGCTGGCTCCCAATCCATCTCCTGTTTTCTCCAACCATGACCACTTGCCCAAAAGGGCAAAGAGAATTAAATCTATTTGTAGAAAAATAAAATTACAGAAATTACAGCACTGTTTGGGTCTTGTTATTCTCACCTTCAACTTACCTTCTCAAAATACCTCCTAAGAGGGAAGCGTTGAGACATTCTGGTGGTGAAAGACGCCTTTTCACCTCTGCAATGGTCACTTTGTATTTTGAAGTGGAGCTGAGTAGAGATAAGCGACCAGGAACAGAGCAGAACAGGTCGGTGGGGTTAACAACGCAGGTGCCACCTACAAACCAAAAGAAATGTTAGAGGGGGAGGAACCTCCTATTCCATGCATGCAAATTCAAGCATGAAGAAGAATGTTGTTCTTTTCTTGTGGTTGGTTTTGTTTATTTGGGTTTTTTTCTCAAGGGAAATGTGTCGTTGTTTTTTTAAATATTGTACCACATTGTCACATTGAGAAAGATGAATAGATTAAAATTTCAGTCTGGGATCATAAGCTTTACAGTCAAAGTAGATAATTATTGCTATTTGATATCACTTGATTTCATGCTCGGTAAAAACTACATAATATCATTGAAAGGCTCTCATATCTAGTATAATTAACAACATAAAACTGAACCAGATTCAGGTATCACTCGTTATTTTAAAAAATGCAATTGGTGAAAAATTTAGGCCTTTAGTTCTAATGAGAAATCTTCATTTTAACTCTCATAGCAGTGCTTAGGATTACAAAGATGCAACGGCACTACAGGTTTGCAGTGATTTGCAGCCAGAACGGATTTACACACCTTTGAACTCTCATATACTCCTTCTAAAGTTAGGTCAATTCCTCAGCTGATATTAACGATTGAAATCTATTGAGCTACATCAGTTTATCTCAGGATAGTTCTGGAATTGTTTATTTCTTGAAAGTGGCAATTACATGGCCTGGATCTAAAACTGCTGCATGATCACCAAATCTTTCAATGAGGATTGTAATCAATAACTCCTCAGGCAAAATCGAGCATTTAACTTAATGTGTGAGAGAGCAAGAGAGAGAAAACTTTCTCTGCAACTGATCCAAGAGGATAGAACAAACTCTGAGGTGTAAAAAAAATTAAAAAAAATAATCTTAAGGACTAATATATTTTATCACCAAGTGCAAAACACTTTTCTTTGGCCTGCCTTCTCCAACCTGACTACAATAAAGAATTCTGTGGAAAAAATAAATCTTACCACTGCATGCACAATTCTTCCCTAGGGGAAAGATGATAAAAAAGAATGAGCTGCATATGACAGTGATATAAAATATCATATAATTCAATGCACTACTAGAAGGAGTTCAGATGGTTTCTGTGAGGATGACAATATAAAGACCTTCTTACAGCATGATGAATCTGTGCTCATCATTCATGCTTAAAGGAAAGATACTGGATTTTTTAAACTACCATGATAATTTCTTCTTTCTTGTGAACACCCTAATCTTTTTGCACTGCAAGAGCTCACTTTATTAGGCTTAAAAAATTTAGTTTGTAATATAAATTCTGTAATGTGAGTAGAATAGAATAGAATAGAATAGAATAGAATAGAATAGAATAGAATAGAA
>JAOXJM010000023.1:114406140-114419469 GCA_026413425.1 Tringa solitaria | reverse complement strand
TATTTATACACGATCATTTTAAATGTGAAAACACCTCCTGCCATGAAAGAAATTCCCTTTCAGCCCCAAGTCAGTGCAGGTATCTTCAATAGGGTTGTGTCACCACTTTCTAAAATGCAATGCATTTGCATCTTCTTTGCATTATTTATTGTTATCCTGCAGGCCAGATTGTCACAGTAATCATGATTTATGTCACTGAATTTTATCAGCTTCTGCTCGATTATATTTTCAAGGCGTGCCCCTGGACTTTAGGAAGAGAAATGTCAGTGCAAGTCTTTTACACCTGTTACACAGCATAGGTGGATGCTACTTGTTGTCAAAGTCATGCCAAAAAATGTCTCTCCTTCGGCAGCAGCTCCTGCTACTGTGACCTTAACACATCCTTAGCAGACAGATTCTTTAATGCTTTCAAAGCCTTTAGAACCCTGTTACAGGAACGCTTTATAAGTTTATGCTTGACAGACCGAGGGGAGAATTTTTCAAGTCACTGTGATGTGTGCTGCAATATATGACATCGTAGGCAGTGCATGTGATTAGAGGACAGCTGATGGTTGTGGTGGGGGTTGGTAAAGGTTCTGGCACGTAAGTGGAAGATAACTCCTTGCCTCTGCTACTGACTTTCTGTGTCACCTTGGACAAATCACCTAAAAAATTATTACTATGTTCCTCATGTTTTGTATTTCCATTTCTTCCCTTCTTTTTACATCTTATCTCCTTGTGGTGTTAGTTCCTCAGGGTGAAGACTGAGTCTTGCTTTGTGACTGTATGTTGCTTGAGAGAATGAGAACCTTGATTTGAGCTTGAAGCCACCCAGAAAAACAAAAAGAAAAGGTTTTGCATCTTTTTTGGAAAAAAAAAAAAAAAGAATAACATACAGGATGTAACCTTGAATCACTATGACTTGCTAAAGGACTTGCTCCACTGTAACTTATTCTGAGAGACTTTGCTGTGTCACAGCCTGCCTGTAGGTCCATATAAAGACTATGAGTCTGTTACTGTGATTGGCAAAAAAAGACACTCTGTGGCTTGAAAAAGTTAAACGGGGAGTCCAATGAAATCTTTAGGCTTTGTTGGCTGGTCTACACTGGTAAATGAAATACTGTCACAGGAAGTATGGTTATTAAAATTACAGTCGGGACCTTGAAAAACAATATTCTTATGTTATGGAAAAATATATTTCCTTTTCCTTCCTCCACCCAATAAGGCTTGAAGTTAGAAATCCTTGTCACCCATGCCAGTTCCTTACCTTTGGTCCCATGTCTATTCTCCCTGGCTCTGAATTCCAAGTCATCTGGAATTTCTTTTGTAGTGCACAGTTCCTGCTATTACCTACAGACTACCAGTGGCATAAATCTATTTCAGGTGTTGATTAGGCTTCCTCAGGTGTATAATGAGTGAACTTGTGAATAGGGAGTGAATTTCCTCTCATTTGCAATTTCACATTGTTTGAAGTCCTTACCCAGGGCTGAGTTTTCTTTCTTTGAGCCACCAAGATAGCAAAAGCTCTGGTGAGAAATAGGAGGAACAAGTGCTTAAATGCCACATGGTCTGTGTAGTTGCATTTTATTTGCATAAGTGGATCATCTAGGACACTTCTCTTAAATAACAGCATTCTAACCTGGGGTACCAGATATGTCATCGGTGTAAATCAGTACAACTTCCAAAGGACATGTGTTGATTTTACACCCACTGGACATGTGGCTCAGCCAGCCTGTGATTTTTAGCACTTAGTTTTCTTCATGAACAGAAAATAGCATTATCATTTGCCAGTGATAAGGATATCTTTAATCAGGAACAGGGATCTACTGTACCATTGGGTGCCAAGAAGACAGTCCTTAATTTAGAAGCATCTCGGTGTGGCATAGAATTACCCCATGAATGCAAGAAACTGGAGGAATAAAACAAAGTCATAATGAAAGAATATTAAAATGTTCAATTTTATATGGACATAACTTGTGTAGGGATATGTATTTGCTGGAATTATTTCCAGAGAAAATTTAACCATGAAGGAAGATAATTCTTTTGTTTTCTTGAATACATATATAGCTGCAAATATTATCAGAGATACAAATTCTGATCTCATTTCCACCAGTAGGAATAAAGAACAGGTGAATGGAGTTATGTTGTCACAAAGCTAAGATGTGCATCTTGACTATTATTCTTGAACAGATGTAGAAAAGGAGAGTTACTGGTTTGATAGCCCAGATTTAAATTATTTCTAAGAACATCCTGCAGAAAGAAAATGAATTTGAAAAGATATTGTAAAGGAAAATTCATTTACATCTTTTGTGCAGGAAGAACTTGTTGAATGACATTTAAAAGAGGATTAAAGCTGATTTCTTACAAGCAGTAGAATAATCAGATTTCTAAGCTAAAGTGGAATTAAGGTCCTTCAATTCATCTGCAAAGCTGACTGAAGTTGAATCATCGTTCAGTAATTTACATGTCATTTACAGGGGCATTCATTGTGCTTTTAGTACTGTAAATATGATCTGAACAGCTTTTGATCTTTTGCAGCATTTGCAGGAACATATTATTGTTTCTGAGAAAAAAAAAGGAAGAGTTTTATATAAAAAAAAAATAATCCGTGACGCTTTTTTACAATGTCAAAACAAATGTGTCAACCAAATGGTAATATCTGCACTAGTTTCATTTATCTGCACACGGTGGTTGTGAGGTTTAATGATTGTTTGTCACAAAAATACATTTTAAGAGAAGCAAGCAGATTGCTGAGTAGCAAACATGTTTTATGGAATATGTAGCATTGTAAACACATTTCTGTTTCATTAGGATTTACAGAGAATTGCAAAATGAATGCGTTCATACAAAATGAGGAGACAAATCTTATATTTTCTGACGTAAGTATTTTGTGTTCATCTGCTCTTACTAAAAGGATTCGTTTGCTACCATTAAAATTCACCCCTTCACACTTTTTTGTATTGGACTAGTCTCACCTTTGAACTGGGACTAATTCTTCTGACATATATTTGACCACAGCTCCCATAGCAAGGAAACCCTCCCACATTTCCCACAACTGCCAACCTTGTTTATCCTGTCAATTCTCTCTTGAAGGATCAGATCTTTAACTGTGCCAAAGCCCAGGGAAGTCAATGAAAAGACTCCCAAAGGCTTTAATCAGATTCTGGCAGTGAAGCACCAGTAACTTCAATAGAATTACAGCAATTTACTCCAGTTGAGGATTTGACCTGATGTTTAATACTTTACTCATCACCATTCTGAGATTCATCCTCAACGCTTCTTGGAGGCACAGAAAAAGAGATGTTCTAAAACCAGAGTTTTGGCTGGGGGTAGGGTAGGAGATGATAGTTTTTATTTAGAAAGCTAATAGTTTGGTCTCTAGGTATTAATTTGACTGATCTCAGAATAAATCAGCTGTCAATAATATATGATAAATGTTATCACTATTCCCTCTATAATCCATTCCAGCAGTGTTACTCATATAGATAGAGATTGTTCTAAAAGAGCATCATCCCGTAAGTATATTTAAACTTTCCAAATAGTTTATTTCCTAAATTATTATCTAGAGACCTCTATAAGGATTACTCTTTTGTACATCAAATCATTTAACCTTTTCCTGGTGACAAAGATTCAGTAGTTCTTTCCGGACCATGACACACAATAACCACAGAAAAAAGACACCAGTTGGTCATCAAACAGATAACAGGGATAGTTTTAAAGTTACAATTATAAGACTCCATCTCACCACACAAAAGCCAGTTAAAAGAATGTAGTCTAATATTAATTATCCTTAAATATAAATCTAGATTCCAGTCAATGGAAATAGGCAGATGCATCCAGAAGGTCTTTTACACTGTTCATTTTGGGCACCAATTTTAAGATATGATGAATCACCTTCTGGAGTTTCTGGATCTTTCCATTGATGGCAGAGAGCCTAATGAGCATATTGCATCAATTTTCTTATTTAAAGGGCTGAAATTAGGCAGATTGAATCCCAGCAATATTGATTTAATTTGCTATTTAATGATAATCATATTTATAGTCTTAGGAGCTAATTTGTATGACACTGGAGGTTTCCTTTACCTTAATAGTAAGATGGTCACTGGATTTTGAGTTTTAAACCCTCATTAAGCTTCAGGTCATATTTCATTAACAGGATTCATAATCTGAAAACAAAGCAGTTCTAATTAGGTGACAAATACTGGATCACAATCTATCTACTATATGAAGAGCCACAAGCTCAAAGTTTTGGAGTGATCTAAAAGATATGCAGAGGTGAAAATCCCTTTGACATTTTTAGACTCAAAAGGCTATGAAATCCTATTGGCTTTGAAACCTACACCTTGTATCTGGCATTAAATATCCTTGCTCCAGTTTAAAGCATCATAACACATCTGAAATTTATGTCAATGTACACTGGTGTTCATACTCATATGTCACATATGTATGCCTAAGAGAGGTCTTAGGTAGTTAAATTTCTTTCTCCAGTTCATGCTTCCTACCATTCCCTTCCCTCTTCCTGGAATATTTGGAGGATTTATTATCAGTTTAAGTCTGTTAACTATGAAATTTAGATGTGCAAAAATCCTCAATTTCCTAAATGATTTGTTGCATACCTGCTCGGAATTTAATCCTCTAGAAATTTTTGTTGTCTATTTTCTGGAAAAAATAAACAACCCACATTTCAGTTCATGATCTTAAAGGTAAGTTTTCCTGTAGTGTCTGTCTGTTTCCCCCTTGTATCCTCAGGTTTCATTTCCTCCATCAGCTTACAGGTGGCATCCAGTATGAATAGGATGGCTGTGATATCCCTTGTAAAATAATCATAAAACTTGGCACACTCTTGCCTATACTGGATTCTTAGGATATATGCACAACATCATCATCTTATTCCATCCAGCCACTCGTACTTCAGCCAAGAATTCTACATCTGGTTTAATTTTAGTTCCCTCATATGGACAACTTACAGGTGAGTGAAGTTTTCTTCCTCCCACAAACCTGTCTAAAGGAGCAGCAGGAGGTTATTTCAGAGGTGCCATGGCTGCCCTGTTCTCACATGGCTTCTGATTTCACATCCAAAATTTCTTCTCCCTGTCTTCTCTCCTCTCTTTCTTCTCTATCTTTCAAGACACCCTCAGATCTTATTTTTGGAATGCAACAATCAGTCTCATTGCATTGCTTGCTCTCTGTTAAATTAACTTTTTTGGGTTATCAGATTCTGGTAGTCCTGTCTCACCAGCTTGGTAGGGCTCTGCAGTACGCCCACAAAGACTGAGTATATCTCTAGGTCATGTTGCATCTATAATAAAGAAATTTCCCTTCCCCTAGAGCTGAAGGAATAAGAAAGGACAAGTGCTTGCAGCGAAGAAGAGACTATGAGACAGGAACATCCTTTGCCATGATGAGGTATACTGTGTATCTGGGGTGTGACAGGACAGAAGAGTGTATGGCATCTCCAGGTACAGACAATCCATGTACCTGACATCTGGATGTCAGACAAGAATAACTGAAGCAGTCAGTTGGATTTAATTCTTCGGAGTTAAGAAATGAAACAAGACATAGTCGCTGTTGTGTCTTATTCCATACAGGTGTTATCCTGCAAAGAAACTAACCCACTTTTGGTCTGAACACAGGCATCATGCCCTAGGATCTTCTTCATTGCATGGCTAAAGGTTAAAACGAAGCTATGGGTGGAAGAGATCTTTGGAGAGGTGGGAAAACATGAGTTTCTGGATTATTTTTTAAAGTTCTTTGTGTGTGTGAGCGTGTGCCTATGTATGTGTGTAAAAAGCTCTCAAAAAAGGCTGTGTCTGACTGCCCATGCTGGGGGCACGTCCTTCTACTGTTTAGGAAGATATTGTTGTTTCTGAGAGAAAAATGGCCATAAACAATAGGGCAAATGATAAATCTATGATCTCTTTCTCTGGCTTGCCCAATTCCTCTACCTTGTTGGAGGAGTTGGTCTTCTAGTGACCATAAATCATCAGAGGCTTTATATATGTGATGGCTCATCTCAAGCCCATAGGCAGCTCATCAATAACTTTTGGCTGCCCCTAGAAAAACTTACACTGCTCATCTGTTTCAATGAATATTGATATATGACTCATATCCCTTCAGCATTTCTTCAGATCTTCAGCCCTCAAGTGAATACCCCAAAGAAAATAATTTGCTTGGTCAGATTTCTGCAGGCTTGATCTTCAGTGATGCGTAACAACTTTTGTGCCAGAAAGCAGAAAGTTTTGTGTTTTATTATCAGCCAGCTGAGTTTAGCTGTGTGAGCCACAGGAGTTATCTTGGACACCATCACATCCTCATGACTATGAGGTTTCCTCCTTGGCTGAATTCTTTTCAGCAATTTTCTAGAAGATATTTTTGGTGGTTAAAGGAACTAGAAGTGCCTCCACCTTGTCTGATCCTTACTGCCTTTGAGTCTCACACCATTGTGAATGAATGGCTGTTTTCTGCTTCTCATCTACCTTGGGCATCTGTTTAGGTTTGGGTGAATTGGCCCTTGAAGAGGCCTATCTCTCCAATAACTCTAGAGGCATCCCACATGCTTGCCTAGATGAAACAAAACATCTGACTTTCAAATGGCTCTGTTTAAACAGGGTGAATCCCATTCTAAGTTGGAAATTTTATATTTTGAAAGCTGAAAATATGAAACTTTCCCCCACTTCATCTGCTCTTAATTGTTCTTTTCACGGCTTGTTGGTATTTTGCATTCCTTCTTGTTGCAGATAACCGCCAACTGCTTTTAATTTACCAAACAAATAGATTATGGCACCATTTCAATGGAGTGATTTAATATTCTATTTCAAGACAAATTCTCCTCAAGTTTTGGGCTTTGATTCATTGATGTGGGGAAATTGCTGTGCTAGTAATTATGTTTTTTATAAAGCATCTAAAGACCTTTAGAGAGAGTTGCCTGAACTGATTGTTTCTCTCATTTGTAATACTACTCAGTACATTAAATGACTCAGGGGCATTTTATAGCAGTCCTGACTGACTTCTGCCTTGTCTTGGGTTTACAGTATTAAAACACAGTTGAACAGCCATTGTGCTACCAGAAAACAAAGCAAAACAGGTCTGTCATTACTGCTGATATCTTTGGAGGCCTGTCCCAGGAATGTAGTACAGAAAATTTTTTGCTTGAAATAGTTTTTACTTCATCTGTAACATTTGTTGCAACCACTTAGTAATTCTAGTCTTTTTTTCTGTTTCTTCCATGAGACTGAAAATTTTGACCTCTTGAAACCCGGGAAAAAAGCTTGCTTGGAAAAATTTTCATAATTTAGGAAGTGAAAAATGGAAAAGACTTAAAATATTAGGTTTAGATGTCAATCATATTATGGTGGCATCCAGGCTTATATATATATATGTATCTTAAAAGATAAGACCTCACTCTTCTTTTTGACCCTTTTTTTTTTTTTTTTTTGGGGTGGGACTGCTACCAGACTGTTTAATTTTTCTCCGACAGGGGCTGTAGAAACTAATTTTTTCCACTTTGGAACTCTTTATCACAGAACTCACATCCACAGAAATGTTGTGTTTATAGGAATATAAATATATAGGCTAAATAATGCCAAACCCTATTATTTTTAACAAAACATTTCATTTTTCTTTAATTAACTCTTCCCAGGTGAATTTGAAGTTTAGTAACTAATTATGTCAGAACTGAAACCCATTTTATTCTACATTCAATTTACTGCTAAACACGTCTTTTGCTGTAAGAGCTTTTGTGTAAGGAAAAAGTTTCTGAGAGCAAGAGCAGAATTCATACCATCTGTGAATATTTGAGTATTTGAGAGACATCTCTTTTCCCTGATGAGCCTTTTCGGGTAATTGTGCTTTTTGACTGCAATTCCCAAGTGAAGAAAACTGATGTACACGTATATATGCATACATACCCTCACACTACACTCTTTGCCAGCTAAACAAGAAAGACTGATTTTATATAGTTTTTTGTAGGACATTCCAAGCAACACAAGACACTGTACCACCTATTAGCATGCCAACAAAACCGCTCTCTGAAGACTAAAGGAAGTGGCAATTCTTAGCTGAATTCTTCCTCATCTCTTACTTCAGTAAGTCACCGGTTTCGTATCTCTCACTTTAACTCAAAGGAAGTTTATATTGACAAACCTCCCTTACAACAATCTCCTGGGTGGCTCCCTAGCTGGTGGAAACTGCAGCAAATCCATTCTTTTCCCTTCCCACTGCCACAGCAGGCTGCAGGCATAAGCAAAGCAAGCAATGTCCTAAGGGAGCAGATGCCAAAGCCATCTCACTTTCTACTCTGCCTGTGATTGCTACTGGGAGTGGAGTGAAACCAGCCATAGTGACGATGGAACATTTCTAAGGCAAGCCAGATTTACATACCAAAATTCAAAATAAGCCTCATGCTTAATTACTCTGTTAGACTATTGGCCATATTATAGCAGCAATTCACTAAAATTCTTAATCTTCATTCCTATTCACCTGGTAAGATGACAAGAATAATTCTTCTGGACTTGAAAAATTAGTTAAGATCATGCTTATGTGCTTGACTGTATTAGGACTTAAGCTCTAATGAGAACAAAATGGTTTGCACAGGTGTAGCTGCAAGAAGAATTCGGCTTTGGGTTGCCATTCTCAAAAGCAAGGTGTTTTTTTATGACAATTTACCTTCCTTGATCAGAATTAGGCTAGCTGCATTATTTCCTGAAAATAGAGAGCTCTATTTCCAGAAGAAGAATAAAAGAAAAAGCTCTTTTTCCATCACAAAGAACACTCAAGCCAAAGATTTAGAGTAAACTGGTTATGAGACTTTAAGAGGTGCAACACCAACCCCATAAACGGAATCAGGAGAGAAAATGTACAGCACCAACCAAATTTGTGCAAGAATTAATCCCAAACCATTTTGCCTTCAAACTGAACTAAAGCAGTGCAGCACTGGGTGAATTTTATCCTCAGAGTCCTACTTCGCATGGGGTACTGTGAGACTTAATTAACGAGCCTTTGTATCATGGTTGGACATCCTTGGATAAAAGAAATTGGTACAGAATTGGAAAAACAAACAAACGAACAGAAAGGGAAACAGGAAAATAATAAATCTCTACATGAGCTTGCCAGAGTTAAGATGCCATTATTTCAGCTGTGATTAAAGGATACAAGCTTTAAGAAGCTGCAGCAGTGAGCTTCCTCTGTGGCAGAACACTGTGGTTTTATGACATAAAATAGGGCTGTTGAGTTGATTAGCAATAGTGTCCCTTAAAAAAAAAAAAAAGCATCTTCCTATTCACATTCAGCTTAAATAATTAAAATGGTATTTACAAATGCTGCTAAGATCTTTTGTTATTTCATTTGGCATGTGTTGCTCTTTTTTTTTTTTTCATAGGGCTAATAAGTAAATTGCAAACATACATTATTCTTCACCATTCTCCACTCACTTTCCTCCCACTGGCAACCAATCTACCAGAATTTTCTTCCATTCCCATTAATTGGTCCTTAGAGAATCTCCCTCGCATACCTTTGCAGTGACAGTCAGTGAACATTTCTTAGTAATACTGAGTCAGAAGCCCTGTGATAGCTCGCAAGTCACATATTGAACTGGAGCTGTACTACTCCCTTCCATTATGTTTAATGCATGAGGATTCTTAAATGGCATGGCTCAGGTGATGGATCATACTTTTTCTTCCAGAGTATCATGAGTTTCTCTGGTTATTTCTTTAAGATATTTATATATATATAATTTTTTTTTTTTAACGATTGCCTGGCAGTCCATATCAAGTACAATAGCTTGGCAAGCAAGATAGCCCCGTGTTTTTTTGAAGCTGCAAAATCACAATGTCTCAACCGACCATAGCTCTACAGGGGAGAGGTAAAAACAAAATAAATTAAAAAAATAGCCATATCTGCCAGACACTGATATTTTTAACAAGGTTGAAAATTTTGGATTAGAAAATTTCAGTATAGTATGGAATTTACAGAGTCTTGCAGAATTTAAGTAATCCATGACATCCTTTATTTTAAATGCATATTGCTCAGCAGTGCTACGAGGTCCCAGGTGAAATTAGGTGTCTGCTGTGCACACTGCTGTAATAGACATATGGAAAAAAAAGAAGCCGTCACTACTCCAAAGCCTTCATAATCAAAAGAGAAGAGAGAAGTAATTATTTTCATTTTTCAGAGGAGGAATTAACACGGAGGATGATGAAGTGTTATTTGGGGACAAACCTTCTATATATGTCCAATTTATTTGTTGTGTGGATTTTAGTAAGTTAGGTGCTGAAAACAGCGGGGTGATTCAGGCTGGTGTGAGCTTCCTGCAACTGCTGTCAAAACACATAGGTTAGAAACCAACGGAGAAATTTATTACGTGTAAGTGTAGGAGTGGGAAAAATTTCACCCACCTCTGAGTGCACTGAATCTACAGTAGGTCTTTGCCCTCTTGATTTTCAACTGAGAGTCCAGAAAGGTGACCAGTTCAGTTAAGCTGTGTTATATCTGCTAGCTCCAGACAGATGTCCTATGCTCTGTAAGATATCTCAAATACATTTTGTGCTCTATAATGGATTTTGAGCTCGAACCTAAGGAAAATAGTTAGATTAACTTTATAACTATGGAGAGAGCCAATAAAGAATGCTAGGCACATCCAAGAGCTGATTTGGTCCTTCCTAATAGAGGTATCTGGAAAAGATGGGATGGTTCACATTTTGGAGGTGCCTAGCCCTCTCCATAAAGAGCAAAGGAAGGCTAGAAGCTTGGTATACACAGGATACATATCACTGAGTTATTGAAATTAGTCTGAAATCCGCCTCACATGGCCAAAACAAAACAAGCAGATAAGGCTTATTTCCCTTTCTCCTTCTCCTACACTTAGGATCAAAACCATGGCAGGTCACCTGAAATTATTATCTTAAGATACATAAAGACAGTGAGGTGTTATGAAAGCAAAGCCTTTCTATATATGAAGAAAAAAATCTTATAATACACTTGACTGCAGCCCCTTTAATAGAAGGGGATATAACTGACTTTATGTCTGTACAGAAGTTCTCACCTTGAGTTGTTTCCTTGCTTAGGTCCTTCTCTGCTGTTTCAGTGCGAGTGGTAAATAGTTATATTGTTGGAACCAATAACTTGTGATCCAAGGGTGGAAAGCATTAATCTCACAATAGAATGGCTTTTCATATAAAATATTATCAAGAACCATAGCTATTCCACAAACAACCCAAACATGTTTATTGTTATAGGAAATAGGAAACACAAGAATCAGACAGTGGACAAATATGTTACTTCCCATATTACTTTCTGTGACCTTTCTCGAGATGGATTGCATCTACCTTCAGCTTCCCTTGTGTATATAGAGTGCCTGGGAATAAAATGCAGCTGCAGCTGGAAATGGTAATTTTGTTGGTAGCAATTGTCACTGTGCTGACTTCCCTTATGGATGTTTTTCAGCTGTGGATTAATAATTCACAGGTCACTGTCTGTGTTTGGCTTCTCAAGGTGGTGAGAAAATTTCAGTGTAGTGATGTATGACCTTTTTCATCTTAATTCCTACAGGTTTTCATGCTAGGAGACAGTCACTGAGAAAATCTTGAGTGTGAGAAGATTTTGTGTTTAGTTTCTGTATATATAAGAACAAAGACAAGTACTTGCTTTTTTCCTCATGCCTTTGAAACTATTTTATTTTGCCCAGCTGAGTTTTATTTGGCACCTATACCAATGTATTAAGCAGAGCCAGGGTTTGTTCCTAAGCAGAGGAACTTGGTCATCTGTACTATTTAATTATTAAGAATCATTTTGGCCTGATCCAGCTAGCAATCTCTGAAATAATTCCTAAACATGGTCAAGAGTTAGCATGGGCTAGAAATCATTCTCAGCAGGCAGTTTAGGTGTTGTCACTGTGTTTTAAAAGGATGTGGACAGACTGTCCCCGGTGATCTCAAAGTCAGAGAATAGACCCTGGGACTCCTTAGTATATCCATAAAGATTCAACTATTTGAAATCCAAATAAAATAGAAAGAACATCCTTTCCCTCTTTTATGGACACACATCTAGAGCTTATAAAAATACGATCCATATTTAGTGTTTTAAGAGGAAAATAAACTCTTCCCAATATTCCATGGGAAAAGGTTCTGGATTCACACACATGTGTATCAAAGTTGTCCCCCTAATGATAAACCGCTGTCCATATTCTTGGTGTACATTTGAATCCCAGATGTTTGGGTAAAATCATTGCCATGCACAAGAACACAATTCTTTATCAAAAAGGGCCACTGACCTATGTGAGCCTGCATGACTAGCATCGCCAGGACACCCTACTTTCTGTAGCCAAAGGCAGCAGTATGGCCAGCATCAGCATTAGTTACCTTGGCTCCTGCAGTTTCAGCCTGGATGATTGTATGACAGCTGGGTCAACTTGCCTTTGGCATGAATCTGGAGGAAGCATTCATTCTGTACCCCTGGTTTATGGTGAAATGCCTTAATCATTGCTACAGCTCCTTATGAATCCCATAGTTAAGAATGGCAGTTATATTTTAAAAAAAACTAAAAACCATCCTGAAGCAGGACTCTTTTCTTCTTTCCTTCTGTTCTTTTTGCCTCCTTACTTCCCTGTAACAAGAAGTCAGTTGCTATTTTTGAGCCCAAGACCTGACTTTTACAGTTTGTGGAAATCAGCTGTTTCTAAATTCAAACTATTTATGATGTTTTTTCATCAATATGACAAATGAAAAGTGTTCTTTCCTGAAAAAGTTTCATAGGAAGCTGGTTTCATCAACTTGGTAACTACTTGATCTAAACTCCAAGATAGAGGGGTGGATTCTTCTAATGGAGGACCAGTCTTCCAACTTTTTTA
Organism: Tringa solitaria; assembly: GCA_026413425.1. Classification (NCBI taxonomy): domain Eukaryota; kingdom Metazoa; phylum Chordata; class Aves; order Charadriiformes; family Scolopacidae; genus Tringa; species Tringa solitaria. The sequence continues at coordinate 114,406,649 of JAOXJM010000023.1, read as the reverse complement.
AAAAGCTGGGATGTTCCAGTTGAGATTAAATCAAGGCCATGTTTTAAAATGTTATGACTTCTGGATTTTATGTTGTGAATGCACACAGAGCAAGGTGTCCCATACCTATTTCTACAGCTGAAGTTTACCACTGATAAAATGAAAAGTGATTAATGGGGTGAAATTCATTGGGAGGTGGTGATCTCTCTTCTTCCTTGGATCCAGTGACAGAATGTGTGGGAATGGTTCACAGCTGCACCAGGGGAGGTTTAGACTGGATGTTAGGAAACTTTTCTTTACTGAGAGGGTAGTCAACCAGTGAAACACTGGAGCAGGCTTCCTGGAGAGCTGGTTGATGCCCCAAGCTTGCTAATGTTTAAGAGGCATTTGGGCAACAAACAACATGCTTTAACTTTTGATCAGTTCTGAATTGGTCAGGCAGTTGGACTAGACGGTTGTTGTAGGTCACTTCCTGCTGAAAATTATTCTATTCTATTCTATTCTATTCTATTCTATTCTATTCTATTCTA
>JAOXJM010000023.1:114385525-114400272 GCA_026413425.1 Tringa solitaria | reverse complement strand
CGTTCCAGAGTCTCTGGCCCTGACAATGCCAGCTGCAGAGAAAGCAGGGCACAAAAGTGCCAGGAATTAAAAGACCAGGAAAATTATCCAAGTTGTAGCATGGTCATAGGCTGAAAAAAGCCTTACAATATTTCTCTGAGCTTTAGCTACATGCTCTTATGTTCACGTTCAAGCTAACAAAGACAGTTCATAGGATATGACTATTCTAGAGGTGTAGTGGAGAATACAGTAAAGAGGATAATATAGATGCTTTGGTCTGGTTTAGTAATTAGCTTTAATAACAGATACTTTAAAGATATTGTCAGGAAGCTCCTCCTCTTCCCCTTTTTCCACCTTTGGCTTAGATTTTATAATAATCTCTGCTCTCCTTGCGTGGTATGGTTGAGTCCCTGCTGGTCTTCTGCTCCTATTCATACCTGGTTCCAACTCCATGGTACTTGGTTCCAACACTAACGTGGTCAATATTTGATCTTTAATTTGTTCATGGCTCTGAAAGCATGTCAGAACACCTCTCTTCAATTCTTTGGTTTTTCTGGTTCTTTGGTAAGGCTTTGCTCTGGCATTGCTTCGTCTCCTCTTTTTTGTATCTCTCAATTGTTTAGCTTGCAGACTTCTGGAATCAAGGACAGTCTATTGCTGGGTGTGCATGAACGATGTAGACCACCAAAGTGTATTAATCAGGCAGTAGCAGAGACAAGTAAAAAACCACCCAGACAAGTGATTGTTCACTTACAGTAACAGAACTGCCTAAAAAAATGGAAATTTTTAAATAAACACAACTAAAAATGGAATTTATTCCAATTATTATTCCAACTGCTACTTCAATTACTCAGATTTAGGTTTTCATGAAAAATGAAATATTTCAACAAAATAATAATGCAAAATTTATCAAAAACTGGAAAATGTGAACATATTAATTTATTAAATTGGAGTGTATATTCATCTAGAATTTTTTTTTAATTGTATAATATGATGAAGTAAAACAGCAGCCTAGAAGAAATAACTAAGTTGAGTTTCTTGACAAATAATTAATTGTTAATTATACTATTTTTAGATCACAATAAGAAAAATAGCACAACTTTATAAAACCACAAGCTATTTTTTACTTTTATATACTTACCTAGAAACTCAGTCAGTGGGATTTGCATCATCTAACTTCAATTATCTACAAATTATGTGTCGATTCAGGTTTGCCATCTAAGTCCTCTTTACAGTTGATGGAGCACGGGATATTTTCAGAAGTTGATTCTAACACTGATGTGATGAAATATATCTCTTTCAATAGTTTTTAGAATGTGAGTAGACTAAATCAGACATACAGTTTTCAGACATTTAAAATACAGAGAAATAAATTCTAGATACACAGGAAAACAGACAAAGATGGTTTCACTCAAGTGGGGAATGCCCTTGGTGACATACACATTTCTCAGTGACTTAAGAATCCACAGTCCCAACATTAGGCTTTGTCTGTACATGAGACATTGCAGTATATTCAGCATATTTTCTGAATGAAAACTATGGACCCAGTTCTGAAAAATCTTGCCCACCCATCAAACTACACATATATTATTTGGCTTCAGTGTTTCTATGTTTGCAAGACTGGATCTATGTTGGATCCACGTAATTCATTGGGCACAGTTGAGCGTAATGCAAGAGAGCACATCTCAGTTTGCACCATTTCCAAACAGGTTTGGCTTCTACTTCCCATCATTTTAAAAGTATGGTTGAATTCATATTCATATGAATGTTGCCCTGCCACTTTGCTGACAGCTCTATTTTATCTGCCTGACTTCCTTCATTTGAAAGTCTTCAGAAATACCTTTTTTTTAAACTGTGATATCAGTCCTTGTTTTCCCCCATTTACCTCAGTCAGGCAAAAGGATTTTTGGATTGAGCAAGTGTTTCAGGACACAGCCCCCATCTCTGAGATATGGACAACTATCCACCTTAGAAGTTCCCTCCCAGGATTTTATTGAGACGTAGGCTGTGTGATGGTTTGACCTTATGGCTGGAAGGTATGGACACTGTTGGAAGGGATGTTTCATAGTAGCTTGAGTCACCCTTGCCACCAGCATTGGCGTAGCCCAGACTAATATTTAGTATTCTCTTCATAGCTATAAGCAAATTGTGTAGCACCTTCAGTGAATTGTGATCCAGTTGCCCTGAACTCTGCAGGAATTTTGTGGCTGAAATAAAATGTAAGTAAGGTTGGAGTGCTATTTCCAGCCTGTAAAACAGAAGTCATCACTGCACTTCAGAAAAGTACTTCTGCTTAGTTTTAACCACATGAATATTTTTTTCTACACGATCACTGCTCTGCCTAACTCCAAGCACATGCTTAAACCCTTTGCAAAATCAAGGCCAAGAAATTATAATTATCTCTCAACTGTACTGACATTTAATTATTTTTCTGCATTGCATGGATGATAGAAATGCTTTATATCATCATCGTAATAATATAATAACAGCAATTATTAATAATCCTGTGAAACTCTCTTTGCTATTATTAATTTAAGGTAGAAGATATTCATATCCTTTATAGACAGACTGGCATAAATCCTTATAGAGCTATAATGTTTCTCTCTGAAATGAAAATCCAATAACATTATCTTGTATGCAAAATATATAATAATTTATACTCCACCTCTCAGGTTACCATGATGAAAGCATTTTTCCAAGGCCCTGTCTTAATTTTTCTTTTCAACAAGGAAACAGATACTGGATATACAAAGCAATAATATAAAACCAAGCAACAACATGAGTCAACAAACTGATTATTTGCACACATTTTCCTGAATCCTAATTGCTTTCAGTGTTCTCAAAACTCCATTAGATGGAGAAATAACAACTTTCATCATACAGTAAAATCCAATTATACAAACTTGGAAAAGGTACCTTGGGAATCTTCGTATCAAGCTTGATTTACCCTGATGTTCTGCAAACGTGTGTAACAATTGCAACAGTTTTGACTCGACTCCGATGCAAAATAGAGTTCCCTGAAGTTCACTGGAGGTAAAGCTAAATTTTCACAGTGGTCCCTTCTGGCCTTTAATCTATTAATCATGGTCTTTTAAGATTAAAGTAACAGAATTGCCTACATACCCTATTTTCCTGATTTCCTCCTACTCGATTTCTTATAGTCTTTCTTTCTTATTCTATATTTAAACTCCATACCCCTTTCCAGCCTTAACATATGCAGTGCATCCTACCCTCTTTGTCTGAACCTGCTTGTGAAATTGGGTAGCAGAAGAGTATTTCTGAACAAAATAAATTTCTGCAGCCGTCAAAATGAGAAACCACATGCTTTATTATCAAATGAAGCAATGCCTGAAAATCCAGTCTGAGGTTATTCAGTAGAGCAATTCAGGTGGAGCTGATGAGCAAAATACACCCCTGGGTTCAAAAGCCCCAAAGAACTGGGAAAGTCACTCCCTGCTGGTACTTGGAACAGCCTTGGGAGTGGTCACTTGATTCCAGGAGAAAAATAAAAGCTTATTTTAGGGAAGTGTTAACCCATAAATCCTTATGCCTGCTTTTGCAGAAACTCCTATATGAGGAATTAAAAGGTTTTCTGTCCTCTATTGTGTTGGTCAGAGGCAGAAACCAGCTGTATGGACCTCATAACCTCCCCCAACAACAAATTATTTATTCTGCAGAGTTCCCTAAACATACAAAGTAAAGTTTCATTGAGTGCCAAACCAGAGAATGAAAACTTCTGTTTGGATTCTTTAGTGTTTAATAAAAAAGTAACTATGTTAAGGTCTTCTTGGGGAGTAGAGTCACTCATAGTTATGAAAGTTATTTGGTTTAACGATTTGAGATCTGTAGACTGATACCAAGATTTTCACCAAAATTGGTTGACACATTCTTAGTTACTGGAAATGGTAAAGAAAGACACAATGACATTTTCGTATAGAGTGTCCCCAGATAAGTCTTTTTTCTCTTAAAGTAACAGACTAAAAGACAATCTTCCTCCACAGACAAAATTATGTAATGAAATAGAACAGTTTTAACCTGATAAATAAACATGAAGACAAGGCAGCAGTGAAAGAACCAAAAAATGTTGTCCTGCAAAGTTGGGTTTATGTATGTATGTATTTATTTATTTATTTATTTACGTTATGTCTTTATAGAGCACAATTAACTTCCATAAAGCTTTCATAAAGCATAAGGCTTCAATCATCAGAGTCACCTCAGTTAACTCTGGGAAGCTAAAAGGCAGGTATTAGTCTTCTAAGTTGCCTTTGTAGGCACTGAGAAATTCATGCCTCCAGAAATCACGCTTACTATGGAGTGATGTTCTCCTCAGAATTCAGGATTCTAACTGAATTGGGCCCATTAATGAGTCCTACATCCCTGGGAGTATTTAATCTGAATTTAATTTCATTCTGCTTTGAACTGCCCTTCATATTTCGGTTTCACTTCTGCTATATAATTTTGTGTTCAGAACATGTATGTTCATTGGAGGAGCCTGTTGTATGACACAGCAGCTTTGTAAGTGGATAAGAAACACTCCAAGCTTTACAGACTCCCAACTTATGCACAGCATCTTGGGATTTTTCCATAAATCCATTTGCTGCATCCTTCAACCTTAAATATCACTAATCAGCAGTTAGTGACATTTTATAATTATTGCACAAATTGCTGAGTGACTCAATACATATTTATGCAGGCAACCCTTATTCTAAATAATATTTTTCTTTATATTTTGGGTGAGCTATCTGCGCACTCAGAAAATTATGCCTGTACACATTCCGTGAGAAGCAGTTTACATGTATGGGATTACATGCAAAGGATGTAAAGTGATCATAGCTATTTTTTCTCTTCTTTTTTTAATTAACATTTCTAATTTCATGAAACAATCTTTTAGCAATGCTTCCCACGTGCACGAGGCCACGTGTGTAGCATTGCCGATCTGGTCTGTCATTTCCCTGTCTCTACAGGAAGCAATAAACTGGTTTAACTGAAAGCTGACTCATGTTCTTCAGTCCCCTCAAATGTCACTTTGTCACAGGGGCAAACAAGAGGGATCACTAGGCGGGATAATGACTGCAGCACCATCCTGCATATTCAGGGGAGGATGTTAAGAGATAGCCACTTCCACAGCTGTCCTTGGTGACAGCTGTTGGCACCCTGGTAACCTGCTATGCTTTGCAGAGTTCTCAGAGAGTAAAGTGAAGCTAGCAATGAAGGTGACCAAGGGATTGTACTTGCTATTGTGAGAGGAGGGGTTAAAAAAGACTCTACTAATTTCAAACAGAGTTTTTTCACCCATTAAATACCACATGTAACTGGCTGTTTCATTAGTGTTGCAGGGACGTACCTCTGGGAGGGAGGACAAGTTGGGAGGCAGAACTGAAGTATCCTTTTCATGAATCATGGTCCTGGTTAGGAATTAATTAGATTATGATGGCAACTTTTTCATGTATCTTCTTAATTTTCTGTTCCAAACCCTCTAATGGTTGAATGTCTTTGATTCTAGTTAGTCCTGCAGATCCAAATTACTTCTGAGACTGTGGGCTGGCACCTGTGTTGTGAACTGGACTGCTGACCAGGGCTAATCCAGTTTCCAATAAAGTTAGTGGCAAGATGTCCACTGGCTTCAGTCAGCAATTGCAATTTTGTAAACCATGTCACTTCTGATGATGCATGAGATGGTAACAGCATGGATTGATGGGCGGATCATAAAACTGAGTATGTGGGGTTGACAGCTGGAAAAAGAATCCATCTTTACCTCTAAGTGTCTTATCTAGATATCTGTCCGTCTAACTATACTTCTCCTGGAGCAGATTTAGAGGGGTTCTTCACTATACAAGGCTGAACATCTAATGGAATATTTTGTTTGCATCTTATTTTGGGGATACTGTGAACATTTTGTCTTTGTCAAAGACAATAAATAGTCCTATATTTATTTTAAAACTTCAGAAAATGTGTCTTATTTGGGGTCTTTTTTTACACTGCAGCCATCAGAGGGAGAAGAACCTAATTATACCTCATTTAAGGTACATTTTCACAGTTTAATCAATTAATTAACATGTAGGAAGAAATAGAACCCATATTTGAATAGTATCTCCTGCAAAGATGTTTGTCAACACTACCTGAGTCGTCAGGTATGTTCTTGCTATATCACCAGCTCATGCAATGATAAAATATGACAAAGTTTTCTGTAAGATACTCTATCATCTTCGCAACTGAACATGAGAGAAACTGAAGATATGAGATAATTTTTTCCAGTGAATGATTAACAAAAATATATAAAAATCAAGCATGAGTGTAACAAAGCAAAAAGCAACTCCTGAGTATTTGTGATGCAAGTGGCCAAAGAGGAGAAATCAAGGAGAAAATACAATCTGAAACTGCTTTTTGATCATTGTGAGTGGTTCTTGTGGCTGATTTCTGTCATACAAGGGAGTTTGATGAATCTGGAAAGTTCCCAAACTCTTCTTGTAAGTGAGATTTGGAAGTCCACATTTAATTTGCCACAGAAGTGCATGTTTGTGACTTGGCCATTGACCTTGGAAAGAAAGAAGGAGAGACCTAGGTGAGGTTTATTGGAAATCTTCTTGAGACCTAGGGGAGCTTTATTGGAGATCTTTTTTTAGTGTTATTTCAGAGCAGATATTCTTTTATTTGTTTTCTGATGTGGGAGGGATAGATGTGTAAGGACTAACAAGGCAGAACCCTAGCCCCACACAGCTACTGAAATGAAAAGGGTATTTTACTGGAAATGTGGAGCAGAGTATGCATTGTGGGTTCTGACCTGAAGTTTGTGTCTTTTGCTCTAGTTGTATTCTGGCTCACTCTTGTGTTTTCTAAACATTTTCAGTGGAGCTGCTACATTCAGGCATCCAGAGTGCTCACAGCCAACTTCACAGTCAGTCAGGTAGACTGCGTTTGTCCCTAAATTCTACCAAACCTCACTTTTTTCCATTGCTTTATTTGAAATTGTATGTGCGGTTTGCAAGACAACCCAAGTGACTGAGTCAAAGTGGTCTTGATTGAGTAATAGTCCATATGACCTGGTAACAGCTGCCTTTACATTGTCACTAGTCAAGTTTTTTTGGGGAAGACAAGAGCGGTATTAAAGTTGGAGCAAAGCAAAGTAGCTTGCTGTTCTCCGGGATTTATGTAGCAAAAGCATTTCTGTTCATGTATGTGCGTGCATCTAAACAGATCCACAGGGGAGAATTCACAAAGGCTAATTTTGGCCTGAAGAGGTGGATATCTCTGAGCTGCCCTATAGTCAGGAAAAAGAGGGAGAGAGACAGGCTCCTTCAGGGAGTGATTAAGGAGAACCCCCTCCAGAAGAGTGTATTTCCATCCTTTGACCTAACAGAACCAAATGCTGTAGGCTGGTGTTAACCTTTGTTGACATCACCCTTAGAGTGTTTGCTGTCAGCCTAAGACCTAGGACAACTGGACTTGTTACAGGACGGGCTTTTGTTTGTAAAGTGTAAGTCATAACTCATTAAGCCCTTGGTCATGTGAAAATTTACATGCACCATTAAAGGCAACAAGATTACTCACAGTGCATAGACATCACTATCAGGGCCCTGCCTGTCATCATTTTTAGTCACAGTTTGGAAAAAACATATATATTCCTAGCTGCAGGCACAACGGATAGCAGAGCTGGTTTGAACAGTTGTATATAATACGATGATTTGTCAATAACAAAACTACGTTCTAGGAAAATAACTCTGTCAACACACCTTGCTCTGGGAAAGGTTTCTCAGGTCCAAGAGAGAAATTTTGTCCAGCTATAGGCATGCTGGAGAACAGCCAATAGCCCAGGGCTAAGGCATTCACCCGGGACAGGGGAGACCCAGGTTGTCTCTGCACTGCCTGATTCAGCCCAGGTGTTTGAATTTTTCTTCCCGTCTTTCAAGTAAGTGATCTGATGCCTTGGTTAACCTAAGGTGGGATATTTCCCTCTGGAAACTCAAAAAGTCTTCATTTACTTCAAAAGGATAAGGAAGCAGATTTAATTATAAAGCAGCTTAGTTAGGAATGCAGTCAGATTTATTTTTACATTTTCCATTAAAGCGGGAGGGCTTTTACTGCTACAAGCTCAAGGAGGTTGTTTTTGGAAAAACACCCTGCATAAGAGTACATTTTCAGATCTTAGCTAGAAAAAACCTGTGTCCCATTTTCTCACTGCATTTTATGTCCTCTTTTGCGCCTATTATTTGGAAATATTCCATTCATTTTGAACCACAGTTTATCCATATCTTTCCTTATTAGTAAATTAATAAACACATGAATAAATTTATAATTTATTACTGTACACACTCAAGCTGGTTTTAGCTGGTTTTACAGTCAAAAACCACATATTTACTGAGAGTTATCATACTAGATCAGATTTTCTTGCCACATTATGACAAGGAGGCATACATCAGAATTTCCAGTCCTAATAGGAAGTAGCTATCTTAAAAAATTCCCCTATTTTTCATAAGATATGAAAATAGCTTCCCAGTATGTTCTTGTAAGTGATGCTGTTCCCTTAAAAAAGGGCAACTTGCAGTCAGTAACACTGAGGAATTTGCAGTGTGTTTAATGGAAAAAGTAGTTCTTCTGTCTTTTAAAAATAAATTGCAGATGGATAAAATGCCTAATAAGCAGAATTTTTATCTGCAAATTTTTTTTACTTTTCCAGTGCAATGGAAAAAGAGAAAATAATACTGACAGCCTATTTGTATAATTCTTCTTGCTCTTTAAAAACTGCAGCAATGTGTTTCTTTATTTCCAGTATTGATTCTTGTTAAGTACTTAATTATTGAAAAAAATGGACAGAGCAGAGCATGGGTTTGGTTTGAATAACTGCTAACTTGCTTTTGATTAGCTTGGCAATTAAATGCAATATTTCACATACAGTGTTCAGATAACTGCAAGAACAATAAAAGCATTGTTCAGCAATATCTCTAACTCCATTGTGTAGAAAAGGAATATTATAAGAGAATCATTATCATAAGCAGGACAAGAACTCAGTTATTTCCAAAGAGAGAACAACTTTTGTTCAAAAAATTAGAAAAGAAAAGCAGAGTATTCTTAGTGAAAGGCTTTGTTTTTATTTATTTTTTTTTTTATAATAGCAACATCTTTTAGTTATCCAACAAAAAGCAGATACACTCCAAAATAAATTGACATGGAAAGTTTACAAAATTATTAGTCATATGATTCCCAAGAAAACAACTTTCCCTCAAAAAAAAATAAAATTGCTAACTTTGATCGTCACCTATGATGCTTTGATGAGTATAATAAAAAAGGTGGACTGGCAAGGTACCAATGCTATCAGTCGACCAGAACCCAGATCTTCCTCTTGGAGCATTTAGAGTAAGAGCTCTGCCCCTTCTTTCTCACAGTCTTTCCAACCCCACTGAAGTTGTTTCCATTTGTGAGTTTTCCTACGATATCAGTCACAGAGGGGTGTTTTCTGCACCATGCCCCACACCCAGCTCCTTCATTCATCTTGGCTCACATCTTTGAGTGTCCTCCAAGGAGATATGAAGTTTATTTTTGAGTCCTCCAAGTGAAGTGGGTCTCCAAGCTGTTAGGTTTGTAGATAAGTGAGGGAATTTAGACATTTTTCTGCCTAATTTCTGTAAGATGCAGAACAAGGACCTAGTGAGACTCATATACTATACAAGGTGGGAGTGCTCCAGGGAACAGCTGTGATGAAGAACTTTGGACAACGTTGGATGTTGGTTGAGGGAACCCAAAGGCTTGTAGGTGTGGGTTGCGGTAGGCCTGAAGTCCAGCTTGGCTCTGCTTTGGCTCTCGGACTTGCTGGAGAATAAAGAAGGATGGAGGAAGAAAAATAATGAGTGATGATTTAAAAATAAGTTCATGAAGATAATTTTAAGCACAAACGTATCTCTGTTATCTCTCTGCAGTCAGATGCTTTCTGAACAGCAAGCCCTATATTGCTAAGAAGTCTGCACTGAAATAGAGACCCCAAAAGCCAGATGTTAACTGAAATGTTCAGATGAGAAACCTGAGGAATCCTACAGACCTCAGTTAAGACACTCCTTATTTACCCTGATTAACTGTGATTACGCTCTGTCTCTATAAAAATAAACAGCTACGGATCTGTTATTGCATAAAACTACAAATGCTGTGTTCACATGTGGTTCTGAGTAGATCATTAAGGTCAAGTGGCTGAAATTCAATGTATATACACACAGGTTTAAAGCTCTGGGCATAAATTCTCATTTATGTTTGTATTTAGCACATAGGCTAATACCACAGCCATCTCTCTGAACATTAAAACAATGCATTGTGATGCTAAACTGATAAATCAGCCTGCAAACAAACCCTGAGAAATGTTTATATTGCAAGGGACAGCTCTGTGGTATTCTCTCCTGCAAACAGAAGTGGGTTTTAAGGGCCAAATGTGTTGGAATGTGTAAATCAGCAGAGTTCTGTGATGTTAACAGAACTACACCAGTCTACAGCAGCAGAGAATCTGGCATTTTTCATAGAGAGTAATGACTGTTTATTTACAGTTTCAGCTATTAAAATTCATTACTAGGAAATTCTGAGGCCATATTTATTGAACAGAAATTATTGCCATAAGGCTGCTACTTTAATAACCATGTACCTAGCTCACGAAAAAGCCTCTGCAGTTATTTTGCCTCGCTGCATTTTTTTTCTGTTGTTTTGTTTACTGTTATTTTGACCCTATATTAGTTTAGCAATAATTCAGATCAGCTTTAGAAGCTTGGAGAGTGGTATGAGGATTGCTGTAAGCCTATGATTTATTACCTGATTTTGAAAACTCAGTAAAGCAAAAAATTATACATATGTAAGCTATGTTTTATTGCATTTTTAATGGAATTGAGTGTTAAATATTAGAATTGTCATTGGTTTTAATGACAGTTGCTCCTCTTAAAAAAAATAAGAAAAGAGAACCTGCATGCTTTTATTGCTTAGAAATGCCCTTGTTAAATCTTAACATATTGTTTCTCATGTCTGAAAAAAATATATTTTAAAAACATGATAATGAGCTTAATTTTACCATAAAGCCTGAGAAGAGCAGACACCACCCTGTGAAATAAAGCACTTCTAGAGCCATTTGCTGCATGCTATTGATGTCAGATATTATGTAGACTGCACTCTGAGTATGATTACCTTTGAAAATTCTGTTTTGGAAGGAAAATAAAATCAATAGTAGAATAACTTAAAATCTGCAGTTAATCAGTAAATACAGCTCACCTCGATTAATAATTCTTATTTTAAAATTTATTACAAAAGGATAATTAGTAAAACTAGGTTAGCTGAGTTAAGAGAACTTTTTTCTTGCTTTTCCTTTGTTTCCTGTAGTTTCACTGGTTCTAATATGTTCATTGTTTTGTGCATGAGAACAATGAAAGGTTAAAGTAAAACTCGAATTTTACTTTTTTGGAAACAATTAAAAGAAACTATTGTTCTTTTTCTTTTCAAATCTATCTCATTTTCATTCTATTTATCTGGGGTTATGTATGTGAGTGTTTGATAGAAATGCATTGTAGATTGAAATTTATTCAGTTCTCCTATACTGTTGTCTTAGAAAATAGCACACTAATAAAACAAACTCCCTAATCTGTTGTTCTTCAAGTGAGTACATAGAAACAGAAAAGCTGATTTTATGTGCATTCCTACATGCAACTTATTTTTTACGAAATCATATCATGCCGTACCCTATAGAAAGCTGTCTCTGTAAAACCGTTACACACAGAATTCTGAAGTGATGTACGTATTTTGTAGTTTGCAAGCTGTCACATTACAGATAAATGCCACAAAATCCTACACCACATCTTTGAAGTTTTAAATTTATTCAGATTAAGAACTGAGAATAATTCTAGTAAGGAAATATCAAATTCCAAATGCATGTCCTATAATCTTTTCTATTTAAATTGACACCTACTATACTAGAATGGCTGGATTAGTACACTAAATTATAGTTATGATAACTCTTGGCATTATTTTTAATAACAATTAAAAATGACCTTTCAAAAAACTTACTTACTGCCTAGTCTTCTCAGTGAGTGTGATTCTAAACACAGCGTTATCAGATCAGATTGGAGATTTCATGTTACTTTCTGCATTTCAAGCCTTAATATTAAACACTTTTCCTTGCCTAGTATTAGTTTCATATGTTAATATCATTTTTTATTAACATAATACAAATATCACTTGCAGTACTACATCCTTCATTGCTAGCGGCTTTCATATCAAATGTCACAGCAAATTTTATTTTCACTAATAGATTACGACTTGTACATTGTATTAGTGAAAGTGAACATTATTACAGGCTGACACTAAAATTAAAGAACATACTGTACAACAGCACATAACACTCTGCTAAATTACCTGCTTCTTCTGACCCACTCTCTATCCTATCCCACCCCACAAAATGCTAGCAGAAGTTCTGTTGGATATTTTATTGCTTCTTTGGAGAAAACTTCACCTTTCAAGAACCTCACTATATCCATTGTCAAAATATCACATTATACAATTCACTGGAAGTGAACTTATTGCTAAATACCCATTAGGTTCCCAGGAGATGCCTTACATTAATTGTTTAGTGAAAGCACCCTTAGGCTATCGCTAGGGAAGAACATTAAATGCATAAAAAGAGAAGTTGACAGAGATCCCTGTAGAACAAGATACATCTCCTGGCTTAAAACTTCTCCATGAAGAATCCTGCAAGTCGCTGTTCAAAATGGTCATTTTGGGGTTATTTTTCCACTTGCTCCTGCAAGCACAAATACAATTAATCTGAAAGGAAAATCAATGCTGCATCAGCAGACAGTCTTTATAAAGTGGTTATGAAAAGGCAAGCTGGAGGTGGTAAACAAGGAAAAAAAAAAAAGGACATTGCTTTGGACCTGAGGTGTCTGTGTGTCTTGTGGAGATAATAACAAGGAAAAAAAAAAAAGTTGGAGAGCAGAGAAACTGCAGAACTAATGCTACAGATGAAACAGAAACTAAGAAAAAAGATGGTCAGGAAAGATAAGAGGGAAAATGAAGACAGAAAGGAGAGAGAGGGATGCTTAAACCAGTTGTGTATTGAGAAAAGTTGTATCTAAAATGTCAGCTAGCTGTTCACGGGCAAAAAGTCCCAAAAAGTTTGGAAAGGAAGGGTAAGGATTTCAACAGTGAGGCAGATCTTATTTTCTTATCTGCTACACCCTTTCTACTGTGTCCCCTTAGCATTGCTCTTTTCTCTAATATTGATAGCTGATTGATCTCCTCTTGATTATGCATACAATATCATTTCATCTCCCTTACTACACTCTGTATTTAAAACACCTCTGGAACGAACCTCTATTATACTCTGTATTTTTCTCATCTTAGGAAAACGGATTTTGGGGTTTGGTATTGCTGCCAAAATACCACAAGAGGGGGCACTAGTTAAACAAGACGCAATAATGTAACTTTTAGTTTTCTCACGGTTTTTTCTTTTTGTCACTCATAAATACAGAAGAAATATTCTCTTTCCCTGCTGCACTAGAATATCATGCTATTATGTCGAGAATATTTATTCCTATTGGGATAATTAATCGAAGAGTAGCTACCATGAACTTGTAATGTAAAAAGGGGCACAGAAGCCTGAGTGTCCTCAAAAGTAATTAGCAAAATAAAATTAAATTTTTGTTCACATCCCCCTTAAGAAAAATAATTATCTAAGAGGAAAATCAAATCTTCTTTATTTTGGGCTGAGTCTTCAAATCTGTTTATAATCAACATTTGAAAACACAGGGCTCCTGGATATTGAGATGTGCCTGTATTTTCAACTGTCAGTGCCTCGCAGCTTGTGTAGTCATTTGTCTTTGTAAGAAGTGTATACAAATTATATTACTGTGAATTTTATTTTTATTTGGCACTCATTTTGTGCAGGTGCAAATGCCTGCAAGGCTGTAGAAATCAAGCATATGTACTTTGACGCTTTATACTAGCTGCTTATCTTAGGGGCTTGTATGCACTAAACACGTAAGCACCTCAGTCTGTTCAGGATTTTTCTCCAAACAGCCCAAGGAGGTAGAAAGTATCTTTATGCCTAGTTTTATATTTGGGGAACTAAGACAACCAAGGTCTGGAAACAAGACCTTCAACTCCCAATGAAATCACTGGAGTGCAGGAAATCCCATATATGTGAGTAGTGGAGCCTAGACAGTCAGTCAAGAAGCTGAAATGAGGGATGCCCAGTTCTAAACTGGAAGATTAAATTATTTTCCTGTAAGCAAAATACCTGGAATCAAACTGCCTCTATTCTCATTTGTACAAGCTTTATCAAAGTGCAGCTCTCCAGGTTCATGCCCAAACTACAGACAGGGCTTTCACATTCCCAAATGGTGCTGCTTTTAATATGCAATGTGAGGAGAATAAGCACTCACTTTTCCAGCTCTTCCAAGGTTTTAGGGCTTTTTCTGCACTAAAGTTGCCGAATATGCCTAAATACAGCACTTCAGACTTAATTAGGTTACTGAAAACTCTCTCATGCATGTTCCCAGCAGTTCACCCATGTTAAAGATCTGGGCAAGTGAGGACAATGGCTCAGGAAAAGAGGTGTTCTGTTTTCAGGTATTGCAGTGGGCTTTTCCCCCAGCCTGCCCCAGTACAAGATTTATTATGCACCACTAACCAATTTCTAGCTTGGTTTACTGTGGAAGACCAACAGGCTATTGAACGGGAAACTACGCCTCATGGTGCATCTGATCTCCAGTCACTGATGAAACCATTTCAGTGTCTGTACTGGGGAGTCTCTT
>JAOXJM010000023.1:114366357-114377778 GCA_026413425.1 Tringa solitaria | reverse complement strand
CGGCCATGAGCAAAATGAATGCTGCAAGCAGTCACAGTGCTAATGGTCTTTTTTTTCACGTTGCTTCCCCTCGCTCCCCCGAACTGAAGGCAGAACTGCAGAGACTTCAGGAGACTCTTCATGCTATCACTTCACAGGCTGGAAGGTGACAGCTTCGCCAGGGACTAATGCAGGCCGACATAATTGAATGTGGCCTGCAGCAAAGCAGCTGCCTGGAGCCACTGTTGATTGTAGCTGTCATCAGGTGGAGCTTGCTGCCCTAAAATACGGTCCGGAGGAAGGCAAGCTTCTCGCAGGCAGCTCCGCGGTGATAGCTTATTTACTCTTACCCCACTACAACAGTTTTGTAGTTAATAATTGTCAGTATCACACTGTTGAGTGAGCACAGATGCTCAAGCTCTGCATCATCAATAATTTCCCCGGTAACCTGGGCTCAGAAATTTAAAAAAAAAAAAAAGACCCTAACGTTGCTTTTTTCTGGGTGTATATTGTGCGTTTCAGCATGTCATCCTCTTTTTTTTTTTTTTTATGGAGAACCTTAAATGATTTTAGAGATATTTTCTACGCCTGTTTATTTAACTGTCACAGGATGTGGGAGAAATATAATCTGCTAAATTAGGCATGAAAAACTGTACACAAGGAGAAAGCTCCCTGATTTCTGCCTTGAAAAAGAAGTGGCTTTAATTACAAATTCAGATAAAGAAGCAATCACATCTTCCATTTATACAGCTTTTTTTTCATTTCAAAGGACCTCACCACGATGAACAAGCAATAGGTTTAATCTTTTCTCCTTTATTTGGAGATTGTGAAGTGTAGAAGGAGTACAAGAATATTTCATATGAACAAGGCTGCAGGATCTCTCTCCTAGTTGCAGTAAGTAATGTATATCTCAGATAACACTGATCTTTGCTACTTAAAGCCTGCCCAAACTCTTAGTGGAAACCTATGCAAGCCCAGGGTAAACTTGGTCTATTTTTTTTGTTCACTAATATTCATAAGCTATTTATAACACATTATAAACTGTGTATACTATGTTTAAATTCAGTATACTAAATATAGTATATACAGTAACACGCACCAAATATAATATGTATTTAATGTCTTTAGGATACTGTATTTAAATTTAAATACAAAATAGAAACCTTGGTCTGTATTAAAATATATACAGACCGAGGAAGAAGATCCCATACCTCTCAAATCATTATGCAGTTGTGTGATAATACATTACTCTAGTTAAGTTTAAGAAGCATCATTTTCCTTTGAAAACTTGTCATTTTATTTTAAAAATAAATCGTACCAGTGTCACTGGCTTTTAGGTATCCAGTGCTTCCATATCAGTTGGGAACTAAGGCGGTGCAGAGCTGCAGGTACATCAAAGAACTCAAAGTGAATTGATTAAAAAAAGAAAAGGAGAAGAAGGGATATTGGAGAAAAGATACAAAAAGAAGAATTGTCAGCCTATGTCTGCTGGATGTTTTGAGTTGGTTGCTCTGCTGTTTGTATGTGGCTTCCTAGGAGAATAGCTTGCTGGAGACAATGGCAAGGGGGTTGGCATTGCAATGTGGCACACATGTTCCTCACTGGGACACTGGAGCGGTTCATCCCTTCGTGTGTCTTCATAAGGTTCTGCCCAGCCTGTAGCACCTGGACCAGCCCAAGCACAGACTTAGGAGGTCCCAGAAGGCTCTACAAACTGGAGTTTAACTCACAGCAAATGCTTTTCCCATGCAGTCTTTTGGACCTTACTCAGGTTTTGATGACTGGTTTTACACTCTGACGACCCCCCAGCTGCGTTATGGTGGGGGTGAGATGGCAAATAGGTCTGTTATTACAACAATTTATCATGTTGATTCTAGGTTCCACCTAAGCTTACATTAGGCGCACTCCTTTGATTTGGCACTAAAAGAACTGGGAGCAATATTTTGTCCTTTGTCTTGATTCTGAACTTCTCTTACACTGCTCAAATTAAGAATAATTCTGGTATGAAACTGGTGTTTCGTCTATGAACCTCCTGAAGAGAGCTGAGGGTCTGACTCTGATTGTCCTTACGGTGTTTTCACAGTGATGTAACTTTAATGACTTCATCAGAGTTATGGCAGATAGATACCCTCATGAGTAATCAAAAGCAGAACTGATCACTCTTATGCAGGGCTTTTCTACCGCAGACCAAAACAAAAGGTATTTCTTTCCAAACCTCAGCTGCTTAGTCAGTTGTGAAATATTTCTTCCCTTCCTTCATAGAAGTGGATCTGTTGTTTATGAAAAGCAAGTATTAATTATACAAGGTTTAGCCACAAACATCTGGTTTTTCTGCCTTTAAATAAACATGTCCCTTCAGCTGGTACTGAGCGTTCTCGGGGAAGGGAAAAGATGCACGCTGCAAAATATCACTGTGGGTTAACGCAAGCGGTCTGGTCGTCTTGTCAGGGATGACTCCGTACCTTACCCAAAAAACACGAGCAAGCAATATTCTCATAAACAGTAAAATAATGTATTTTTAGTAGGGGTTCATGATGTCGGCTCAGCTGTCTGCTTGTATTTAGATTTTGGGAGCTTGCAAGAGGATTAAAACCACTTGTTTCTTTTCTTTCTTTCTTTCCTTCTTTTTTTTTTTTTTCCTTTTTTTTTTTTAACTTGTCACTGCAATAAAGTTGGCTGTGGCTCTGGGGAGTCCTCTGTAAAGTACAATGCCCTGGGCTATGGGAGATGGAGCCCTCAATAACTGATATGAAAGGTCCTTAATTAAGCACTTAGCATTTCAAGGCAGTTATCACGGCTAGCCCACAGACCGAGCTGGCAGTCCGTCACCACCGATAGGCCACCTAGATGACTAACGTGAGTTGAGTCGAGTCTTTTGTACTTTAGGCGAGGAGCCCTGAGGCACAGGCTGATCTGGTGACCCTCCCAGATCCACTTTCTCTGCCGGAAGGAACGGGATATCGGATGTGACAACACTGCAGACGGGAACGTGGGTTTTTTTCTTTCCCCCCCCTGAAGAGCAGGGATTGAGGAGAAAGTTAGAATGACAGTGGCACTTTCTTGGCTCTGTGCATTGGTATGAATATGACCAAACCAAATGAATGAATAATTATGAATGTATTATGAAAACAGAAGGGAAAACCCTGTTGCTGTGGAGCATTCAATTATTTCACCGATTACATATGGCCATTGGGAAGTTAACGAAGAAAGAGACTGCCCATCCCCTCAATCCTCTGGACACGAGAGCATAAATGTTTCAGGGGAAGTTTATCTTTATATTAAGGAGAGGGGGAAGACTTTTGTGGCATTAAAATGGAAAGGGTTAATGGAATGAACTATAGATTAAATTGTAAAGCAATCAAAGAAAACCAAACACTTTATAGCAGACAACCATCTTCTGGTGTTTGGGTCTGTGTCAAGCCATGGATGTGGAAAATTAAAGCCATACTGAGAAGGGAAATGAACCATGTCTAATACATCCCCAGCAATAAAATGTTTTCACTAGGACTGTAAAACTGTGGCTTACATTAGGAAAAAGAAAATCAAACTATATGTCAATTCCACATCATGGGACATGAAGTGTCCACAAAAATTTATATTACTATTTAGAAGTGTTTCATTCTGGTGTTTTATTGTGATTGGATGCGCCCTTCTCAGTATCTTTTGACTGGTATGAAAATGATTTGAACTACTTTTTTAGCATTTATTTTACATCTATTACCTGTTCTATTACTTTTTATTATTTTATTGTGCTTGTGTAGAGGATTTTGCACAGTTTTCATTATAATGTAACATTAAGTCAATTTATTTGTGTATTACACGCTGTATAATTGCACCTTTTTTTGTGGAACAATTTGGATTTCATTATCCAACAAATCAGCAGTGTTACATTTTGAAAAGCTCTTGTTAGAAATCAAGTGCATTTTCCAACTAAGACAACAGAGGTCAAGTTTGCACCAAAAAGGGAGCAGAAGATTTCTTGCCTAAACCACTTTCACAGACGAGGAAGGTCATGGCAGAAACAGAAATACACAATTCTTTGAGAAAATATTTAATTACTGCGGTCCAGGTCAATGGAGATCAATATTTGTAAGAAGGTAAATAGTATGGTACAAGGAGGTCTGACATGGAACAGGTTTGAAGGGGAATAGATCAAGGCAAAACCAAATGGGTGCTGGGAACATGACAAATGTAACAGCATTTTTGTTTAATATTCTTGTTTATCGTTCTGTTCCTTAATTTACAAGTGCCATAAAGAGTATAACTAACATAGGCAAAACGAAGTGTACATCTGTTTGTGCAGATCTGTTTTGCTATCATTTATCAGGCTTAAACCTTTCATAAGAGGTGACATAAAAGCAACTGCATCTCTCTCAAAGGTGAACTGACAACCCCTCTGAAAAAAAAAAGCAAAATAACATTTTAAATAACACACCAAGAATGAGAATAGATGTGAAGATACAAACCTTCACCTTTTTTTAATTTGCTAAAATTACTACCTGGATCCCTCACTTGTTCTCAGGTAGTTATTATAGCTTCACTCAGAAAAGTTAAAAAAAAATTACCAGGTTGTACCCTGAAATCCTCATGTTATGACAAAAACCTTTCTACTCTTAGACACCCTATGTCATTCAGCTGTCGTGTCGTGACATAACAGGACACCAGTTTTTAGAGGGCCCCGATTTCCTCTTGTCTTTTCCTTTTCTGTTTAACAGGGTCTTTTTATTGAAGAAACTGGATTACAGACACAGGTTTTATGTGTTTGTGTGTCTCTACAGTGCTGAGACCAACCGATCTACAGGATCACTTGAACTTCCATGGGCATTGAGCCCTCCAGGTCTTCCAGAAATGATGAAAACAATGGAAATAATCTGCTTTTAGTACTTTAAATGTTGTCAGTTTTTATGTGGAACTGAAGTCCCTTAAATTGAAATGGATGTAGAAAATGAGAAATGGAATGGTATTTTGCAAATGTAATTTTTTCTCTCATATTGGAACTCTTTTGCTGTTGATAGATTTATTCCTCTAAAATATTGTTCTGACAGACCTTATGCTCTGTACTGAAATTCCTTAAGGAAGATGTGAGTAAAAGCAAAACAGATTTGGATGCTTTTTCAAATGTAACACTTTTTCAACAAATTGTCAAGTTCACTCTTGAGCTGTGGTTTCAAGTCTTCACCTGCTTCATAGTAGCAGATGAATCTGAAAAAAAATATCCTGAGTATTTCAATTACTGATAGCACCTTTTAACTCAGTCCTTTAATTCTCTTTTCTATCTCAACTGGCTCAGAAGTTCTACTACAGAAAGCCTTGTTTACTTCAGGCTCCCTCCCCAAATACATATCAAATCGCAATGTATTTCAATGTCTCTCAAAGGTTAAACAAAGGACTGAGGACTACAGCAGAACGATGAGGAGTGACTGCCCAGTAATAAATATCTTTTTCATTTCTAATGTCTGTAATTTAGGTTCTGGACTGTTTTGGGTGTGTATATGTGCTGTATGTTTGAATACCCTACCATTCGATGCTCCAATATTAAAAGCATCACATATTTAACACCCCAAATTCGTTGATTTGGACAGATAAACAGATATAGGTTTTCACATTTTATAAGATTTAAGATGGATTTCACGCCCCCCACCCTGCCTTCCCCTTCTTTAATGTTTTGCTTTATTTTCAGTGAGCATTAACATCTTTTATGGGCTGAGATGAAGCCAACAGCATATATACACAAGAAGTACATTCTATACAAAATTCCAGTAATGCTAATAAATGCTTGTACTTGGATCTGAAAAAAATACCCAACTCCTGCTTCTAGATACACATCTATGAAAACCTTTATGTCTTTCTAGTAGACAGTCACACAGAGTAACCAGTGGAGTAATGAATTCCACCACTTCAAAACGTGTTGTCAGAAACTGAGTTGTGCAGCTAAGTGGGTGATGATCCCACATGAAGTGTTTTCTCTCAGTTCCTCAGTTTCCCACAGACTTATTGAATGGTTCATTTAAGTCATTGGAAGCCAGAGTTTCCTTAGTTTAAGGTCCACATGTAAAAGTATAATGGAGTTTTTCTGTCACTGCTCTTGAGCAGCCATGATGTTTGAAGTTCAGCTGTGATCCTAAAGAATGTGAAGCTTTTTTTTTTTTTGAGGGCAAGGCCTGAGCAAGTATCACTTCCACCAGTAGCAAATTGCCTACCTCCATTCAGAGTGACAAAAATGCACTAGCATATAAGTTCTCAGTAAGATCTCTTCTAAAATGACAAAGACTAGCCAGGCAAAAGCCACAAGCAAAAATAAAATTGCTTCAAAATGAATTATTGTTATTATTTTTAACTCATTCAAATTCTATGACAAAATCTTGCTCCTGTTGAACTCATAGCAAACAGTTTGTAAGTACCATGCAGGGTTTAATTGATTCTAATAAATAGCAAGAACCCAGAACCTCAGAAGAGAAGAACAATTCTCCAAAGATGCTACAGACAAGAAGGATCAGAGCCAACATTTTCAGCACAGAGTGGATAGTCTGGCAGTTCAGAATCTGGATATTTTCCAGAGAGTTTAACATTAGGTACTCTGATTGAAAATATTTACTTTAGTATTAATGACAAACTATTAAACATTTGCAGTTAATGATTTGCTTTTACGATTGCTTTTAAACATGCAGAGGTGATGTTTTATAAAAAGCCTGCACAAAATATGTAAAAATATCCCAATAACATATGTAAAGATGGAAAAGGGATGACATATGGATGCATCTTGAGTTTTAAAAAAAATATTTTTATTACCTGTAAGAACTTAATATGCTAATACTTTATAGCAAAGCAAGTAGAACTAATTAAACCTGGATCTATACATTTCTATATTTATAAATTGAATTTATATTTTTTGACAGTTTGGATCACATTTCTGTTTTTGACAACATGCATGATGTCATGGTCTCCAATTCTGAAACCCTTTTCTTAATTGATACACAAATGCCAGCATGTACAAAACAACTGTAGGTGATACCAGAAAAAAAAAAAAAAAAAAGGCAAGGTCAGAATATTGGACTGCAAAGGACCAGTTGTTTCATCTCCTGAAGAAATGGGCAATCATATTATAGGTGTCTTGTTTAGAAGAAACTACAATGTCACTTATGCACCCTATCATAGACTGTTGGCCATAAGACACTTGCTCATACGTTACAGCAAATAGGAGGTATTTGTTATACAGATTGCTGTGCATGACCAAGTTTTTCAGCCATAATATGAGAAAATGAACAGGGGAGAGCAGGAACATCACCAAAGGCCAATAACTGTACAATAGCAGATTATGTGATAAACCTAGGAAGCATGACGTGCCCTCTTGCCAGCAAATAAAATAAAATAAAATAAAATAAATGAAAATTTTCCAGTGTGACCAATGGAAAAAATGTCTTAGCATTCCAATTGCAAGAATAAATTTTAACCTGAACCTCTAAATGGGAGACACAAACTAAGCACATGATAATATAATAAGAATAGGAAATACCTTGCCTAATTCATGTCTCCAGCACTGCATAAAAATGTGAAAATACCCTAAGCTGACAAAAACTGGCATTTCTCAATTGTTGTCGAAGTAACAATTCTGTCATATAACAGCTCCTGCAAAGTGCAACTTCCTTTATTTTTAATAATCTTAGTTCATGAAGTATTCCTGTTGATTTCTCCACACCTTGAGTAAGTATTTATGACCATAAATGCTCAGACTCTTTAATGGCATTTGTACTAGATGCAGTGGAGCTACCCCAGAGATCTCCCATTATCTTTACCAGTACTTTTTCTTCCATGTTCATCCATTTCTGCTCTATATTTATCTCAGAAAAGCATCTTGAGTCCCAACGAACTGTCTGATAATAAGAATTCATAAGCAATGACTTATGCATAAGCAACGACCTATGCATAAGCAACGACCTATTTACATGCAATTGATTCTGTGGGGAGAGGGAAACTGAACGTAAGATGACAAACTGCACGACACATTGAAGACCCGTTTAATTTACATACCTAATCTGAGGATGGATTCTGTACAGTTTGTCACCTCTTTACTCTCTGTTGCTCCCTTCTAGAAAACAACTGTTATTGAAAAGACCTGAACTGGCCATTCCTCATCTAGTAAATCAGAAAAACCATCATTCCTAGGACTCCTTCAGCCTTTCCCTAGGCAGGGCATCTGCAGTGGAATAGGATTTTATTGGCATTTATGTGTAGAAAAGAAAAAGCACATGAAGAGATGTTTGTAAGAGAAAGCAAGATTTGAAGGTTAGTCTGGGTATACTGCACTGTCTTTGGTTAGAAGCTCAGGTGTTCCCGTAGCAGCAACAAAATCAACAAACCTCATTTTTCTTCTGCCCCATATTCCCCAGTTTCTCATTAGTTGGTTACAAGTGTTGCTGAAGGTGGAGAGGAAAAAAGCCCAAAACTGCTGTGACAAATGAAATTAGTGTAGTGAAGGCTCAAATAAAGAAGAAGTAGGTTTTCTCTATGCAGGGTTTTATAATTATAATTATTTTATTTTATTGTTTGCTGGGGAGAGTCAGAGTTTCGAACCGTACTGGCACGTAGCTATTTCCTCTCTTGTGAGAAAGATGGGAGATGACATGTCAGTGCAATTCTTTGTCAGAAATATACATCTGCATGAAGAGAGTAGAGTTAAAAATTTAATCTGCAAAGCTATTTAGAGAGTGGATAGGCCTTGACAGGCCTCCCAAATGTATTAAAAGAACAAGAACAGCAGAGTTATGGAAAAAAAAAAGCTGTTGCAAGCAAACAGAATGAAACTAAGCTTTCTTGACAGAATCAGTTTGCCAAATGACTTTAAAATTGCACTATGTCTTGTAGTTTTTTCTTAAATAGATTTTAATTTAAATGTGTAAAGCAGAAGAAACTTGCTTAACTTTAGAGACCTGCACAGCTTTTCCTTAAAAAGGAGAAGAAAAGGACCCTCACAGTGATGTTTAGTCAGGTCATGAGGCTGATGAAGGAAGGGCGGGTGGTGGTGTTGAGAAATGGCTCGGAACTCCTGAGAGCCGGCTCAGTTCCCGCCTTTACACAGACTTTGTGTGTGACTTGATGCAAGTTATTTGATCTTACTGGACCTGTTTTTGCAAGCATCTAAATATTCTGAAATTTGGGTTCCTATGTCACTGAAGGAAATGCTACCCTTTTTTACCACATGCTTCCCTGCCTCTGAAATGAAGACGTGCTACTTGCTTTACTGGTCTTTTCTGCATATAGAAAAAGCCTTTGAGTCAGGGCAGCTAAATTTAGGTGGTAGTCATCTTGCCTAAATAAAATTGTCTTAAAGTTAGACATCTATACTAAATCAGTCTTGACTTTTTCTGCAGTCAAGAGCCAGGCGTCTCCAGAGACCAACTCATTCTCTCCACTTTAGATATACCTGTTAGAATAGGATGAATCACTCTCTGAAAAGCCCTTTCATTCTCCATTGCCTGCAGAAGAAATATTGATGACCGATGTAGACTTTCACGTGTCTAAATCCAGGAATCATTTACATAGTTAAAGACAATCTTATTGTCCATAACAACAGAGCACTCAGCACAACAAGGTTTGTAAGAGATGTGTTGAAGCAGACAATACAGATCAGTCAAGTCTTAGATAATTGACAACTGATTCTCTCAATTGAAGCCAAACCGGTACCTCCCACATTTACAGTCTAGCACTGCAAGAAACATTTACAAAGTTCTGGACATCACATGCTTGGTACGATCCTATGGAGTTGCTGGATGGAAGGGAGTCCTTCAGAAGGGTGTTTCCTTCGTGGCATGGACACAGTAGACGGCAGCCCCAACAGATGTTATTGAATTCCTTGGCTCCTCTTCCTGTGCCATATACGTGCCTGACAGCATTACTTGAAGTTTAAGATTTCAAGTACTGAGGAAAAAGCACTTCACAGTTGTAATTAGAGCAACTCTGGCCACACATAACTACTGACCATGAAAAATGAAGTCCATATACTGCTGAACAACCTCAGAAGACCTTTCTTAAAACATTTTGTTGATACGAAACCATATCACTTTCAAAGTACTATGTAGACTGAAAAAAAAAAGGCCAGAGTTAAATTCTGGACAAAATGAAACACTCTCTTGCTCAAAAAATTCTCTTTCTTAGCAGAGAATGAGAGAGCAACCTGCATGTGGTAGGTTTTCCTCATCATTTATTGCCACATTTTGGAAGTCTCTGAGAGAATTCAGGGCCAAGGGAGGCATAGAAACCCACAGAGAACAGAATTCAAGTTTGCATAAATTACTGTGGCATTCCATGGTTAATATTTATATTAATGATGATGAATCTGCAGATATAGGAGTGGACTCAATGAAGTCAATGAGATTTCATTATAAATATTAGCTTATTTTATTTTTTCATACAGTCAAACAATGCTCGTTTCCAGGCTTTATTTCAGTATAAAGCAATCAGTCATCAAAATTATTGCTAATGTGTTTGCCCTTTTCCCAGGTTTACCCAAGTGCCTAGTTTAAGCTATTAATATGGATGGCTCACCTAGTTCCTACAACACTGGTAGTTCCAGATCTTTTATAGGGTGATTCAACCTGTGACAGAGAGGTGTTATAATAGTATTTAGATTTATAGATTTTAAAGCAAAACTATACTAATACAACAGTATTTGAATTGGAGGTTAAATATTTCATAGAATAATGCACTACCATTATTGACATAAGTTGGCTCAATGTCTCCTTAACTATGAAAAGAATTTTTTCTGTTTCTTGCTTACTATTTGTTGCCAGAACCCATTTTGACTCCTGTTCAAATTAAGGGTGGTTGTATTTTGAGGTTTTTCATGGAGCCAATTGAAAGAAGAATTTCTGGTCACCTCCATCTGTGAAAGTGCATTGGCAAATGCTAAGTTTTCTCTCCTGGTGAGTATCTAATACTTCTATAAAAATAAAAGAAGCACTTATTCCTTTATTCTTCTTATCATACTGGAAGAGCAGAGGTCTCCAGAATGAAATGGGGCATTCCACATTCACTAGTATAGCAGATTAGGATCAGATGGTTGGGAAATGGCAAAAATTAATCAGAGGTGATAGAATTTGCATAGAGCAAACTATGCATACAACTTGGCACAATTGAGTGCCTTTAACTTTGAGTAAGCCTGTAAGCTGTGATTTCTTTTTTTTTTTTTTTTTTATGTCATCTTTCTATCATCCTTGCCCGTTTACTTCACTTCTCTTCTTAAAGAACAGCAAGGAGTTTTTTACAACTGTGGCTTCCATCAAGTGCCAGTTCAGCCACAGTATTTACAGATTTATAACAAGTCAAGCTCAGCTACTCAGTGAACTGTGTGAGGAAAACATTGTCTTTTTATGCTTTATTTCTGTGGCTTTGGTGATAAAATGGTTGGAATCATAGTAAGTGAAACAGTCAGGAGCTAGCTTTCTG
>JAOXJM010000023.1:114343925-114366257 GCA_026413425.1 Tringa solitaria | reverse complement strand
AACATCACTTTTTCATTCCCAAACTCATATTTTGCTAATATTGAAATATTTGATACTGATAAAAAGGGTGAGGGGACAAGGGGTAAGGAGTATATTTATTTTCTTTTCCATTAACATTCTGATCTTATTTATTTTAAAAAAGTATTTATGCTATATTCAAGTACTGTATTTTAGCCAGGTAGACCATTTTAGTGCAATGTAATAAATACTTAATGTCTTAATATAACACCATAGCCCAAATTAAATGATTGGAAATGAAATTAATAAAAAAATGTTCATTCTTTAACAATGAACTTTTTAGTACCCCTTAATAATATTTTTACTTTAAAGACTTGTATTTTTGATTCAGATATAGCTCCAGCCTGTGTTCTGACTTAGAACATTCTTTGTTTTCCAAATGCCCAAACTACCTAGAGGATATATTTAGTTTCCTGCACTACTGTGATACCATGGCAGAGTTGAAATTACAAGAATACATTGTATAAAAATAATACCAAGATTCCCTGAAGAGAAAGGTAAAGGAAACTAAATGTATTACGTAAGTGAGAGGAGAATAGAGAAGGCAGAGTAATTGGAAAGAAAATGCAGAGACCTGCACCTTAACAATGAATGACAGGAATGCAGAGAGTATTGTTTGTGGTAACAGCAATGAAATAGAGATTTAAAGGAAAAGCTGGAGGGATTTTTTATGTGATTCATCTTGGAACCCACGGATTTGGTGTCTAAATAGAATAATCAGAAGACACAGAGGCTTTATTTTTTATCTTCAGCATGGTACTAGGTAAATTTTTAATTTCTTAGAGACAAGGTTTTTCTTAGGTAACTTCAGAAATACACTATCTTCCTTAGCCTGCAGTTTAGCAGCAGAGGTTGCTAAGAAGTCACTGTTAAATGATTTTTTTTTGCCTCTAGAGAGCGGTTCATCTCATCCTAAAACAAAAAAATCCAAAATATATCAGATGATTCACAGCTGGAAGAACCTATTTGTTTCCTTTGAGCATAAAGGAGCTTTCAGTGATGATACCTGACCTAGACATATGATTCGGTTGAACTGAATTATATCCTTTATTTCACTGAATCCTCTCCCATATGTGTACAGCTAAGGCCAATGACTTCTAGTCATTGTGACCTTACACCTC
This sequence comes from Tringa solitaria, assembly GCA_026413425.1. Lineage (NCBI taxonomy): Eukaryota > Metazoa > Chordata > Aves > Charadriiformes > Scolopacidae > Tringa > Tringa solitaria. The sequence continues at coordinate 114,365,118 of JAOXJM010000023.1, read as the reverse complement.
TTTTCTTTAGGTTGGAAAATAAAATAGTATTATCTAACTGTGTCGGTTTTTAAGGATCCTCACTTAAACCCAGCAGCACTGTGGCTGTTGGAAGTATGATGTCATGTCAAGAAGTCTTATTCCCTTTTAGGAATAAGAAGTCAGGTGTTTAAATAAACAACAACGTTTTAAGAAAAACTTGCTTTGGAATAGATAACTTTTCATTGTCAAGGACCTATCACTGAAAATATTTAATGAGAAAAGAAAAAGGAAATAGGCGAAATATTAATGCACAGAACATTAATACAAACACGAACTTTGAGAAAAGGGGCCTGCCTTTGATTTCAAATGTGTCCTAGGCATCAATATGTCAGTCATTATGACTTTTTACATAGCTAGAACGTTGGTTATAGTACTACAGCAGCAGAAGGAGAAGAGATTCTCATCCTGATATACTCAGTAATCCACTGAATCCGGCTGTTGTGCATTCACCCTGTCTTTACTTGCCCAAATTTTTCTTTACTTGGTTTTATCACAAAAATCCAGAAGTACAGTAAGTTATGGGAACTAGCCAGGATACTGGAAGCAAAACGTAGTAACTCAAAGTGCAATTTAGCCAGCCTATTTTAATGGAAGTTTTACAGAAATCTAAAGTAGTGGAGGATGTTACCAAGTTTTCAGATAACAGATCATTCTTCAAAAAGTAGCATAAGACTTCGATGAGTGTTTGAATAAGTTAATCTTTGAAAGTACACCACTAAAATGATGCAAAAATGATGATGACCAATTGCAAGTAGTACCACCTATGAATAAATAATCCTCTTCCCATTCTATCCACCCGATCCATTGACCAAGTTTATACCTCTCTAAGAGACCTAAAGTTATTACATATAAATCATGTTTGTCTGGATGTAACATTTCATGCTTACAGAAACTCATACACTGAATGCCTCTGTAAGACTTCAGGATGTAAAATATCCTCAGGCCTTAGTTCCTATTGAGGAGTAATAATGTATCCCTTGCATTTAGAAGCCTATGAAGGGCATAATTTTTATTCCCAGTCTTAGCCTTTAGGTGTCAGATTAATAGGGTGTAGAAGATTTAAAAGTAGCATCCTGAGGCCCTGAAAGCAGGATTCGTCTAACCTAATTTTAGCCATCTAAAATTTAGTGGCTCAGTTTAATAGCCCACACATGCTGTGGTTGCTAGCACCATCTGAGATGTAGAGCCGCAGCTGGAGTCCAGGTGGAATACTTTAGGGTGTCCTAAATGGCACCAAATGTTTGTATTTAACCAGCTGACTACTCAGTGTCCACTTCATATTAATTACCTAGGATATGATTCGGTTCAAGTTTAACAAACCTAAATTTAGGCATTCACAATGTAGGTGCTTTCATAGGTACTGCATGTCTAAGCTCCCATTGTTCATAATTTAGTCACTATAGCTCAGTTGCCTAAAAATGTTCATCTGGTGCCTTTTGAGACGACTGAGGTTACCCCCCATTATCTTGTTTTTCTAGATCATGGCTCACCTGTAGGTTCTGTACAGCACTCACCATGACAATGCAGACCTCTCAGATACCCCAGGGCAACTCTGTTGTGCTTATGCAAGTGAAAAAATCTTCAAGAGGTTCTTGGGAGATTTTTTGCTGGTTAAATGGAGATGGCTATTGACTAAAACCTTAGTCAAGTAGGGAGTAATTCATGTGACAAGAATCATTTGATATAATACAGGTTTTATAGGACTAACACTTTTCTAGAGCTGGACCTCACTTTCTTCATACCTAATGATTCCTGGCCTCTGTTTATGCCTTGCTCAGTGCCCATGACAAGGATTATTTAAAAAGAATAAACTTGCTTTTTTTCCTTTTATTTTTCATCAAATTCCAAATGTATGTTTTCACCAAGATTTGCAGAGAACAACAGGCACTCTTCTTTCTCTGAGTGTGTCATAAATGATCATGTTTTAATAGGTGTTTAGTAGCATCCCTATGTCACTGCTCTTGAGCAAAACAACTCAGAAATTTTTAGTCACACCTGAAAATTAAACAGGATGATTTAATCAAGATATAAATTTTAATAATAATCCTTGCTAATAACAAGTGAACTCATCTACTGCAGATCTTTCTGCAAAATCTAATCTAAAAATTGCAGAAAAAAATCTGTAAGAAAGCATGTTCAGCAGAACCATGCAAGAAAGGAAAAGTAAAATTGCAAACACAGGCAAGTTTGTTAAAATGGAGATTGGAAGAAGCTCAAGTATTCAGGAGGACATAGAACAGCATAAAATGATAAAAGAAAAGATAGAAAACCACCCAGGAACATCAAGAAGGCTGACTGATTACCCTCTGCCTGATCAGATTGGGTGTCTTACTGGTGATGGTGAGCATAAAATAGATGCTTAGAATAGCAAGTCTTTGCACACAGGTAAAGCTGGCAACCCCAGAGCAGGAGGACTACAACAGAGACATAATTAATGCTTCATTAAGAAGTTGCATAGGCTCTCACTTTCTCCCCCTTCCTCTCCTTGCTTTTGCCCATGTATGACCGCGTTTAAGTACTGACGTGGGTCTAAACACGTGTGATGCTTGGTGAATTGGGGCCCAAATAGTTATAACCAATTGGACCACTAAAGGGGAAAGAAACAAATCAATAAATGCAGTCTTCTATCCCTCTGGCTGTGAGTACAATTTCAGTGCATTTAAGGCAGATATTCAAAGAAACGATTTCAACTGTGGTCTGTGCTTCTACCTACATTTTTTCAATCAGAGTCACTTTGCTCTTTCAAGAAGCTCGTTGGCGAGGTTTGGGATCTTCCTAGGGATGTCAGCAGACAGGAGAAGCTGTTCTGTAAGGGTAGCAGACAGGAAACGCTAAAGGGAAAGGTATGTTGCAATTCCGACCCTCATAGACAAATACTGAAACTTTTAGCATGCCTTTTGGTATTCTATGAGATGTTTCTTTGGACTGTCCTCAATTCTCTGTATTGAAGGTTGAATCCAAGATATTTCTTTCATAATTTGTATTCAAAATACAGCTGAAAGAACTTACATCACTGTTTTCTCTACCTAGAGGATGAAATATTGTGTCCAAGAAGTAAGAGATCCATTTTTGTTTACACTTCAGCCCATTTTCCTAACATTGTCTAACTAAGAAAAGACTTAATAGCTTCTTTTGGAGGCAATTCCTCAGCTTTCCTAGCAAAGCCATTCTACCTGTCACTAAAGAATTAAGGAATAACTGAGACAAAAAGAAGACTTAAGAAGGGTTCTAGGTGTCTTTATTTGTTCAGGCACCTGGCTGGGAGGGGAAGAGGAAGAAGTATTTAAATTACCCCCTCTCATTTTGCCTGAAGTTCATTAGGGATTTTTGAGACGATTACACAAAAAGTTTGAACTCCTGGAAGTGGTTAGGGATAATAAATTTGCACACTGCCTGTGGGACAATTTGCAGAGCTGGATTGTGGGAAATAAAGGAAACCCACCTATAAACTGCTGCACTTTAAGAGATTACACTTGTTGCTATGTTTTACCAAAAGCCTGATTCAATAAGTATTCCTGAATTTCCTCGTTGGCTTTAAGTTTCTCGACACAAATTAATTAACACCCCTTTGTGATCCTGGAGGTTCCTGAGTGTCCAAGGAGATCTGGTATGTTCAGACTAAAGCCTTTCAGAGCAGTTCCAGATCCGAAGTGTCAAGCACCTGAGAAACTTCAATAAACAGAGAGAGGATCTGACAATGACAGATTTAGACTTAGGTGCACAAATTTTGTTGATAACCTGCCATAGTCATCTGTTCTTTACTCACAGACCTGGTCACTGTCTGTGCTTATCTGCTGTGGAACTGAAGTAGAAAAATATAACAATCAGAGAGAAAAAGGACTGGATAAGCAATTCAGAGTAAAAAAGTGTATTCAGCATATTAATTGGTATGAGGGTATGTGTGCATGCTCATGGGTTATTCACACACTTAATATTTTCATGAAACCTTTGGGCTTTGTTATTTGGGCTGTATGATGGATCTGCTAAGCCATGAGGTACTTATTGAGATGAACTGATGTTTGTAGAATGTTTCTGTTTTGTCCAAGCATTTTGCTTTTTAGTGTCATGATTAAACACCTCCAGGTTGAAGCCCAACATTTTAGCATCTTCTCAGCCCAGAGGGTAACCTGTGTTAAGAGACTGGATTTCTGTCTTCCTATGGAATATGCAGAAGGTTTCTGAATATCTTACTGATTTGGATAACTGTGATCAAGTTTTCCAGACCAAGAAGTCAACAGAAGTTTTTTTAACTCAGGAACTCCTAAATTCTTTTTTTCATGGGTAATCCTAAGAAGGACTAACTACAGTTACTTAACCATAGATGGGTCTCCCTTAGATGGACTTTGAGGCAGTGAGGAACAAAAAAAAGTTTGACCAACTGCAAATCATAGATGGTTTTTTTGCTCATTGGATCAGCTCTCCCAAGAATGTGACATTGGTGATCAAGTCCAGCTCCTTGCTATCACATTCCATCATATCATTTATACTTGGCCAAGGTTCTGCCTAGAAAGGAGTAGTAATTTTGTTCTCATTTAATCTCACTTTTTCTCTCTTTTCAAATACTTTTCCTCAATCTCCTTGGCCTAATAATTAGAATCTGCCAATAAGTTCAGATCTTGGTCAGCTTCCACATTTGGGGTTTAAATCTGCTTCAGTCCTAGAAGAATCAGTTCACTGAAGTGCAAGGGTACAAGCACTGCTTTATTATATCAGGTACTTACTGATCCCCTGATGTTTCTTACTACATTGCCTCTGAACACAAGCTAAGAGATTGTGTTAAAAACTTTAATGCCCCTAAAGTTAGATTCAGAATCTCTACTGATTCATATATGCAAAAATTGCTAATTACTTTAAGCCTAAAGCCAAGACGAGAGTTTTCTAAATCTTTCATAATGCACTTAACTATAACTTAACCACTCATATCCAGTCATGTGTTGATGTAAAATTATCCACTACCTTTTCTGCTTCCTTTTTTCCTTGGCTTGAGACAGACTATATCCCAAGCCTGTCCATAATATTAAAGCTAACTCTATGCAACATTTTTATGTGTTTAAACATTTAATAAAAGGTAAGTTATGCCAATTTTTAAATTATTCATTAATGTATATTTGTAATTAAAAGCATATTTTGGTTAGGATTTATTTAGTTAGGGGTTGATTTTTTTTTTCTAATTTTTTTTTTTTGCCATGTTATCTTTGAGAAAACAGGTCACCTCTGCAGATAGATTGCAGCAAATCTGATTTATGGTCAAACCCTACAGAAAAGGAATCCCTATGAAATATTCACTTTGATTCAACTGCAGTGGGAAAATGTAAAAATAGAGAAAGCTCATGACATGATATATGAAAATAATTCATTCTGCTGTATATGAAAAATGAGGAGATCCGGCAGCATCAATGATTCATCCTCTGCTAATACAAATTCAAAGTAGAGGAAATGCTGGATTTTGTAAAACAACAGTCTGACAAGAGTTAAGCTGCCAACTATTGTTTCAGATCATTATTTCCTGAAAAATGGGAAGATGATTATTGTGTTTTCACCTGCTGCAGCTTCCTAGCACACTATTAGCCTGCACAAAGGGGTTTCTATCTAGTTTGCACCATCCATAGACATATTAAGATTGCCAACAGCTGGTGAATGGTTTTGTTACTGTTTTCAGTGCATGTCACTCTTTTTTTTTTCTTTTTTTTTTCTTTTTCCAAAGCATATCCTGTCCTTGTATGCTTTTCTTCATCAACACACTGGGTCAGTTACTCAGCTGGTGTAAATCAGCATAGCTTCACTGAAGCCAACAGAATGATGCAGATTTACACCAACTAGGAATCTGGCCTGCAGATCCTAAGACAAGCAAATAATTCACAGTGAATTATTTATAGGGTGAGTTTCACATGATTTTCTGTTTATGAAAATCTCTGATTTATTCTGCATTCTATGCAAAATTACTTCACAATATTTCCTTTGGCAAAGAATCCTTTGGACTGCAGATACCTCAGTTTGCAGGTGATGGTTACGTTGTTCATGTTAACTTGATATAAGATTGGATAAAGACACATGAGTTTCTCAGACTATTGCAGACCAATTTCTCTTGCTGATACAAATATTTTAAAAAATAATTTAGTAGTATTTAGTATTTTATTTTGCTTTCTTGATTTTAAGATCTAAAACCATGGAGGAGGTTCTGTCATACCACCCACTTTAAACATGTCTTGGGGTGGGATGATGTTGTCTAACTCTTTCCATGATGACCTCTTCTTTCAGCTGCTCCAAAACATTCATATTGCACTGTTTGGGCTGGAAATTTTTATTCATTAAGAGAGGTGCAAATAAATTAGCGATTGTGTGCTTTTAATGTACTTCCTTTTTTCTTTGAGGACCAAAGACACTGCCATTTTTTAATTTTAGCTTAGATTGGTGAATAGTGCTCTAGAGCTAGCCCATTGTTTTGAGACATTGCGTCTTCTGTCCCAGTGACAATCCATCCCAGTTTAGCTGGGATGAAGCAATTTCACAGTGAATCGTATTCTCAAGACCTTTTCCACAAAGCAACACTAGACTTAGGGTTGCATTCAGTTCCCTGAAATGAGGTGTCTAGTGCCATTTCATGTGCTTTGGGGCATCTGACATAGCCTCATGGGAGTGAAAGATATGACACAGAATCTATAGGAGCCCCTGGACAGTAGCTGAAGGTCAGATACACCATCTCAGGGTGCCTTAAATCGAAGTAGAAACATGTCTTTAGGCAAATGAATCAAGCTGCTGTAGAACAGCTTTCCATCCTCTTAATGTCTAATTGGGCTTTAGATGCTGTGAAGCATTTTACTTGATCTCCAGCCACTGTTCTAAAAAGGTATTAATCTCCTACATCCCTTTCAGCTTTATGCAGACTTCTTGGATACTCTGGAGTGTCTTATTCAGAATTAAACGTCACCATTTAAATGATGACCCTGTTTATGCAACAGTGTTCAGCTCCAGATGAAGACAACTGAGTTTAGTTATGTTCATACAGGTATCTGGATGTGCCCCAGGCACATAAGCTCCTGTTATGTCAGTAAATAACTGGTGAATAGGGCTCTGTACTTAGACACATCTAGTATCATTTGAAATCCCCATGCCCACTACTTTTCCAGCTCTTGCTCCAGAATAATGAGAACCTCATAATGCTGGCATCACATTTACCAGATCTGTGTAAATGTCTCTGATACTCTAATTTATTTCAGATGACGGTAAATTCTTACATTTAAGCAAACTGACAGCTAAACTGTCCTCCCTTGACTGTACTGACTAGGTTTCCATTAACTATAACAGACAATTAGACAGCTATCATACCTATAAATATGCTTATGTAGACACATACATTCAGTTGCCTTAAACTCAAACTGAATCCTACTCTGTGGAGAAATACATAGCAAGAGGTGAATCTGAAAGGCTCAAGAAGGGCACCAACCCTTCTATGATTCTATAATTCAATACCATGTGCTTTATCCTAGAGGAAAGTGCATTCATCCAGGATAAGCATGACGATATCAACCACCTCTTTGGGCAAGATTGGGGTAGTTTGAGACATTTATTTACATGCTATTCTTTGTGTGGGATTAATCTCATCCAACCTAAAATATGTACAGCACAACAGTCTACATCTGAGATGGATGTCTGAATGCCATTTATAACCAAGAGAGAGAAACATACATTTAACTTGCATTTTAACTTCCAACATTAGATGAAACCTTTTTCACCGTTATTTTCTCATTTTAAATGGCCAAAAGAAGCTGTTCCTTCAGTTGATATATATTGGTTATCACCAGTTACTCCCGTAATGCTGTGATGATTCCAATATTCTTACACATGTGATTTTTTTCTTCTTCTGAAGTATTCTGTGAATACTTCTTCTTCAGTACAAAAAATACTACTAATAAAAATAATTTTTTTAAGATTATTTCCGCATAAGATTTTTAAGATCATGAAGATATAAGCTCCATTTTTAAGATAAGATTGAGAAGTTGTTTTGTCCTGGGACCAAAAGAAATAAATACATAACTTTGGAAAAACATAAAATGTCACGGTAACATTATAATATTTTTACATGCTCTGTTGGAATCACACCTCCACATTAAACATACATAACTCAGGAAATTCATTAGTTCTCCCTGCACAAGGGAGTTCTGAATCCAAAATGCATCTTCCACTGTCCCTTATTGCATTGGAGCAGCATCATTACATCTTGCCAGTCCAAGAAGTGATACAGTTTTTATTTCAATACAATGTGGTGCCTGGGAGCAGCTATTATTGTGGGAAGTGGGTTCAGAAGGTAATAATTGTTGTATGCATGGCACGCCAATCTGATCAATAGACTGCTGAAGCATGTGTGGCCGGCTCTGCCCAGCCCCACCATTTGCAACCTAATTAGCAGCTGCTCAGAGATGGGAAACAGGTGCAGATCCGGGCCCAGGCCAGGGAAGTCTGCCTATAATTAACAAGGAAAAAAGGGTCAGATATTGGGAAGAATATCAAATCTTGGTCCACTGGGGCTATCATGCTGGCCTCAAAGGCATAGTCACCTGAGATCTTAGGCATGCTAATGTAAATTATGCAAGCTTTCAAACAACATGGCTGCATAATCAGTTGGCAGGGAAGAAATGACTGGCTGTTTTTTGTGTAGTTTAGTCTGAGCGGTTAAAAAAAAAAAAAGAGAGAAAGGATTTCAGTGTTCTCGCTGTGTTGTTTTTTTTTTGTTTTGCAAATAACAGTGGTTTGCTGTTGAATAAATAGAGGAGAGAATGCCTGACTTCTTTACTGGTAGTAGTAAAATGCAGGTGTATTATTTAGCTCTGAGATTGTATTTAATCATTGAATTGAGTGAACACATATATGCAGAAAAATTGATTCTGAATTAACAAGGATAAGCCTGTTTAACACTTGTATGGGCACCTTGTAAGCTAGAAGGTGAAGCCTTTCTAATGTCATCACTATTTTCTAGCTATATTTGTGTAACTTATAAAGAATCAAATTACATCTTTTGGATAGTTAAAAGAAAATGTTTGATGATTGGTTGATTCTGGCTGTGGTGATGGTACCCAGGGCTCCAACTGGGGTTCCAGATCTCATTGGGCTAAACAGAATATTTACATGACAGAAAAAGGAGGGTTTTTTAGAACAGAGGAAAAGGGTTGGAAACTACCCCAAGGTAGTTAAAATGTATTGATGACTTGACAGAACTTTATGGATGCCAACAGGTACTTCAAAGGAAGGACTGTTTCCCCATGAGGTAAGGCATAATCCTTCAGTTTGCCCTTTGAAGTTTATCTGATTAACTTCAGTTCTGTAGCAGAATAGAGGCCAATCACATGTATTTATCCTAATAAGCCCATTGTAATACATATCTAATTGAGATGTTACTAATATGTTATTACGTACATAAAGACACACATATATGCAAACTTGGGACCACCTGTAAAACCACTCCCACCACCTGGGAGAAACCAAACTAAAAAGAAAAAGGAGAAGGAAAACAAAGGACTTCTTAGTCTCTTCCATTGAAACACTTTTGCACAGGTCTTCTTTAAATGTATACTTTTACCAAAGAGCAGCCAGTAAGTAACATTTGTACCTGTTTTTCTCTAATCTTTGCAGAACAGATCGTTTCCAGCCTCCTAACATTTTATTTCTTAACCTAAAAATATGTTTATTCTATGTAATTTCTCAAACAACCACGAGAATTAAATCAAAAAGTCTAGTCAAAAGGATGAACCCTTTTTTTACAGAATCCTTTTTTTTTCCTTTTTCATTCTAGTGATCTGGATTTTTTTGGTTACGCCTATTTTGTAATTCAAAGTTCCAGTTCCCAAACATTTGCCAGACTCTGGTTTCTTACTCTGCTTTAACATGGGAAATATTTCCAAGAGTTATCATTATTCAGCATTATGTAGCATTATTAAGTAGAATGTAACAACAGAAAGAAGAAAAATAGTATAAGTTTTTGAAGAGGAAGGATGCTTCTGTGCTTACAAGGCTGACTAGACTTCAATATTTCTGAAAGAAAATGTGCTTCCAGGATCTCCAGATCACTGTGGGAAACAACCTCCTGGGAAGTGCAGGGGATGACTAGCTGACCTGCCTGTGCAGTAGGCAGCCAGTGAGAGGAAAGTAGCTGGAAATCAAAGCTTATGCTGAGCATAAGTAACATATCCACGTCCACACAATAAGTATTCCTGCAGAGACTAGAAATCTGCCCCCTCTAAGTAAGGAAAGCTGGAGGGACATGGGCCTTTATTTCTCTGGAATTTTATGTTTGTGATTAGCTGTGAAAGTGGTGACTCTGTAAAATCTGCCTTACCCCAGAGATTTGGAGCATATACAGCCAAGGGACCTGCTTCACCAAAGGTGTAACACTGGACATCAGGGTACACATCCTACCCTTCTGGTTTCTGTGTCAAAAACTTCAAAATTTTTTCGTTCTGGTGAATCTGGTAGAAAACAATTTTACTCGGAAATTATTATTTCACTGTACTCAGTCTAGACAAAAGAAACAGTGAAAGGTCAGGGGAAAGGGAATGTTATTAGCTTTGATCAACAGATGGGGAATTGAACCACAGTGGATTTAAAACACTTTCCCAAGATCATGTGAGAAACTGAGGCTGAGCTGTAAATGTGTGCCAGGGCTCTATCTAGTATACCTTTTCCTTCTACTAAAGACAAAATCCATGAAGCTCCAGCTTAAAACCAAAAGGTAGCAAATAAAATGTTAGTACTTTTTGACTCAATCACATTGATGATCATAGAAGAGGCCCCTTAAGAAGCTAAAACCCTTAGTTCAGGGGGAAAAAAAAGACATTACAGCTTTTTATTCACAATTTATTTTGCTTGTTTTTCTTATTCTAAGAAGAAGTCTAGGAATAAACTTGCAGAACTGCTTCATTTTTGCATGCTGGTCTTATGATTACACATACAGGTCCAGAAAACAGCTGCTCAGAATATTAGTGATCATTTGGCCAATCTGGTCTGTGGTAATACAGAGTACTGAAGGTTAGTGATGCTGCTTAAGAAGCTCATATGCATCCATATTTATTTTTTTCCTTAAAATAATACTTTTTTCCTTTATTTCTCTCTGTTTCTTGCCCCCATAGCAGCAATGGCAGTAGCTATGTTGAACCTTTCAGTGGCCCAGAGTGCAGCATAATGTACAATGTCTCACAGAGTCCCACAAAGTCAAATACAAATAACTCCACATCATGCTGGAAAAGGAAAGCAATATGAAATTTCTTCAATATCAATAACCTCAGCTTCTTGAGTCTTCTGAGGGAAACGATTTCAAGAAAAGAGAGAGAACTTTATATCTGGCGATAATTTGGAACTGGGAAGTATGAGTGGCATTTGAATTTGACAGCCTGAATTCCCAAGACAGGGTTTTTTGATTATTCTTGTTAAAAATTTTCAGTGCTGATTCTAGAACAATACCTTTTGTACCTAACATGCAAAGTAAAGGAAATATTTATATATATTCTGTGTATGTGAAGTTACATATACGCACATGCACACCTTTTCAAATCCCAAGTGACTTGAAGTGATTAATTAATCATTACATCACCCTTGGGACAGGAATATTATTTCCAATTTAGAAGCAGCAAAATGGATGAAAACAGTTCAAGTGATTTATTCAAAGAGTAAGAAGCCAGCAGAGTAAAGGAACTAATTATGGCTCATTTCTAACTCCTTGTGCAATCTCCATATTCCTGTAGGTTATGGAACACAATAATGGAGCCCTGTATGCAAACACCCCTGAACTTTGTGATAATTCACCTTGAATTGACCTCTAATTCTGTAACGGCTTATATAAAAAATCCAGGCTGTGCCATCACATCTTGTAGCACTGACTCAACTAGGGAATAAAAAACTTCAGAATTTACCATTGGGTTATAATTGTAACTGTAGATTTCAGTGTCCCAGTAGGTATGTAACACATAGATAATTATTTGTTGGTCTAATGAAAGATATCACCACCCCTTGCTAGCCTTATTTAATTTCTATCCTTAGAGCATCATAGCTAAACTAACCCTACTCTTGTAATGTAAGGCAGAAAATATAATCAGAGTCACTGGAGTTATGATGATCAAAGGAGATAAGGGAAATCTTGACATTTTTAATGTGATTAAACTCAAGGTACCTTTCTTAAGTAAACCTCTGTTGCTAAAGAATATAGCTCATGGATCTTAGGAACAGAGATTTTCAGTGGAGTGTCTGGCTCATGGAGGAGCTACTTGTTTCTCTGACAGCGTATTCTTACAGGTTTTTTTTTTTATTTCTTTCCCTGCTACTGTCATTAAACCTGTCTAGTCACCATTACAAGCACCAGACAAGGCAATCCAACGCCAAGGCACTAAATTATTGCCAACCCATTTGTACCATCTGCTGCACAAGTGTCTGTTGATGGAAGGGGTGGTGGGGCACCTGGTGACCATGATGTCAAAACAACATTTGTAGGGGAGGCAGGGAACAGCAAAAGGGCTGCATAAACAAAGCACTGGGGCAGGCAAGAAACCGAGATTAGCAGAGACTCCAAAGCAAGGAAAAATGATGCTCTTCTGCTTGGCTATTTTGAGAATCCCAATCGCATACCTTGTGATGGCCTTCTCAGAAGTGGGAGCAAAGTTGAATTTTGCTGCTTATAGGTTACAGAAGTAAGGCAGTACCATTGCTGCTACAGGAAATCACAGAGGAAAAGAGGGGGAAAGACATAGAAATAAAGAAAGGAGCTGTGGGGAGTTAGGCTTGCTCAGCATCTGGCTGGAGGAATGGGGAAGGAAGAGAGAATTGACAGCTGCTGCTAGGAGGGGTGTCTTTTTCCTCCTTCAGAGGCACATTGTTTTTCTGGGGTTGATGTAGAAATAGCTGGCAATGCAATTAATGTTGTTTTCCCATCATCTGTATGTAGCTGTTTCCTACTTTTGCTTACATAAAGGAATGTGATACCACTTATACCTTTTTTTTCATAAACCATTAATAGAATAACGCACCAAACGTTCACCCTAAAATGTCTGATTCAACCCTTACTGAATATCCTCTCCATGCTAAGCTGTGAAACTTAAACATCTTTCCATCTCTAAAAAAGCCAGGTTTTTTTTTATTTGTCAGGCGTTGTGACAGAGTATTAATCTGTATTTTTAAGTATCTGCAACCACTCTCAGTGCAACTGTTTGTTACCTGGTCAGTTTTTTTTCCTCCTGACGACTTCAGATCTCTTATATCATGTTCTTCCAGCATTCATGACTGACATCACTGAAGGAAACTGTTTTTTTTGAAGATCTTTAACATTTTTTAAAATAATTTGGTAAACCTTCATATGGCATGCACTTTCTGTTTCTCTTTCTTGCTTAGTCTCTGAAGTGATGTGGATTTGTAGTTGATTTGATTTGGTGAGGTTCATTGCTGGAGGCAATAATATGCAATAGACGGAATTCTTACAAATTTCAAATGGTGAACGTTGTTTAGTGGCCTTTATGGCCTTTTTTGTGTTTATTTGTATCTATGAATTCCAAGATGGAAGCTTTACATTCTGCAACTGGCTTCCTAAAAAGACTTTATGTTTTCCAAAAGAAAGTAACATTTCCAAGTAACATTCAGAACACAAACATTAAATACAGAGGTATTACTTATTAAAAGTTTGACTGTCTGTTATTTTCAGGTCTGCTCCACATGTTCAGTTGTAATAATAATTTGCATCTATAGATCTAAAATACTGAACAAGAATTGACCAGCACAAATTCTCACACTTTTTGTTAGAAAACAAAAAGCCTAATACCAAGTGAAGTGCCTGCCAAGGTATTCATCCCTCCTGTAGGAAGGAGAGTTTTTCAGGACCACTAGTCCAGATAGTTGGAAAATTCAAGGTTTGCAATTTCTATGAGAGAGGGTCTCAGATTTCTTTTGCCAAGAATGGTATCTCAAAAGTGTCTGCAAATATTTTCTCTGTTGTCTTTTAATCTTTTTAAAGAGTTCTGTGAACATTTATACTTCTTGGACCACTTCAGAAGTCTTTCAGGAACAGCTGCATCTCTTGCCTCCAATTTAATTGAATCTTTCTCATCTTTTCAATCTTTACCCATTATTACATTTTCTGTATCTCTAAGGATCTCTTTTACTTCCCTCTATACCCACTTGCTATCTTTATTGACATACATTGTCCAGCTGAATCCTCAGATCACATTGAAACTATTTGACTTGTTTTAGAAATCTTCTATATACAGCTCAGCCTGACAGTTAACTTTTTTAAAACAGAATGACAGATGAGTTACTGTTCTCTAGTATGTAGGTATTTTTTTCCAGAAGTCCTGACTACTCAAACATCTCCCATTCTGCACCAGCACAATTCATTTTTACCACATAACTGTAGGATTTTGCACTTGGGCTTATTGAATGAAACCTATGAAAATTACTTCGGCTTCTAATTCTTTCCTCTAGCACCCTTGCAGCCTTCTCAACTGAAGTCACTCACAAAAATTTATAACTCTACTCTATTTTGTAACTGAAGACCCTAATAACAGCATTAAATGGTACCTGATTCACTTCAGGTTCCTGTCCGATCATGTTTGAGATGTTATTCTAGTGGAGCTAGTGCTTGTCTATCAGGTATCTGTGCTGCTCCATATATCACAGTACAGCCCATCTCAGCCTTGATAGTATTGGTGGGAAACTCAAACGAGAATGTAGCAGCGAGTCATACTCTTTCATGTAGGTTAAAAATGATGTGAATGCTCTGAAGAAGCCCTTTGGTCTGTACCACGTCTTCTGAGCTTCTCTACTATGTGTACGCAACCGGCAATTACCATTATTTGGACCAGGAGTCTGACTACACTTCTGGGATATAGCCTAAAAGATTTTACATTAGAGGAGTATTGCAACATGATCCTCTATTATATTTTGCCCTAAGATGACCTTAGCACATTTCAGTGGTAGGATTATGAAATTGGAGAGAAATTATATCAACTGAGTATTTCCCAGAGGAAAATTCACTTTCTCTGGTTGAATTTTCTTCTGCTCATTTATTATAAGAATCCAGAACCTGTGAAAATAAAAGCTCATGAACCATTATTGAATGAATATATCATTAGGGAACCATGCTACAATAAAAAAAGGACAAATGTTCACGCTAGAATTGAGAAGCTGTTATGAATCGGTGTTAATTAAATCAACAGACTGATAAGGACTGGGATTGAAATTTCAGTGTGGCTGAGAGTTTTAACTCATTCTTTGCCTTTGTCAGGTTGGCTTTAGAGGTTTAGGGTTATGGATGTGGAATGGATAGCTCTTGTTTCCAATTTCCATTTGCAATATCTTCCAAAAACTTGTGTGGGTTTTTTAGTTTTGTTTAATAAGGGAACAAAATGCATTTGAAGAACTTGGAAGGGGAATGAGATTTTGAAAGCTTAATTTTCTGTGCTACTTGACTGCATTATTCTGGCTTTCAGTATTATTTTATTATAATAATTAATTATTCATTACTTAGACTTTCCTAAACTTCGGATTTCTGTGTTATATAAAGAGATACTTTTTTTATTTTCTCAAATTCTTCTGTTGAAAAGTTAACACAAACCAAACAGAATGATGCAATTTCACAATGTCTCCAAATACACCTAGAGCCAGGCCTGAAGTAGAAGAAAATACCTGAGTAACAGCAACAGATAGAACATTTTCAGATACTGATTTACTGTCTTGGGAGAGAGTCAGTAATGTTCCATAGCAGAAAAAAACCTGACAACCTTATTTTATGAAGCAAAGCAAGTATGCATTTTTCTGTGATAATGAGCTGTTAAGCCTTTTCCTATATCTTTTAGAAAAGACAGAAAATTAAGATTCTGACTATCTGCCATTACACATTCAATAGCATTTTTTTTCTCTAGCTGTGTACCTCTTTACCTGCCTTCCTGGTCGTGTGATTTTCAGCCCATCAGTGTTGGAGTTCATTTAGCTGTCCCCAGCATCCCTACTGTTGAAATATGTGTGACTTTAATTTGCCTACACAATGACCTACTTTAGTTTCTTCTGGAAAAAATAGTTTTTGTTTCTCAAGCTGAACCATGGTGCGTTTCAGTTCTGTTTGTCAAGCAGAGGTTGTTTTCCATCCAAGAGGGAGCTCCAAATGTAATCGAAGATTTACATACACTGCACAGTATGGTTGGCCTTCCACTTTTGTGGGAAAGTACCAATTAGCCACTGACTGGGTAAAGAATATGAGCTCCAAATAATTTTCTGTGAAATCATAAAACTTTATAGTAGTGCTTGAAAATGTCTGAGAGCTAATTCAAATATTAGTTTACCCCTAGGTCATTCCTATAATGTCTAAGAGGGACAAAAGTAATTCATCTGAACATGAAATTCATAAAATAATAACTGCCTTTATATCTATGACAAATCTTTGTTGATTTCAGAGCATCTGGGTAACTTTGTCATATAGGCAGCCGCTCATGTAATCTGGAATATTGTCTTATTTTCATAATAGCAAAGTTTGCCTTAGGGTTTACTGTTAATTAATCATGTCCAAATATTAACTGACATCCATTCTTGGGTGTGAGCAAAACTCCCCCCCAGGGCACCTCCTCTGCGGAAAATTTCCATTCAGAAAGTGAAAAGGATGAAATGCTCTAAGAATTAGGGTAGTTTTATACAAGGGAAAAAAACGAGCTCAGATTAGCTGAGGGACCAGTTGGCTCCTGGAAGCCAGTTGAGGTAGAAGTCATAAGTTTTGGTAGAATTTGAGTGATAGAAGGGAAAAAGGAAAAACAAGTAAGGAGTTGCCATCTTCCCCTGGGATCACACTGGTGTACATCCAAATGGACTCTAATGTGAGTAGACAACCTGATCTTTGATCAGTATTGCATTAATTTTACATTCCTGGTGATCTATGTAGCTTTAGTGGAGTTATTACAGACTTATAGCAGAGCAAATGAGGATAGACCTAACCCCAGTGAGAAAATTCCTTTTGTTAGGAGAATAATTTGGATGAGCATCTCCACACGGGATCTTAACATAAAAAACCAAAACTCACTGAACTTTCTGGGAAACTTTAAAATGGCATGAAAATGAACAATGAATATTTAAACTACTTTTATTTATGGAAGAATGTAACTATTTAAAATGACAATCCTGTGGAATGAGGTTATTATAAGGTACACATACAAAGAACACACATTGAGACAGCCACATAGAGGTAACTTGAAGTCTGAGCACAGGGAGATTTCACTCCCACAGTTTCTTCATCCCACTGTACATATATATTGAAAAAAAAAAAATAAATCACCTTACAGTGTTTGTTTCTTTCCATCAAGTATTAGAGAATGGTAGTCAACGATACCTTCCAAAATTCTTCTATGTTGATATCTATTTCAGTGCCCTGTTCTCAGGGGTCCACTTCTGCTCTCCCTGGACATGAGTATTTACCCACCTAAATGCTAAAATGTTTCAACAGTGTGGGCTAGTACATGTTTTTAAAGGTCTTATAAACACCAAATTTGAGTGGTTTGTTACCACAAGATGTGCTTCTGATGCAATAGGCAATCCCCTATCCAATTTCAAATCTTAACTACTGCCTAAATACGGGCCTTCTAAAGAATGCTTTAATTCTAAAAACAAACAAACAAACAAACAAGTAATTAATTTTCTCTGTTTATAAAAAGTTCAGTAATGAAATGGCTTGGAAACAACAATGAATTGAATTAGCTTTATATAGAATCATAGAATTATAGAATAGTTAGAGTTGGAAGAGACCTTAAAGATCACCTAGTTCCAACCCCCTGCCATGGGATGGGACACCTCCCACCAGACCAGGTTGCTCAAAGCCCCATTCAACCTGGTCTTGAACACTTCCAGGGATGGGGAATCCACAGCTTCTCTGGGCAACCTGTTCCAGCGTCTCACCACCCTCACAGCAAAGAATTCCTTCCTAATATCTCATCTGAATATCTCTTCTTTCAGTTTAAAACTGCTACCCCTTGACCTGTTGCTAGACTCCCTGATAAAAAGTCCCTCCCCATCGCTTATGTAGGCCCCCTTTATGTACTGGAAGGCTGTTATAAGATCTCCCCAGAGCCTTCTCTTCTCCAGGCTGGGCAATCTGAGTTTTTTTTTGTGTCAATAGAGGTATGTGATTTAAAGAAACTAAGCTGGGCTGATATCATATGTTTTCAAGCAGTTTAGTTCAATGCTAATGTTACAGCAGAAGTTGTACTTTCAAGAAACATCTATTACACTGTCCTCTTACAATCTTTGCACTGAATTCCCTGTGTTTGAAATGACTTTATTATTAATCTAAAAGTGCCTAATAAAGAAGGAGACTACCAAAAAGATTAAGGTCCCTACACCAGCAGTATACGTATATAAGGACATAGTTGGATAGAATCAGTGCTCCAAGGAGGTTGCAGCATAGCTTTCTGAACAATCAGAATTTTTCAGAGATTTCTGGTCACTAAATGTACAGGTAGATAATCAGTTAAAAATGATGTGGCTCATTCAAAGCTGTAGTAAAAAGTAGAATCCATTCACTCGCATGGTGTAAGATGCTCTGGATAAACATATGTTACCCTATGTTTTCTGCTTGAAAACTTTGCTGTTCAAGCCCATTTTACTTTGAGGCACAGATGGGTACCAACTTGCTTACATTTCCATACTTGGCCATTGAATGAGCCAGGAATAGAATGAGCTTCACCATTTCCAGCTCTCACTTGAGATTTCCCCTCCTTATATTTCCCAATGGTAATTACAGTAAGTTTGGGAGAGTCTTTTTTTCTCAAAGGTGTATTGACAATGTTTTTGTTTTTTTTTTCTTTGCTGACTGTAATGTTTTTGTTCAAATCATCCATTATTATTGGATCACATCTGGTATATCGTGTCCAGTTCTGGGCACTGCAATATAGGAAAGACATGGATAAAGTACCCTGACTTCAATGGAGGGCCGCCAAGATGATCATCACTGGAGCACTTGCCCCATAAGGAGAGGAATGGGCTTGTTTGGCTGGGAGAGGAGATGGCTTTGGGTAGCTGAGGTAATGGGGAGAGCTAACAGCAACCCTTCAGTAAGTATGAGGAGGGTATCAAGTAGTCAGAGCCAGGTTACTCCTAGTGCTGTGTGACAGGAGGAGGAGAGGCAAAGCTGAACCACAGATGTTTAGACAAGTTGTAAGGAGACACTTCTATCATGTGGACAGTCAAACAATAGAAGAGGTTGCTCAAAGTGGTTGCACAGTCTCCTTCCCCAGAGGTTTTGAACCACTGCTTGGATCAAGCCCTGAGCTACAGCTGTCCCTGCTTTGAGCAGGAGGTTTGACTAGAGACTTCCTGAGACCCCCTCCAACCTGCATTGGTCTATGATCCTATACAGCTCTGCATTTATTCTATAATTCTGCCACCTCATTACAAATACATTTTGTATCCTGCTGTGTTGTTTGTACACATATTTTGGCGTCTTTCTCAAAGAATGCCTTGCCTTGCACTTACACAAATCTCCTCTTATCTCACATTAAAAATTGTTGACGTTTCTGATGTTTTCTTGTATTATATTGATAAGTTCTCCCATGACCCATGGCTAAGAAGTCATTCCTAGATGACACTTACTTTAGTCTCTCTTGCTATCTTTGCTGAATTGCTTTCTTGCTCTTGTAATATGTATTCAACATCACGGATACACGACAGATAAGTGAACGTTCTGGCAGATTCCAACCTCAGGAAAATAAACCATTTTAAGTCTAAATTTGTATCAAGCTATCCCTCCCTGTATGTACATATTTTGACACCTTCGTCAACACAATTTCACTGTGCTTTTATGGAGTATCTATATATTTCTCGAAACCCCTTAAAGTAGATAAGCAAAATTCAGGCACTTCTCCCAGTTTATTGAGTTTTCACGGCTCCAATTATAGTTCAGGTACTTCAGAGGGTTCTGGAACAAAACCCAGAGATAGGAACTGAGGGCTTTGAAAAAGCTGCAAGAGAAGCAAATGTACTTTTGTTTGCAGATATGAATGTGAGTATATGTGCATGCGTGTTCCTGTCACACAGTTGTCCTCTTTTACAGACCTTAGAATTTTTTATATTATCAACTTTTGTGCTATTTGGCTTGAGTTACAGCTACTCAGATTGAGAGGTTGTCAGTTCTGCTCCTTGGAGTTTGACTGAACAAACAAGGCATGAGTTCCATGAAATATGCTAGGAACCCAGATTATGATGAGAGTAGGCAAAAGGTGAAGTTCCAAAGCATAATTACTCAGCTCATTTTCCCAAGGTATACTGGAAATGGTAGTGATATACTTTCAACAGAAAACAGTGCATTTTTTGCAGGTCTCCTATGCCAACTAAGCATTCAGTGTAGCATTCATGGCTGAGATCCGTTGCTGCCCCAGACACCAGAAGAACATAAAGAAATAAGGGATTTCACATAGGAATTCAGGAGGCAACACAACTTCATCCATATTAGTAAACTGAACAAACAGTCACAGTTTTCTGGCCCATAGGCCAAATGACTGGATATGTCCATACTATTAAATTCTTTTAGCCTTTAAAATATAATAGCAACACTCAAAATTCCTGTTGGGATCCTGTGATGATTCAGAAACTGTGCTTTAATATTGCATAGCATTGTGCTAGCTTTAGCTGCATAAAAAATGTCACAGGCATTATACTAACAAGATAACCCAATATTAAGTTCCAGTGCCAGTATCCAGGATCTGATGGTTATCAAATAATAACCAAACCGGATAAATTTCAGATGCCTGAGATCCGAGCAAAAACTGGGAAAAGCTGTCTTAATGGTAGGACTAATGAGGAATATGTTACTGGAGAATTATTCCTCTTAAATTGTATCTGTGGTTGTAAAAGCTCATAAATTTATTTTATTTATTTATTCCCTAGTTTGATCACTGGGGTGTATATCAGAAAATCATGTCTGGAAGCAAGTTGATATGAAATAAGACAGGGTTCCACTATCATTGTAACGTATTTCTGAAGATAATGAGGACTTAGGAGGCAGGTCCCTTAAGCAATTGCCATTTATGTGTGTTAATTCACTGTAGTTTTTGTAAATTTGAACAGAATGAAAAAAAAAAAAGGAATTTTTTAAAAATTAAGGTTTTTAGAAGCAAGAGCAGAAAATTAGGGAAAACTGGAAGGGTAAAATTTGGTGATTTTCAGGTTC
>JAOXJM010000023.1:114284496-114296240 GCA_026413425.1 Tringa solitaria | reverse complement strand
CCTGGAGGTGTTTAAAAGACAAGTTGACATAGAGCTTAGTGATATGGTTTAGTGATGGTTTTTTA
This sequence comes from Tringa solitaria, assembly GCA_026413425.1. Classification (NCBI taxonomy): domain Eukaryota; kingdom Metazoa; phylum Chordata; class Aves; order Charadriiformes; family Scolopacidae; genus Tringa; species Tringa solitaria. The sequence goes on along the minus strand of JAOXJM010000023.1, from coordinate 114,296,175 downwards.
TCATAGTTTGATGGTTGGACTAGATGATAAATGTTCCTTCCAACCTAGTTAATTCTATGATTCTACGATTCTTTCAGTAGAAGGTTTACAGTGACGTCAGTGAGCTCTGGATCAGATTCTGTAGAAGTCTGTTATACCATCTCAGTAGGATAAACATTGAAAGAAGCGTTGAATCAGTAAATTGAGGAAACTGAGACATGTCTTCTCTGAAATCTTATTAAAAATAGATTTAGTAGTAGTGTTTCCTCAGTTACACTTTTGTACAGTTTTTGATTATTACAATTCATGAGATGTCATCCCATGACTGATTTTAAAGTAAGAAATCCAGGCCCAGCACCTTACAGATCTATTTGTAACTGTTCTAATCTTAACAAACCAAACACAGGATACCACTACACTCCTGCAAAAAGAGATCTCCTTGTCCTTCTCCTGCAATTCTATCTCCTTCTCAGCTTTTCTCCTTTCCCTTTCCGCTCAAGAAAAGGTGAGCATTGGACACTTTAAAATAGTCTTGTGACATCATCATGAGGAAGTTCTAGAGGTCTAATATCTATTGGTTACTTCCTGGATGTATTTATTGGGACCTCCAAGTTTATTTTGTCACAGCTGGATAAAGACTCAAGTATCTCATCATTATGGTTTTCAGTAGTCAGTAGACAGTATGATGACCATCTGCAGATGCATATTTCCACATTAGTTATTCAGCAGCTTGTCCTTATGAGAACTTCTATCAAAATCTCTTTACTTCATCAATAACTCCCGTTCCTTTCAGTTTCAGCAATCCCACTACAGACACACCACCCTTTTACTTCATTATTTCAAATGTCGTGCAGCAGGGTCAGGCGGTGAGAGTTGTGGAGCATGCTCTGAGGAAGACCTCAGTGGGAGACAGGTCATATCAGGCTGCAAGTTACTGAGTTATCTTGCTTTCTTGCAGATGACAAAACACAGGACATGGGAACTGGTAGCTGCTCTCCTGTTGAAATGCGGAATTTCCTGGTGCGTTTCTTTTGGCAGAAGCATCTTCAAGTTTGGGGAAAAAGTCTAGTCAAGGACACGACCTCTACAAGACCATCAGACCACTAAATACAACATATTTTTCTAGACACTTCAAACCAAGCCCCCGTTTGTGTGAAATGTCTGACAATGTTTGGCCTGACAATGGAACTAAATCATGATTCTGAAATTACAGCTATCATTACCCATAACCAAAGCCAAATAGTCAATGTGTTATTATTGGAGAAAGGAGAGGGAAAACTATTTCTTTTCTTCTCTTCCTTTCTTGTTGCACTTCTGAAGACATCAGTAACTTGTGAATTAAAAAGCAAGGGGAGGTGGCTTTGAGCAGGATTCAGATAAAGCTGTCATGGGGAGCATGTGGTGCTATTTAAGTTCCTTCTGAACTCTGCCTGCCTGTCTCTGTCCTGTAGTCTTTTTGAGGCAGCTTTTGTTAAAGCGAGTCATGCCAATCAATCCTGGCAGGTGGTCTTTTTAGTTCCAGGTGTTGACAACAGGTATTTACTTTGGTCTCCTATATCCTGTATCACAAAGGGAGATGGTGAGTTCAGCATTTGTTGGCAGAAAGATGATAAATGACATTTGCTGGCTCAACATTCTTCATGTGACCATCCCCAACAGTTGTTATTCCAGTTCATGTGCCTCTCGGTTAGGATTAGCTGCAGATTCAGGACTTGAAAATTCATTGTCCATTGTGGTCTCTCCACCAGCATGAATACTTCAAAGGAACACTGTGCTCCCTGGTTCTCTGTATTTTTTTGTAATGGAGCTTTTTATTCAGGTTCTTTTAATTTACCCATGAGTTTTAATGAATTGCACTCTATTTTAATCTTAGTCATTTTTATAGAAATCTGATGGTGAATTAGAAACAGATGCATCCCTCCCAGACATTTCCTAAAAACTACAAGATGCTTAAAAAGAATCTGCTTGCTAGTGTCTAGGAAAGGACCATTGGGGTTTGATATATATTTGTCTACCTTTATTAAATTATATTAATTACCTGAGAGCATGAAATTATCTCAGTGCATGTTCTTTTTAATTTCCTGTTTGTCTTTTGCATGCCACGTCACGTATGACACATGTTTCTAGCCAAAAATCTGAACTAAAATTTTAGCAATCAGAACAATGCCTGTTCCCATAACTGCTGGTTTGGAGGTAAGTTGTATTTATTTAGCTTATATTTATTTAGTTATTTAAGTATTGTGGTTTTTTGTTGTTGTTTTTAGTGTTTTTGTTGCTATTGGGGAAGCACCATCAGGTAACGAGCAATGTGAAGACAGTTCTCTGCCTTATACACTCCAAAGCAGTTTTGCTAAATAAGAGCTATGGATAACTTGGTAAACCACTAAAAGTAAACCCAAAATTCCCTAAGAACTTGACTAGTCACATCGTCTGGATTCTGAAGTTCTTTTCTGTATTCAGCCTCAAAATTGCTAATACTGACCTTTGTTCACCAGAAGGAACAAAACACTTCATCCTTGGTTGGATGGTGAGACAACATGTAATTGCAGTGTCCTGATAAAACCCTGAGCAAGTGTTGTGACTCCAAGAACTACATCTCCAGGCTTTGTTCAAGAGCAAGTGTAGGCAGTTGATCTACATCTGTACTAATAACCAGCAGCTCCTCATGAGACACAGGTAATTCTCTGCCCCAAAGAGAGGGCAGCGTACAAACTAACTGTTGGGTAGAGTGGCCAGGGTAGATCCTCAATCCATGACAGAGCTGTCAGATCAGTGCTAACTGGCCAGTGCTAAAACTGTGCTAGAGCCCATATTACAGTTTTCACAAAATACATGCCACTACTTGACTCTGTGCCTTAAACTTGTTTATTTTATTAATATAGAGGTAGCCAAAACCTCTGTGTTGGCTTATAAAGCTTACAGTATAGATGCTGGAGGACAGAGCTACAGGGTGTTTCCTCTTCCCCTCCTTTATCTTATCGTAGCATATCATAGTATAATTAGAATAGAATAGAATTAGAATAGAATAGTTCTGTTCAAAAGGACCTACAATGATCAATGTTTGGGGCTGAGTAGACCCAACTCTCCGTTCACTGAAAGTAGCTCTTGCTTATGCTTCTTGCTGTGGCAACCAGGGTCAGCTGACCTGGTTGGTTACCCCATGGAGGGGTTGCAACGTGTGGGGAGGAGTGGACAGGTTAGGTGACCCAAAACTGACCAATAAGTTCAAAAATCCCAAATCCCATCTGACATGCTCCATACAAAAGCTGAGGGTCCAAAGGGGTCAGATTGGCTCCTCATTAAGGGTTCGTCTTAAGTGGGATCTTCTTGAATTGCTGTTTCTTCAGTGGCTTTCTGTCTTTGGTGACTGATGCCTGAGGAAGACCCTGTCAGTTCATCTGCCTTCAATCCCCAGTAGTGTGTTCTGGAATTCAGTTCCCATTTGTCACCGAGACCAGCCTGGAACTTTCCCAGTGCCTGACAGTGATATCTCCCTGGGAGCTTGGTATGTTTCTATATATATGTAAAAAAATCATTTCCTTTTTATTTTATTTTTAATATTTCCTTAAAATAATTTAGTTTTTTCCTAAACTTGTAACTCTCTTCATCTCTCTTCTTCCTCTCCTTGGAGCGAGAGGTGGGGGAGAGCATCTGACTTCTTGTCATTGGGCAACGCTGCTCAAACCACAACAATCATCTAGCCCAGCTAGATGCAATGTTGTGGCATGGTGTGCCAGCTACTTGAATGTGCTCAGCCTCACTGATCTGTGAACTTGAAAGAAAAAATTGCAAGCCAGCTTCACATCTTCCAACATTCACCATGTTCAGAGGCACGGCTATCTACAAGACCTTGCCACCATGCCTTTCATTTCTGCTTCTCAGAGTATCTGCACATCACTGCCTGACAGACTTTATCTTCGTGTCTTTTGGCCTAATTTTATCAAGAAATTTGCAGTCTATACACTAGCCCAAATAAGACAATTTTTTGGTTTGTGTTTTTTTTTTTTTAAATATGGTTAGTGTTACTATATCGACTATTTAGAGAGGGGAAGAACTCATTGAAATGGTGGCAAACACTCTGAAAAGCTTCCTCTAAAATGGAAAACTGTTTTGACTTTTAGCATTTTATTCTCAAAGAGAGGTCTTTTATCGACGCCAGCTCAGCACCTTGGAGAGAAAAATGATATCTTGAAAAAGACTTTTAAACCCTGAGGTTGGCTGTGGATTTTTTTTTCTTTTCCCTAGACTTTGTAAACACTTTTCTCTGTAAAAGTAATGCACATAATTGTGGGATTTTCCATCTTTTTATAAGCAATAGGGTCTAAGTATTACAAATCTCAAAAAAGAACATTTTTTTTTTCTTTTTTTTCCCTTATTTTTGGATGGAAGTTACCCAGTTAGGGAATAAATGCAGAACACAAAGATGTCATTTTCTTTCTAAAACAAGGTCAGTATCCTGACAATAAGGGCACTTTAAAAGCTTGTCATTGTGCATGCATTCATGGGGGAGAAGGAGCTGATCAATGTCCTTTCAGGTTTTCAGGTTTCTTTTTAGGACTGTTCCTTGGGTTCATTTATTTTTTCTTTCTTTTTCTCCCCTGTTAAAAGTGAACTAAATATTTTATTTTGTAAGGAGGAAATAAAACACGAGTTACATTGCCATATTTTAAGGAGGAAAATCAATCTGGTCCAGGTCTGAGTTCAGGTTTTTATTTTTTTACCTGCAATAGCTAAGAAACATCTCAGCAATATTTTAAGAAAGAAATATATGGCTATTTGTTTTGCAGGCACAGATTGGCCCATAATCCTGGAAATTATTAGGCAGGGCTGCAATTTTATTAAAGTACTACTTAGAGGAGCCATATCATTAGCACTGACAGTTGCTGGTTTGAAGCTTCTCTTGGTAGACAAGCAACAGAAAAACACTCCCGTTTTTGCCAATGGTGGCCTCGCAAGATGAAATTCATCTCTCCCAGCTTGGTCTCTGGTGTGGATGCTACCATGTTAGTCAGACACCCGCAAATCCCATAGGAGGCAATGGAAAGAAATTATTCCAATGACAGATTTTATTTCTTACTTTTTCTGCATCACCTTTAGCAACGACCACATAGCACTTTCTATTTGTGCTATACTATTACTGTCTGATTATTACAGCAACAGAGGGTACAACTAGCCAAACTGAGACAGTTATTGCTATATTGCAAGAAGTGGTACTTGCCTAAAAAGTATTTTATGGTTCTCTTTGTAGAAATACTGACTATTCCTTCAAGGACCACCTTTGCTTTGTGTGAATGCTACGAATACCAAGATATGTTGAATTGATTCAAATGGTAAAGCTTGAGAAAATGATATGACTTATGCATAGAGGATAACAATGCAGCAGATGTTAGCATGATTTAGCTTTTCCTAGATTTTTAAAAATATACGTATCCTATAAGCAAAACTTCTTACACTGTTAAGATGTGCAGGACTGCACTTTATAAAGTTATGTGCCACACTTTTGGAAGTGCCACACTTAGAAGAAAAAATGTCCGTTATTTCCAAATGAACTTCTGCTCTTAACTCTGCTTGAAAATCCCCTACTCCAGCAAAGCAATAATGGCAAGCTGTACTTGTCAGGTCTGGATCTTATTCCTCAAAACACCAGTTTTCACACCCAGATCTAAACCAGTTCAACGAAGTGCTAAAGAGGGCCTGAAGTGGAGCTCTGTGGAACTGCTCATGTGCTTAAAGCGAAGCAGGTTCCTCAGAGCTTTGCTGAATCGATGTCAAAATCAGTTTAAAAAAGCTTGAGAGAGCTTAGCCCTGCTGACCCACAGACAGATCCAGGTGTAATACACGATCCCAGTGCAGCGGTACATGGGGCAATTCAAGAATGGAGCTGTACTTCTTCTGCTCCCATCTCTTTAAGGTAGATATAACATTACTTTACCATAATTTTGATGCTGATTTCATTACAGTGTTTAAAGGAAGATCAATGTAAATGTATGATATCAGCTACCTCATATAAAAGTCTTTTATATAAGCAGGTGGTTTTGGACCTTGCCTCCAGCTATACCTTTTGATCATTTAGAAGGCTACTGATGTACCCCAGGCAACTTACGTAAAACAGTTATTTGTACTCATTTAATGCTATACCTTTAAACACCCCTTTAATCTATTTGCAGTTGTAAAAGGCTCACAGTATGGAAATGTTTTAAAGGAGTAGGTTTAACTTCCACAATTAGGCTGGATTTTTTTCTGGATACAAAAGCTCTACCTCTTTTTTCACCTTGAGCAAACATGTACACATCCAAACACACACACTCCTCTGTTCTGAGAAAATCTCTAAGCAGAAGCTCCTCGATTAAAGGTGGATACTGCTGGATAAAGGTGGCAGGAATTTGTATGCCTGTTCCAGTAAGTGGATTTCAGTGCTTCAGACAATTCAGGACATCTGTTAATTATCACTAAAAATGAAATGTGTTTGTGCTTATCATTACAAAAATGACGTTTTGTGCTTATATCTTGTTACTGTGCATAAGCTCCATCTGCCAAACAATGTAGGACAGTTAATAACTTCACCAAAGATGAAAGCATTGACCCCAGATTCCGTGCCATGTTTGGCCTTACTAAACTTACGTCAGGGGTGAGTTTGGCCCAAGGCCTGCAAACCGCTGAAGGAAAAAAATTTCGTTCTTCATTAATTTATGTGACTGAACCAGTTTTCCATTTTCTCCCTGTTTTTGTTTCCCAGGTCAAGACAGAAAACTGTGAAGTCCAGGTAAAATGTAAGAGCACTTCATGCAGCTTAATAATGTAATTTTCATGTATGCTGTGTGCTCATGTGCTCTGTGCTATGATCAGCAATAAGCGAGCAAATTTATTTTATTAATACCTTTAATTGCTTCCAGAAGGTTCTGGTGTTTTATTCTGTCAAATCAGCCATAGAAAGACAATTAGATATCAGTTAACGCATTTAATGTTTTTATGGTTTTTTGATAGCACCAATCATAAAACAATAAAAGCATTCCTTCCCAATAATGGTATTCTGGGGAGCCAGGTGTTCTGCATGTTAGAACAAAATTACTACCTGTTATAAATAAAAAATTTGTGTAACACAGCAGTAGCAGAAGGTGGAAGGAATGTAACAAAATACCTAGATGCTCTTATATATTTTTCCCCCTTGGATTCATTTGCAGAAGCTGTATACACATATCTATCTATGCACACAGATATGTTTATGTCTAGACATGCACACACACACACATGCACTTTCTTTTTTAAAGTGCAAAGTGGAGGCAGCTATCTTGAAATCCATAAGCAGACCCATTTTTCTAGTTTATGATATGCTGTCTTTGGAGATGAAAACCAAACACAGCTACCTCTGTCTAAGCTAGTTGTAGAGCTTCCCTTCCTAAATAGTCAATTTCTTCTAAAATCAGATTTCTAAGAGGGAGATGGCATCAAACCCCAAACTCCCCATTGATTGTGAAGGAAGTCTGCAGATGTTTGTTCTGTAGACATTTAACATGCAAGATGAATCTCATTCTTTCTGCTCTTTTCTTCAAAATTCAGGACATAAAATTCTTTCTGAATTACTACTTTTTAATTACTGTAAACACTGATATCAGAAAATGATTTTGATAAGCACAATAAACTCCATCCCGAGAGCTGAGAGTAATTTCTGTTTCTAATTTTCCTGTTGGAAGGCTGTTTTCACTGTTTTGATAACTACAAACTTTATATTTTCCTAAATTTCTAATAAACACTTTCTATCCACTGAACCTCTTTGCCAAGAAAAGCAGTAAGATTTTATGTTTCATGGCATGTTTCGTTATCTGCCCCCCATTCTCGAGTATTCATCAGAATCAAAGACAAGATCAGAAATATAAATTGATTTAAAAGATATTGACCGATGTAAAAGGATACTTCACAGAAAATAAAATCAGAATTGCAAAAATAAACCAAGTGAGAAGTAGAAAAGAAATTAAAGAAATGTAAAAAGATTCATATGAAGTAAGGAAAAAAGTAGAATAAGATGTGAAGGTGGGATGGACACAAAGATAAGAACATGAACTGATCGTTTACCTCAACCACCAGGTTCGGTAAGTCCTCCTTGCTCGGCTGTATGTGTCCTTCCTAATGGATGTGCTTCCTATGGCATCCTCATTATTTGGCAAAACCAAATCCAACTTGATCTGTTTGCTCATTGAATTTGTCAGAGAAATGTGTCAGCTCTAAAAGGAGTAACTGAATCTTATTGGTAAGGTTTTTTTTTTTTTTTTTGTTCTTCAGCTTTCATCTGGAAGCTAGAACTTCTTCATAATGATTTAGTTCATAATAACATTTTAATATTGGAAATGTATAGGTTGTATAATTTATAACTGTACTGCAATGTAAAATACATATATTTATTTAGGTCTGTAAGTATATGCACATGTATGTCTATATAAACCACTACATGTATGAAATGCTCAGAAAAATTGCTTAGTATTCACATAGTGCCTCTTGACAATCTATAAGGGACTTCAAGAATTACTGTGCCAATAACTCTTTCATCTTTCTTCCCCTGTGTGATTTTGACCCAGACAGCTTCCCTTTCACCCAAGATATTCCTTCTTGTTTCTTTACTGTTGCATTAAATAAATCAGTATCCCATCAGCTTTAACTATATTCTTTTTGATTTTGAACAGCTCACTCCTGTCAGTTCCCATCTTCCAGTCTTGGCTGCTGTTTTACCACCTTCCTGTCACCTTGCAGTACTCAGATTCACAACCTGCACCACTGATTCCTGCTCCTTCCTTGGAGATGAGGGTTGATCTTTTGGATCTTTGTCTTTGGCCAGCTTTCCATGCATTTTCTAAATGATCTCTCATGGCTCAAGCTCTCTGCCTGTGAGATTAGAAAGAAATAAGAGTGTCTACGTGTTGTCTATTAGTATTTCCAGCTGTCTGGAGTATAGCCTATCCTCTTAAATTGTGCAAGCAGATCTTGCCAGTGGTCTATAAAAACTATAGCAAACTTTCTGTCAGGGAAAGGGCGATTCAATACCAAACAGTCTCTGATGATTGAGGCCAGAAAGTTCCAAATTCCTGACAATTAGCAATCCACATGATACGATTTCTCCAAAACTACTTAAAATGTAGGTCTTGTCAGCCTCTACACTATCAACCCAACAGGCTACACTGAGAATGTTTCCTCAGCAAGTTTGTGGATGACACCAACCTGAGGGACAGGACGCCATCCAGAGGAACCTGAGCAAGCTCAGGTGTGTGCGTCATGAGGGTCCTGCACCCAGGTTGGGGGTAACCCTCAATATCAATACAAGCTGGAGGATGGAGGGTTTGAGAGCAGCCCTGAGGAGAAGGACTTCGGGGTGTTGGTGGATGAGAAGCTCAACATGAGCTGGCAGTGTGCACTCGCAGCCCAGAAAGCCCCCACACCTGGGGCTGCATCCCCAGCAACGTGGGCAGCAGAGCAACGGAGGTGATTCTGCCCCTCTGCTCCGCTCTGGTGAGACTCCTACCTGCAGTGCTGTGTCCAGCTACGTAGTCCCCAATTTAAGAAGGATATGGACCTGTTGGAGCGAGTCAAGAGGAGGCCACGAAGATGATCAGAGGGCTGAAGCACCGCTCTGATGAGGACAGGTTAAGAGAGTTGGGTGTGTTCAGCGTGGAGAAGAGAAGACCTTGGAGAGACCTTATTGTGGCCTTCCACTACTTAAAGGGGGCCTACAGGAAAGATGGGGAGAAACATTTTAGCAGCCCTGTTTAAATAGGGGAAGGAGTAATGGTTTTTAACTAAAAGAGGGTAGATTTAGTCTAGATATAAGGAAGAAATTTTTTACAGGGAGAGTGGTGAAACACTGGCACAGGTTCCAGGTCAGGTTGGATGGGGCTCTGAGCAGTCAGATCTAGTTGAAGATGTCCCTGCTCATGGCAAGTGAGTTGGACCAGATGTCCTTTAAAGGTCCCCTCCAATGCAAACTATTCTGATTCTCTGATTTTATTTTATAAGAGTTCTCTTCACACCTCTGCCCAGCTTTTTCTCATAAGGAAAGCCAACACAAAGCCATTTTGCTTTCACAAAAATCTCCTCTCTGATATTATGACAGTCATGTATGAGAACTATTATAGTCAGCACAAAGGGTGTTGAACTAGACAGTTTTGGAGTTAAAAGCATGACTTGTCTGATTAAAAATATCCAAACATTTGCAGGTCGATGGAAACAACTTATCTCATTTGTTGATCAGCTATTCTGGGGACACAGAATACTCATCTTCATCAAAATGAATTGAATCACAAACACTAATTGCTCACCAAGGTCTGAATGCCATACAAACTAATGTCAGGCACTTCAGGAAGAGATCCAGAAGAGTCTACAAATTGCATGATTTTATAAAATGGGCTACCGGGTTTGACGGTTCTTGTGGCTGATGGTCCATGAGTGAGAGCAAGGAAATCTAAGTCTTCCATGGTTTGTCACAACATTTCTGTCTGTCTCTGAAGGAGACCTTTGGATCTCTTTTGCTTTAATTTTCCAGTCTGCAGAATGGGAATAATAATGTGAAGCTCCTGGATTGTGTTGCAGGACCTATCAATAAACACACAGTGAGTTCAGATCCTTAAAAAACCCCAGTTCAATACAAGGTTAAATATTGCAATCATAAATGTAACTGGTTAATAATAATATATATGTGTATGTGTTTGACTGAAGGATGTAGAGAGCAGGGCATTCTTTCGTTTGTGATCCTGTGGATAGATATGTAAAGAAAAGAAATCACTGAAGTTGACCGATGCAGTGAAGATAGAAGACATGCAAATTTACAAGCCAGTAATCAGATGCCACCTTCTGGTTCACGGAGAGAAGGAGAAAATCAATAGCCCTATATAAATAAATCAGTCAGACTGTATAATACCTGTCTGCATTATCCATCCATGCAGAGTGTGGTATGGGCTTTGCTGTTTTCTGTTTATGATCACTTAGTCCCAGGAACCCACCATACTGGCAACTGGAAAAGAGTCTCTAAAATGGAAAAAAAAAAAAGGGGGGGGGAATGAAGAAAGAGAGAAAGAAAGAAAGAAAGAAAGAAGGAGAAGGAATACTGGAGAAGGGATGGCTTTGTTCTGGAAAAGGAACAAAAGTCTTCCATAGCCCATGAGGGATCCTACAGTGCATCAAATCTCGCCTGAGTCCTAGGAGCCACTGAATGAGGCTCAGAGTTTCTCCAGAGCACCCTTTGCTCCCACTCTCGGCTGGGAATCTGGTCCAGCATCAGAAAAGAAGATATGTGCTAGAATATTACATCCTCTCAAAATGAAGTGCAGTCCTAAAAGTAGCTAAACAATAAAAAACCCTGCAAAACAAAACCCAAAAGGAGTCTTTCTAATGCCTACACTATAAGATGCCATTCTATGAGAGCAATTAGAAACACTTTGAACAAACATCTGCTTGTGCTGCAGTGTTTTAAAAATATAAAAAATGAGGATGATAGTTTCACTTTAAACACTTTACTTTTAAAAACAGATTTAACTCCTGTTTAAGATGATACTGAGATTAAGAAAACATATTTTAGATGAACCATTTGTCATTATATAATCGTATAATTTCAATAAATTAAAAAATAAGATGCAGAATCAAATTAATCTTATAAATTGGAGCTAGGAAGTCATACTTCTTAAATAGTAAGGAAAATAATACAGTATTGTTAAAACATTT
>JAOXJM010000023.1:114274274-114284396 GCA_026413425.1 Tringa solitaria | reverse complement strand
TTAAAACATTTTTAAAGTAAAGTTTTTTTTAATGACACCTTATAAAGTATAGCTCAATATATTATCTAAAATATTCACATTGCCAATGACTCTGATAGAGAAAATAAGAACTAACACCTTTGTCCTTACTATCTAAATTAACTAAAGCTGAACAAGAACAGAAATATTTATCTGGTCAGGGTTTAAATAAATTTCAGACTTTAAAATGACATGTGTAGGATTACTTAGTAACTTGCCAAAGGTATATATTCCCCTATTTCTGTGGTTTGCAAAGCTTTTTACTTAATTACTTCTTCTTTCAGCTTACAAGAAATATTTTTCATTTTTATTCTGTGGTTTGTTCATCAGAGTCGTCTGGCATTATTCCAAGTGCAGTTTTCAGTGTTGATTTAAACAGCTGGAAGCAGGAAGAGGAGAGGGGGATATTTAACTAACAATTGTGTATTTTCATCTAAATCCCAATACCCGCACAAACACACTTGATACAAATCAGGAGTAAAATGTCGGTCACTATCTAGTAAGTAACTCAGACTTCTTTCACCCTTTTCTAACATAACAAAAAGGCTGAATATATGTATGTGAAGCTATATATTTATTTAAATAAATGAATAATATTTTAGTGCATCCCCTCGGTTACCAGAAAGTATCAAGGACTACATTGCCTAAATTCTGTGTTCTAATAGATAAGCCTAACCAATAAATTCAGAATTCTTTTCTTCACAAAATAAGAGTAATTGGGTAGAGCATTCAAAATGACAATTGAAACCAAGGAGTTTTGCTTGCATTTTTAAATAATGATGACAGTAGAAATTTCAAACCACTACAGTTCTGATCTACTAAAACACATGGTTCATTCTCATTTGAGTTCAACAGAATTGTCCACAGTATAAAACCAGAAATGTCCTCCAAGAGGAAAATTCCTGTGGACACTAAGCTGTTAAGCTTAGAAAATCAGGGTTACAAAAATACCAGCAAACTTAGCTGTGTCAGAAGATGAGCACATGGAATTAAATTACCCATATTGATGGAGCAATGCACTTTTTTGGTCAACATTGTGCCATGACACTGAGCTTTTAAGATGAAATTTGATCAATTTATGCTCTCGCACATTGTGGTAAAGCATGGTTGCCCAAAACAGCAAAACACTGCTTGATGATTGAGATGGTCAATTCTGAGAATGTGTTTCTATGTGATGGCATTACATTTCTTTCCATAATATTTTGTATCTCATTCCTTATGCTTCCTGGGTTTTGCACATAGCAGGTTTGCATCATTTTTTTATCCGAGAGCATTCAGATGTGTTCCCTTCACAACTGACTTCATAGCTAATATATCATGAAAATTTCAAATTGTTTCTTCTAAGTCTGCGTGTGTCAAGAATTAATGCCACCTGCCCATGCCGTCAGCCTTCTTGAAGTTCAGTATTATTGCTTGCCTTAAATAATGAAAACAAATTTTATCTGACAGTTTTATTCATTGCTCGTTGGTTTTCTCATAGTGATAATGAGCTTCTGTACATCCCACCAGTTTGAGATATTTTCATATGTATTCAGTTTCATTCCTGGAATGTATTCCTTGAATAAGAAGGTCCCATCTGAAGGCTGGTTGACCTGAAGTGGTGATGTCTCCATGTGCTGAAAAAAGAAAAGGAAAAAAAATAAAGAAATAAGAGGGCTGCAGTTTCTTCCACTCATCCTACTGACAAATTCCAGTTACCCACATTTTGCTATCCTTCTCTCTCATTTCATTCCCTGTTTGTGGACAACATATTAAAATTAAATATATTTATAAAACATGTTTGTGCAACATATTCAAGTAAATTAGACTAATCAGGAATTCTGTCATGTTAGCTGTTACTGAAGGGAGATAGTTATCAATAATATGATATAATACAATAATAGCTCTAGCTTTAAATTAATAGCTTCATGAACTACTTACATCATTATAAGATAGTCCAGACACCAGTTGTTTCTGCCTGCAACAATCTTAAGTCATTAAGTTGGGGTGAAATGAAAAAATCCACACTGTAAATGTTCCATCTAGGAATTTAGTAGAAGTAACTCTAAAAATATATGGACCAGCACAGAGAACAACCTCCTGTGAAAGATTATGTTAAACCCTATGGAGGAAAGAAAATTAATTTTCAATGTGAAGCACCTAAGAATTTCTGAGAAAAGCTTTTTTTTTTTTTTAAATGAAATTCTATGGGAATTTTCCATAAGGGGGTGATAAATCAAGGATGAGTGATGAAACAAGTGCAAACTTTGCAGCAGCTCACGACATTTCCTGACCTTACGCACCTAGAACTAGGAGGATGTGCAACACGAACTGCAATCACCTCTGAATGGTACTAACCTCTTTCTGCCAGAAATAATAGGATTTACCTGATTTGAAATGTACTTCCAGCAGTGGACATGCCCCATGTGCTGCCCTTGCTAAGAAAGAAACTTCCAGCAGAATCCTGACAGCTCCCATTATGCAGGGTGGGCTGAGATATTAAACAGTAGACTTAAAAAGATTAAAAAAAAAAGGAAGGAGAAAAAAAAAGAAGAAAAAACATCAATCCCATCTTTTCCATTGCTCTGATAAAGGTCCCTGAAAAAAAAGCTTTAAAGAAGCCAGCCAGCTTTCATCTGAACAGGTCAGGAGGGGAGAGAAACCTTTACAGCACGCACAAAGAGGGTATAACGTTCAGTTTGGATAGTGCCTTACCTGATGAATTCTGATTGCATCCTCATTTGACTCGTTTAAACTGTTACTAAATGTTCTTTAACACCCAGTGAACTAAACACATTGAGGAGAACTTAGTTTGAAAGCTATTATCGTATTCATTTCTTTTACACTTCTGAGAACATTGCTTATGGCACCTTACGAATTCCTGTGAATTCCCTTTTTAGTACCTTAGATAGAGGGTGTGAAAGAGAATATGATCAAAATTAATGCTGAAACATCTCCATAGGCAAAAAACTGCCTGGAAAATCAGGCCTTAAGGAGAATTCACTGTTCGGCTTTGGCTTTACATTCGTAGCTGAGTGTATTCTAAGTGTTTTATATGGAAAGTAACATAGATATGAGCACTTGGCTTAGCAGTGAATTAGGAAATCCTGCTGTTCTACCACTTTGCACAAAGTATTGGAACAGCAGAGAGATGATACACAATGTGTAAACAGGAGCATCTCTTTTTTTCAAGGAGCTTGTTCTCTCATCAGCCACAGGCCTCAAGGCCTGCAGGTGAAGCCCTAATGATCATATGCTAATGACTAGATAATGTTTTAGAAACAACTCAAATTATAACAATTGAAGTAAATTTTTTATTGGTAGAAGGTAAAGTCAAGTAATGGTAAAAGTACTGCTGCTGAGAGGAATAACCTAAATGGTTGATACCTGGAACCAGAGGTGCCTGGAATTTAGGTATTTGTGGGGTTGCTCATGTATGATTCCTGTGTTACAGCTCCTTAGCAAACATTAATATATGAACATTGTTGATGTAAGAGAGAACATTGTTCTCTCCATCCTTTGCAGAACCGAAGGGTGAAGGTAGAAAATTGCAACCTCTGAAAGGTTTTGCATAACTAAATCAGTGATTAAGTGACTAACAAAATTAACTGATTCATATCCCCAATGATCTGAGAACAAATTTTCCTCTTTAGTGCATCGGCTTTGACAGTCAGTAGGAGGTGCTAATGTGCAAAATGGATGATATTTCAATCGCTCTAGACCTAGATGTAATTTGGGGCTTGGCAGTTGTAATTTCCTTGCAATTAGCTTCAAGGTCTTTTCATATTATGAGATCTTCTCTGATGAGTGAAAAGTCCAGTCAAGAGAGTAGCATGGTTTCATCTGCCACACGATGGTTCTGAGGACGCTCAGTTATGTGAACAGTTCTGAGACTTCAAGAAACATACATAGAAATATAACCAAACATGTATAATCATGTCCATTGCAGATACCTATCACCAAATGCTCTAAACTCCCTGTAGAAAAAGAGGAGAAAGAGAAAAATGGAGGGGAAAAAAAACCCCAAACCAACAACAACAAAAAAGGACTTTGAGGAATCAGTGCAGCTCATTCCAAATAAATATTTTAGAGAGGTCAGATGAATTACATTAATTACTTGCTAAAAGAGTTCATTCCTCAGTGTTGGCTTTGCTGGGTACTGTAGGAGACCAGCTCTACAGACATTTTAGGTTGAGCGAGATCTGTCCTGTGTATGGTGTCTACGTCAGATGTGACCTGATGGATATAACCACCTGCCATCTCTCCTGAGGTTATAGACATAGAAACCCTGGCAAACTGGTGGTTAATGTCAGAAGGGAGGAGAAGCATCATGTTCTTTTACTGTCTACACAATACCCAGATGGCATCCATCTGATATGTCCAAGAAACCCCATGATAAACTGCAACATACAAGCAGATTGAAATAGTAGGCTTGCATAAAATCTTACGTGCATTTAGGAGAAGAATATCTTGGTTTCCTGAAAATAGGCATTATTTTCAAACAGTTCATCACATACTAGTCATCATATGCACTCGGTTCGCATGTGCATGTGTGTTTTTCTCTCCTAATCCTGTTGATTGCACTGTATTTTAAAGTCAGATGAAAGGAAGAGCAAGCAAACAGAGTTTTTTCCATTGCTTTGATGTCACTAATGTTCTGTCAACTAGCTTATTAAACCATACACTCTTAGTACTCTAAGCAAAAGCTTGAGTGCTTTACAAGGTGTCTAAAAATATACTGTGATCCTTAAAAGTATGATCATACTTATCGGACAAGACACTAAATAAAAGATGATGCTAAGACCTCTTTTATATTTTATTCACCTCTACATATAAGTTTAATCAGGGAGGCAGAATTTTCCATTCAGTCATAGTCGGTTAGGGGAATCATGCGGAGTCTGGAGGTGAGGTTTTTATGCTATGTACTTTAAAAACAGTTTAAACAACACCATCCAGCTAATTTCCAGTGTGGAGCAAACTGGAGTGAAAATGACACTGAGAGAAGAAATTGCTTGCAGCGTTATTTTGTTGCAATGGAATACAACAACCCCACAAAGGAACAAGGGGATCAGTGAGAAGCGTTGAACTCACAAGTCTTATGCAGAGTGCAAAGAAGCTAAAAATCTGCATTGAATTACACGTCCAAACTGACCTGTTGCTGTGCTGACAGTGGCTCCTTCCTTGCTCTGAAAAGGAAGTTCTTTGCTGCTCCTTTTACCTGAGTCTTCCTACGTTTGTTCAGTCCCTGCAGAATTCCTGAACATGTTCCGTGAATCTCAACTGAATGGAGAGAGATTGGGTGAAAAATATCACCAGGTGGCCGGATTTTTAGCTCGTACAACTTGTCATCCCTTGACTAGTAAGGCACATAAAGATTTGTCTCCAGACTCTCTTTTGAAAGAAATGTAATTATCTGGAGCCCTAAGAAACATTTCCAGACTATTTGCTCTTTCCTGGAACCATAACAGTGAAAATGCAGTATTATTCCCCGAACTTCAACTTAAACTCTCTTTCAAAATAATTGAGTCCAAATTTTAGAAAGGTTTTGTATTGTGTTGAGCCTCTGGCTCTGTTGACATTATCAGTGACTCTCTTTTTGGCTTCAGTGGGACCAGAATGTTATACTTGGTTTCTTTTCCAACTAAACAGAAAATGTTTCCTTAGTATTTGCTCTATTACCTTATCTCGGATATTTTTTTTTCTTTTTGCTGCTGAGCAGCTTTCCCCATAAAACTGGGTCACAGGAGTAACAAGAGGTAGCTTCAGAAGACGAGTAGCTGTTGCTCTTTCCCTGCTTTTTGTTTGGTTCTTTAAGCCTCTGTAGAGCTTTTAATCCCAGATCTCTGGATGGGATTCAAAAGGCTTAGCAACAAAACATAAAAGCTTACCAAAAGCACCCCAGAAAGAACTGCATTCTGTCTGCCTTTTTCCTAGTTGGTCCCTTATTCATCCTGCTCTCATATCTATCATTTTTAATTACTTTTCCTCAGTTTCAGAAGCCACATACTGTTGCTTTGCATTTGAAAAAAAATAAAATCATCTGGCTTGATAAAGCCATGCAGTCATGCTGAATGGGGAATCTGCATTTCTACTTCCAAAGGCAGCCTCCAGGTCAGCAGATGAAAACTCTGAGGTCAAAATGTTGTCAGTAATGAGATCTCAGGCATTTCAAAAGTTCACATAGCTCTTTGTACAATGCAGGAGAATCCCTCTGTTTCCTCTGGTGCTGTTTCATGCTAATTTGGAAGCTGCAAATCGGCATGAAACATTTCAAGTGAAACATCAGTTCATCTTGGATCCTAATTTATGGCTTTTGTGGAGTGCTGAGGTTAAAGCTGTTGAATTCTTAGGAATGAGAAAAAGACAGCCTATATAGCTGGATAGCACACCAGCAAAATGAAAAGTAAATTGCTAATATTCCAAATAGATCTTTTATCTGAAGTCAGAGGTGAGTTATTATTTCCCGCTTTATATTTTTGATAAGCATTCCCATTATAAAAGGTGCAATAAACTAATTTGTTTGAGCAATGACCGTTTCCCCTCCTCTTTTCCAGAGGATACCCTGCATTGGTAGGAAAAAATTAGAAGCCATGAGACTTTGGCACTTTCTTCTGAAAGTCTCAGGAGTTAGATCCTGACAAACTCATTCAAATTTCGCAATCCATGTTGTTGCAGGAGGATGGGAACTGGATTTACTTATCACTGTAAAAGGACAAAGCCTGCCATCCAGAAGTTCTCAAGCAAAATTTGATGCCAGCAGTCCAACAGACCTCTAGACCAAGACTACATGAAACAGTGAGTCTCGATCATCTGCAACCCTTGATATTTTTATGACACAACAGTTTATTTGAGATTCTAAACCACACATTTTCAACTTTCTTTTCCCACTTATACTCCAAAGCTCTGGTGAGATCAAGTAGTAGAGAGATCATAAGAAATTTTCTTATGTTTCTTAAGCTAAAGAAAATGTGGACACCAATTAAATAATGCAAACTTAAAAAGCAGCATTGTACTACAGACATTGAGGCCCAGAGTTTGCAAGAGGCCAAGTGCTAGGTAAAGATTAACAAAATGCAATGAAAAGAGGGGAACTGATTACCATCTTTTCTTTTCAACACCGGAGAAGTTTTCTTGTAAGGCAAATAATTAGAGGTTGGCCTATGTTCTAAACTATGAGATCCATTTTTGTTTAAAAACTTCTCTTAATTTTTTTAGAATGTATTCTAAATTCTTCTAGTGCCTATATGATGCTAGTTATTTACCTTTTTCATATGATCACAAAACCTGTTTATGCAGAATCTGTAGTCCAAGGCCCAAGAGATTAAGAGAAGCGTGGATCCTTGCTGAGCTGAGCCCAAACTCTGAACCTTTTGAGTTTTTTCAGTCATTGATGTTTGGATCCTGCTGGAAATGCAGACAAACTGGACTTCCACTCCTTCAGAAACAACCCCAAGAAGACAGAAATGTTATTTTCCCTGCTTTGCACTCCTTTAAACAAACCCAGTGGGGTATATCAGATGTACATTGAGGATTAAGTTATAATTACAATCAATATCTTTGCCATGCCCGCTTCGCCAAATAATATATATTTCAGTCAGTGCACTTTGGGGATTTATCTCTGCAAGGCCTGTTTCTGCCCAAATCAGTGTGTCTTTCCCTTTGATATTCCCACAGTGTTCACATATACCCTCAAACATACACAGCCCTGGGTAATATGTCTCCAATGCGATGAAATCAATGGGAACACAGCCTTTTTTGCCTGACAGTATTGTCAGGGTGTATTATCTGGTTTAGGCTGTGGCTTCAGTTCATAGCAGTCGTCAGTTAAATTTCCCTTTCTGAAGCTGAGCAAAGTGTGGTAATGTCACAGCCACAGGCGACTGCCGCTCACAGGACGGTTTACCGGTGGAGCTTAGCCTCCTGGCTTGTCACAGTGTATATATCTCAGGGTCTTCTTTTCCTTCCTACTCAGAGGTTTCCAAGAATGTTGCCTGGAGCAGTCATGGGATGCAAAAAAAGAGATTTTTGTTCTGCACTTAGCAACATTACCACACTTCACACTCAGTTTCTGATAAGGGGAAATTTAACTGACTGCTCTGAACTAGATATACCAGATAATACACTCTGACAGTGCTGTGGATAAAGGCTGGCAAACCTACTAATTTATATTTCATTATCTCTGCACTTGGCTTAATCTGTTATCTCTTACTAAACGTTAGAATGCTCACAAAGAAAGCTGCACTGAACAGAAGAAAGTGGAACCACAAACACATCTTGAACACAGGGTGGCTTCTGTGCCAGAGGGTAGATGGGGCATTTTGCCTACCCAACCTTCCCCAAAGAAAATGTGCAGCTCTGATGCACTGGCTGTCATTTTAAACCAAGCTTTTTATCCCCATACAACCACCTCTCTGTCAATGCAGGGTGGTTTTTTTTTTTCTTCCCTGGGTCTCTGAAGGGGCGTTCGTTCCATCTGTAGGTGTTCAAGATAGAGGTTCATCAGGAAAGCTGTGGTTGTCAACACAGCCCACAACTCCAGCTATTTCAGAAGTGGGTGATATACACAGATCAAAACGCACCCTTATTTTCCAGTCTCCAAGGAATGGCAATATGAGTCTTTGTAGAGGATGATCAAGTATTAATCTCCTCAAGGCTGGAATACAAAGTTTATCATCTTGCACAATCTAACCCATTCTTTGTCTCAACTGTCCATTTTTTACCAGGACATTAGTCTTAGTACAGTGAGCAAGACTAACCCAAAAGCCGTTTCCAAATTTATACCCACAGAAGAATATTCAGTAATTGTTATAGTTGATGATCTGAAGGCAATATAATTTTCTGTCTATGAGTGAAGGTAGGATAAGGAACCATACCAAAGAAAATGTCATTGAAACATGAAGCTTACTTTTTTGCTGCACCTTCAGAAGGAGGGTCAAAGACTGATGTATAGGTCCAGGGACTTTGTTGACCCTGATCTGCAGTGAAACTAGAGTCATGAAACTGAGACAAAAATCAGGAGCTCTAAGTTCTCTCTGTAACTGACATAGAGCAAAGCTTCCAATCTGGCACCAATAGAGATCATGAAATCAGTGAACTTTCTGCCCTGGGAGAAGTGTGCTTGATTGCTCCACAGTCAAGAATTCCCACTGTCTCTTACCCACTGATAAATGCATTGCTGAGATCAAGTCCTACTCTTGATCTAGGTCCATTCCTTTAGGCAGAGAAAGGATTTGAACAAGTTTCCAGTGTGCTGGTATGTGGCCTCACCAATGGGATACAGGCTGAAGGGAAACTTTTTCTGATTGACAATAACTCACAGTTTTAGGCCATTTTTCTCTCAGTTCTATTAATGTTACCCTAAAAAATGTATCTCCCCAAACTGGTTGCAGTTTAGGAAAAGTCATTGTGCATTCAGAGGTAATGGGATTACAGTCTTGAGATCCTTCTCAACAAGCCATGAGAAAGACAAGGATACTGAGGATCATTTCAGGACCCTAGATATCATTCTTAGCTCAAATTTTTATGAGGGATTTGGGGGATTTACAAAGATGTTTTCATCCACTCATTTTTTTAAATACTTGTAGGTGATGAAATTACTAGTTTTATAATTAAGGGTTTTGACTAATTTCCTATTCCTAAGTTTTGAAAGACTTTTCTGAAAGTAATATAGTATAAAGGAGTATAAAGTATGAAAGCAATATAAGTATAAAGGGAAGATCATAACTTTTTTTTGGTCTGAAGTAGGTCTTTACATTGAAATGTAGAAAAAAAAAAGAACTGAAATCAAAATGAGAGCTTAAAAATTTTAAAATTAAGCAGTTTGCTTAATGTTTTCGTCACGTCTCAATGGGTAAGTCTGTCTCTTAGTCTGGGGTAGAAAGAGCTCCTTGACTAAAAAGTTCTTGTGAGACTGGACAAATATTTCCTCTATTTGTAATAATAGCAGCTATAAAATTAGACAAGTAGATAGATAAAGGGATGTAAATTCATATAGTCAAGTCTTATTTGCCCTTTCACCATATAGTTATGTAGACCATGGTATATTTCAGCCTGTTACCTATCTGTATAAGAATCTTTGTATCTGTTTATTTCTGCAGTTCACCTTCATTATATTAATTATATTTT